>WAAB01008214.1:232752-274889 GCA_013389865.1 Piaya cayana
CCTCTCCAGGTTCCTGACGGAGACCTCCCCCTTCATGTGGTGCAACCTGGGCATTGGTCTGGCCATCTCCCTGTCCGTGGTGGGAGCTGCCTGGTGAGTGAGGCTGGCTCTTCCACAGACTCTTTGCTGTCCCACATTGGTAGCTGTGTATATGCTGTGGTTTCCCTGGGACAGGGCAGGGGCAGAACAGCATGGGCTGGAGTGTGGGGCTAGCGGGATCACTGCCCCATACACCCATGTTGATGGGCCCCTGAGGTGGACTTTGAGCAGACCACCTCATGGGCCGCAACAGCATTGGAGAGACAGGGACATCCTTGGCTCCCTGGAAGCTGTGCTCCTGAGCCTAGGCCGTGCAGTGTTGGCTTTTGTGCCCCAGCAGTTGTGCTGGTGTAGGTGATGGAGCTTGGTACCGTCTGTACCCTGGGGTGGACAGGCCAAGTCCACAGTGATCCCCAGCTGCATGCCCGATTCTTTGCTCAGCTGGAAGATCCCTATTGAATCCCTCAGCAAGTGCCAGACCCTCCACCAACCACCCTTGTCTGCTACAGGGGGATTTACATCACAGGCTCCAGCATCATCGGTGGTGGAGTTAAGGCCCCTCGGATCAAAACCAAGAACCTGGTCAGGTAAGCGCAAAGCTGGGGTTAATGCTTATGCTGTGCCTGAGTGGGGCAGGTCCCAGCCCAGTGCGGAGGCTCCTGTCCTGTCTCTAGGCTGCTGCTGGCAGACCATTCTTTGCTAAGCTGCTAAGCCTGTTTGCTTTCAAAACAAAGAACCCCAAAGGAGCCTGGGTGTTACTTTGAAGAGTCACTGTACCATATCACGCAGTGAACAAGTCCAGTGCGTTCAAAACAAACACCCTGAGTTCACGCTTCCTAATCTAGGTGAGGCTTGCCCTGGCCAGACCTCACACAGCCCTTCCTGTTGGAGCAGAAAGGGGCTGGCAGAGGACACAGTTCCTCACGCCTGCTTCCCACCGGGCCATCGCAGCTTGCTGGGGCAGCACAGGCCGATCCGTGCCTGGCCTTTGTCCTTGGCAGCTCTGCCTTATTTGAGAGGAAAGCAGTGGGTAGGCTGGGCTGCCTTTCTGCCCTTGGCAACAGTGGAACAGGCTTGGATACGGCCCTGGAGGGGTCTGGCTGCTGGCTGGGCATGAAGTGGTGGGGCAGAGCCTGGAACACTGTGTTCAGACTTCACCTTTCTTCACAGCATCATTTTCTGTGAGGCTGTGGCCATCTACGGGATCATCATGGCAATTGTCATCAGTAACATGGCTGAGGTATGGGATGGCCCTGGTTGTCTTGTGTGCCCTGTGCCGGCCTCAGAGCCGTGGTGGGGATTGGTGGCTGGGATGAACAGTGGCCCTGTGGGGACTTCGGACACTATTGTGGCTCTGGGCTTGGTGGTTTGTGTGGTGGCTTTTGCCATGTTGGTCCATGCTGAAGAATGGGTTGGGGGAGCACATGCAGAGCAGGTGTCACAGAGCCACCGAGGGACAGAGAGTTGAGGACCAACTCTGGCCAAAATGTGTCTGCCTCAAGCTGTATCGGGGACAAGTGCTTCTCCCAGAGACTATGGGCTTTCAACTAACCCAGGCCCTGTGCTTGCTTTCAGCCTTTCTCTGCAGTCACCCCAGAGGAGATCGGAGCCAGGAACTACCATGCAGGTAAGAGCTGTTCAGTGCCTGGTGCCGTGGCTGTGAGCATTGCCACACCCTGACCGCTGCCTTCTGCTGTTCGCTCTGCCCTGTGCTCTAGAGAATGGGACTGCAGGGCCCAGCTGACCTGGCCTGTGGCCTGCTGCAGGTCTCTGAAGGATGTGTGACTTTTCTGCCAAAAAAAGCAGCTTTTTAGTTACCTTTTCGAGGCCTTCCAGCACTGTTCCTCCCTTGGGCAGCAGCCAGTTGCTGTTACCTTCTGGCCTGGAACTGCAGGAGCTGGGGTGCAGCCTGGAGCAGTTCTGCTCCCCAATCAGGAGGATGCTGCTGCTGTTGGCAGCTCTGGGTCTTCTGTCACTGTGAGGCAGTGCTGCTGCGGTGTGCGCCAGGTGCAGATGGAAGGGAGTTACCCCCTGCTCTTGCAGTGTTCCTCTTTCACAGGTTTCTCCATGTTTGGAGCTGGCCTGACTGTGGGGTTGTGCAATCTCTTCTGTGGGGTCTGCGTGGGCATCGTGGGCAGTGGAGCTGCCCTGGCTGATGCCCAGAATGCCAGCCTCTTCGTCAAGATCCTGATCGTGGAGATCTTTGGCAGTGCCATAGGGCTGTTCGGTGTCATCGTTGCTATCCTGCAGGTACCCACCTCCTGGGGTCACTGGGCTTATGTGAGCACAAGGTGCCTGTCACCCTGACTGCTCTTCAGCTCCAAGGAGACGCACCTAGGCTCCAGCGCAGTCCTCTGCATTGGGATGGGGAGGCTGCTCGTGAGGTTTGGGATGGCACAGCTCTCCCTGCAGCTTGCTGTGCCTGTTGGCAGCAGTGCAAACTCTTTTGATGGCCCCTTTGAGTAACTGTCACCGAGGATGTCACCTTAGGTGCATCTTGTGTGATGCTCATGTCTTATTCATGGGGCTGATAAGCTGTTTGCAGCTTCTGGATGATCCTGGGGTGCCTGGGTGGGACTGGAGTACTGGGCTGGGATTTGTAGGGTACAACCTAAACTCTCTTTTTCCTTTCTAGACATCTAAAGTAAAAATGGGCAACTGAGCCTTTTACCACCCAACGTGTTCCAGCCCGCCCCAAGAGGTGCTGTATATATTTATTTAATGTTTCTATCCTTGACTGGGGCGGGAGCTGCCTGGTGGCAGGAGCGGGAGCCTGGCTCAGTAGAGCCTTGTCCCAGCGATGGATCGGCCCCTTGGAAGAAACAAATTTCTCTGTGTGAATTCTGCCCCAGCAGCTTGACCCAGCCCGCAGGGCCCTGCTGCTGCCCGTCCCCGGTGTGTGTAGAATCAACCACCAGTGCAATTCTGTGTCCGTGAAATAAATATGGTTCTTGTCCAAGGATGCAGCTCTTCCTCTGCCCTGCGTGTGCTGGGGAGGCTTATGGAGCGTGAGGGCTGATTTGAGCTGAGGCCCTGCTCAGACATTGCCTTCTGTGCCTCTGGGGAAGTCCCTGCCTGGCTCCTGGCTGCTGATGTCTTCCTTTTGTGGGGTTAACCGCATAAAACTCTTGCTCAGCCTGCAAGTCATGTGTTCCCCAACCCCTCTCTGTGCTGTGGGAACACAGAGCTCTGCTTTGCTGCCCAGAGCAGGTAGGAGGCTGCTGGAGCGGGCAGCGAGCAGCTCCACACTACCTCTGCTGGGCTCCTACCAGCGCTGGTAGTGCCCCACACGAAGCTTGCTGGAGCCACAGGCACAAGCTGGTTTGGGCCTTTTGGCTCCCATCCACTTAATCTAGTGTGGAGGGGAGCATAAAACATCCCTAGCCCCATTGTGCAGCTGGGGAGCTCCAGAAGAGCAGTGGAACAAAACGTTAGTCCCTTCCAAGGCTGTTGTCCAGCCAGCAGCTCCGTTCTGTCACTCGGCTGGGTGCTGGGGCTCTCCAAGTCTGCAGCACCCCTGGATTCCAGGAATGGGGACACTTCCTGCTGATTCTGCTCCCTTCTCAGTGGCTGCCATGGTGGAGAAGCTGGCTGTGGATAGCTGGGCCTGCAACTCTTCTGCTGTTTGGGGGAAGGGAAGAACAAGGTACTCCTCTTGTCTGCTCCTCAGAGGGCCTGAACCTGAGGCGTCCAGCATGAGGTCCTCATCCCACTGTGCTGCCCCTACTCCTTTGCTGGGGGAGCATCTATCACCTGGTTTTGCTCCACATCGGAGCAAATGCACATCTGGAGCTTCCCATCCTCTCTTCCCACCTAAATGCAAGAGGCTGGTGCAGTGGTGGGGCTACTGGAGCTGGGGAAGCATTCACACCTGATGATTTGTGCCCTTGGGCTGGGTCAGCTGCCTCTGCATGGCCTCTCTGAGCTCTGCCACTCTCCTGGTTCTGCTCTGCATTGTCCTGTGTGTTCTGGAACAGCAGCGTTTCAGCCTGAGGCACAGGAAGAGTGCTGGGGCAAAGCAAGGCACTGCTCCTGCCAGCTGTGGTCTCTCCTCTGAGACAGGAGCTCCACATACCCCACATGACAGCAGGGACAAGGTGGGCCCTGCCTGTTCAGAAGAAAGGCTCTCGGGTGTAGGCAGAGTTTTGCCTACAAGGAAGGCTATTCCTCTGTCCCCTGGCAGTGCCACTGCTGTGAGACCCTGGTAACAGCAAGGCTCTCATCAGACCCACACCGTATCTGGGGCTGCATTCAGGAAGGACGTGTGCAGGGTTGGAGGGCCTGTGCTGGTGGTAGAGAAACTGCTCCTTCATGAGTTAATCATCTTGCTGGTTAACAGCTTGTCTTTCAAGAATAGGTCTTACTTGGCCATGCCAACAGTCTTTTGCTCTCAGAGATCTCCCTCTGTGAGGTGCTTCTCTGCCCTCCAAATCCCTCCTGTGTGTATCATGGCATTGGCAGGGGAAGGGGCTCCAAGGCTCACTTACGGACCACTTGTGAGCACATGGGACTCACCAGGGCTGGTTTTATGGTAGCGTGGGTGGCCCATGTCACCCCTCCCTCAGCTGACCGTGGTGAGGTGAGCACGCCCTGCATTCTCTTATTCTAGGTGCTTGTGTTTGGGTTCTAAGACTTTGCTCTTGGGTGTGCTGAATACCTGCTGCTCAGGCATGGGGAAAAAGCGTCATCAGGGCTCCAGCATTTTGCACCTCATCTCATTTAGGAGCAGCAGGAGTTGAAAGATGATTTGGTGACTTGTGTGTAAGTATTCATGGGGAAAATGCCACCAGCTAAAGAGCTGAAGGCAGAAGTTGGAGAACTTTCAGCAGTGTTTGCTTGCTGGGGTGGAGCCGGGCTGGGCTGGTTGTGTACTGCTCCGATCTCTGTTGCAAAGTTGTCTTCCCATGGGAGCTGCCGTTAGGCAGAGGGAAAGCCCTTGCTTGGGTGAGCAGCCACACGCAGGGAGAGGCTTCAGAGGAGAGGATCTGCCCAAAATGGGTGCTGATGCCGTACGGTGACTGGCGAGAAGGTAAACGCTGTGGATGGTGCAAAAATTACTGGTGGTGAGGTGAACTCTTAGTGGGACCAGACAGATCTTTCAGTTGTGCTGTTGTGGCAGGGGAAGTAAAATCCATTGCTAGGAAACGCTGAGAAACATGTGAAGGCAGGGGGAAGGATGCACAAATAGGTTGTGATGGGTGCTGAGCCAGCACCAACCTCTGAGGCCATGGAGTTGCCTTGGGTGGGTTGGTGACTGCACCAAAAGCATGTTGGGAAAGCGAGGAGAAGCAGGAGACCCTGTCCTTGGATCCTGGGGTGGGAACTGGTGCCAGGCTTTGGGGCCGATAGGGCTGAGCATCCTGGGGTGGAGAGGGGGGCATTGGGCATACTGGGGGAAAAGTGTGGCGGGGGGGGCACCAAGCATACAGGGGTGATGAGGGGACATCCAGCATCTTGGGGCAGGGTAGGGGCACTGAGCATCCCGGAGAGGAGTAATAGAGGGGACACTGAACATCCACAGGGAGGAATGGGGGGAAGGGAGGCACTGAGCATCCTGTGGTGAGGGGAGAACAGCGAGCATCCTGGAGGAGGAATAGAGGGGGGCACCGAGCATCTCTGGGGACACTGATGTCCCAGAGGAGGAACGGAGGGGGAACCAAGCATTCCAGAGGAGGACTGGGGTTGGCACTGAGCATCCCCAGGTGGAATAGGGGGAAAAGGGGGTATCAAGCATCCCAGGGCGTGGGGGGAACAGCGAGCATCTCAGAGAGGAGGAATAGAGGGAGCACCGAGCATCTCAGAGGAGTGGAGGGGGGCAGTGAGGATCCCCAAGGGGAAAAGGGGACACCAAGCACTCTGGTAGAGGAGGAATAGAGGGGGTAGCGAGCATCTCGGGGAGGAGGAATAGAGGGGGCACTGAGCATCCCGGAGGAGGACTGAGGGGTGACACTAAGCAATCACAGGTGGAATGGGAGGAAAAGAGGGTACCAAGAATCCCAGGGTGAGGAGGAATAGAGGCAGCACCAAGCATCATGGAGTGAGGGGGGAACAATGAGCATCTCTGAGAGGAGGAATAGAGCGCGCAGCGAGCATCCCCAGGGCAAAAGCGGGGAAAGGGGGGCACAGAGAATACCAAAGGAGGAATGGAGGGGGGCACTGAGCATCCTCGGGTGGAATGGGGGGGAAAAGGGGCTACCAAGCATCCCGGAGGAGGACTGGAGGGGGCTGTGAGGATCCCCAAGGGGAAAAGGGGGCATCTAGCACCCTGGTGGAGGAGAAATAGAGGGGGCAGCGAACATCCCCAGGGGGAGAGGAGGACACAGATTATCCCGAGGCGAGGAGGGGGCAACGAGCATCCCGGAGCAGGCCTGGCGGGGGGCACGGAGCATCCCTGCGAGGCCCGGCGGGGGCGGCCTTGTCCCCGCCCGGTGCGGCGGAGGCGGGGCCGGCGTGGGGCGCGGCCCGGTCTCCCTGCGGCGGTCGCGGCCCGGCCGGCAGGGGCCCCGCAGCCCCGGGCATGGGAGCCCGCGGGCCCGCGGCCGAGCCTGGCGGAGGGACAGGAGGGGCAGGAGGAGGAGGAGGCGGCGGGGGCCGCTGACCGGGGCCGCGGTGAGTGGGGACGGGCCCGGCCCGGCGGGGGAGGCCCGGGATGCTCCTCAGGGGTGGCACCGCCCCGGCCCTGGGAGGGGGGAAGAAGCCTCTTTTTGGAGGTTGTTTCTCGTTTTTTAATAAGTTTGTGTGTGTGTCGGGGGAAAAAAAAAACCCGAAGCAAACTCGTGGGTGGGGGTCGGATGTGCGCCTTCTTCCAGACCCGGGATGTTCTGGAGCCCAGGGGGATGAGTACCCTCCAAAATCAGCATCACCCCCTTCTCCTGGCCTAGAGAGGTCCTGCAAGGAGAAAGATGAAGCCCATGGGGATGAGCAGCCCCTCCAAAATCAGCATCACCCCCTTCTCCTGGCCTAGAGAGGTCCTGCAAGGAGAAAGATGAAGCCCGTGGGGATGAGCAGCCCCTCCAAAATCAGCATCACCCCCTGCTCCTGGCCAATCCCTGGAGACAGCTCCTTAGCCCTGGGTCGCTTTCACCCTCTCGCACCCTTTGAAGACGCTGTGGTGGGGGGAGATGACATCATATTCCATAGCCCCCAGCGTAGCAGGTGTTTTTAAGCCCACTCATGTTCTTGGCCTTCCATGGCCGACATTCGGAGTACTTTGCCTTTGTTCCCGTTGAGCGTTGCTCTCTGCTCACCTTGTGGACTGCCCTGCTAAAGGGCCCCTGAAACAGGTTATCGTTTTTCCCCATCTCCTCTTGGCTGTTGAGACACCACCGCTCTGTGTGCTGCCAGCTGCAAGGGGTTCTGGGGAGGGTTTCTGGCAGGCACTGGGGGCAGGCAGGTCCCTACATCATGGTCTGTGCTTGGTGACAGGGTGCTGGTGACCGTAAGAGGGCTTGGGAGATAACAGCAAACCTGGCTTTTCTCCAGAAGGTGACTTTCTAGAACAAGCCTGGCTGTGGGGTTGGGGTCCTGGTGTGTTCCAGGAGCCCCCTGCCCAGGCGGACCCTGCTTTGCATCCTGCAGAGAGTGTGGACGCCGGTGGAGCATTGGGCTCAGAGCCTTTTCCAGCACCTCCCTGCCTGGTGGGCTCCTGCCACCACCTTGCTTCGCTGCCTATGGGGATCGGCCCTGTGGCTGAGAGAGGGGAGCTGGAACAGGGTTGGACAGGGGGTTCTGCTTTGCATCTCTGATCCCTTTGCAGCTCTGATCCCTCCTCCCAACCGGCGTTGCTGTCCTGTGGCTCCTAGGGGGCCCCACCAGCTGGGTCTGGCAGCTGTCGGTGGGCTGATCCCAGGCCTTGGGACAGTTGTCAGCACCCTCATGTCCTATTGCGCTCCTGCCACGGGGTCCTGCCACAGCTCCCTGTCCACTGGGGTCCCCCAGAGTTGTTGCCAGGGACCCCAGAGTCTTGTAGTCCCCTGTACCTGTCTCTTGTGGTTGCCTTGCCCTGTCTTAGTAGCTCCTGTGAGATCAGGGATGAGGGCAGGAACTGAAGCACAGCCATGCCCCCCAGCAGTGGTAGGACTGGGAAGAACCAGACAGTTTGGCTCAGCTGGGGCTCTCCAGTGACTCTCCCGGCTGCCTTCCCAGCAGGGCCCTGGCCCAGCTCCAAGTGTCATGTGGGAGATAAGGGGACCCTGGCTCCCAGAGGCTCCCAGCGTCCAGGACACCTTCAGCAGCAACAGCAAGAGGAGAGAGGACCCGTGCCACTGGCTGTAAGCCGAACCCCCCTCTGTGCAGCAGGGACCCCGTGCTGGCAGCCAGGACGTCCTGCTCCATTGGGTGTCTGCTGTGCGGCTGCTCGCCCTGCTGGGTACCCCGAGGAGGGCCCCTGCCGGCACGGCACGCGCTGCAGGCCCTGTGTGGGTGCCGCTGCTGGGGCGCAGCACGAGGGGTGAGTCAGGACAGGGAGCAGGGAATTGGGGTGTCTCAGAAAGGGGTGGCTGTGGGGGGTGCCTGCAGCACCTTTGGATCTCTCCGGGCTGGTTGCGTTTTGGAGAGTGTGACCTTCTCCAAACACCCAGCCTCCATGGAGACTCTGCAGCACCCATGGAGGGATCCTCAGCCCCTGCTTGGGGGGTGTCTGAAATGGGGAGTGTGCCTGGCTTGGTCTTTGCCTTGGAAAGCAGGGAGGAGACTTGTTGAGTGGGGTTGGGGACCTCTGGCCTCTTCATAGCTGTGCCTTCAGAGCAGGGGCCCGAGCAGAGCAACCCTGTGGGTTGCCCTCTGGCAGACCAACCTGCAAGCCCATCACCTCCTTCTCAGGTCTGCACTGCTCCAGCTGCCCTGGTGTCATTGGGGCTGAGGGCTTGGGCTGGCAGTGTCTGAGCATGGGGTGTCTCAGCAGGATCAGGACCGTGGCTGGAGCCGCCCCGCTGCCCCGCTGAGCGCACATGTCCACCTGCCCGTGCCCGGAAGATGACCAGGCTGCTCTTGGGGGTGACCCTGGAAAGGATTTGCAAGGCTGTGCTGCTACTCTGCCTGCTCCACTTCGTCATCATTATGATACTCTACTTTGATGTCTACGCGCAGCACCTGGACTTCTTCAGCCGCTTCAACGCCAGGAATGTCTCGCGTGCCCACCCCTTCTCCAACTTCTCCCGCCCCAATGGCACTGTCCCCAGCTACGGGCCAGCTGGTGCTGAGGCTCCATCCCCCAGTGCCAAGCCCAGCCCCAACCAGTCCACAACCGAGAAACCCTTGCAGCCCTGCCAGGAGATGCCTCCCGGCTTAGGTGAGACACACGGGGAGAGTGTGGGAGAGAGCATGTGAATGGGGTGGGCATCCATGGGTGGCATCCCTGGCCCCTGGACTCTCGATTTGGCTTCCCCGCAGTCCCAGAGGTGGCAAAATGGAGAAACCCAAGCCTGGAACTTGTACCAGAACACTGGTTTCTTCAGATTTTGTTTGCCCAGTCTCTCTGCCTCTGTTTGGTCAGGGTTTTGGGTGTCCTCTGCCCTCGGCACTGATGGTCCCCCTTGCAGGTCCCCCTCACTGTTTGCTTTCCAGGCCTGGCTGGGAGCAGCAGGTGACCATGACCTGGACTGTGTCCTGTCCTGCCAGCATCACCCTGCCCTCTCTTTTGCAGTTGGGCGCCTGCTCATTGAGTTCAGCTCTCCCATGAGCATGGAACGTGTGCAGCGGGAGAACCCTGACGTGCGCCTGGGTGGCAAGTACACCCCTCCAGACTGCCTGCCCAGGCAGAAGGTGGCCATCCTCATCCCCTTCCGGCACCGTGAACACCATCTCAAGTATTGGCTGCATTACCTGCACCCCATCCTGCGCCGGCAGAAGGTGGCTTATGGCATCTACATTATCAACCAGGTGAGCAGAGCAAGGGTGAAGGGTTAGTGGGGCTGCAATGGGTGCTTGCGGGCATCGCTGAGCTCTGCCCCACAGTATGGCGAGGATACCTTCAACCGGGCCAAGCTGCTCAATGTGGGGTTCCTGGAGGCCCTTAAGGACGATGAGGAGTACGACTGCTTCATCTTCAGTGATGTGGACCTCATCCCCATGGATGACCGCAACCTCTACCGCTGCTACGAGCAGCCACGGCACTTTGCTGTTGGCATGGACAAGTTTGGATTCAGGTGGGTGCTTTTTGGGGCTGGGGTGTTTCCCTGGGTAGGGCTGGGATGACTGCCTGCCACCGACCTCAGTGGTTGCCTGGGATAGGCATAGTATGTGATATGGGATGGGAGAGGGTGGCACAGAGGAGAGCTGATGCTTGTTCCTGGGGGTCCCTGTGGAGCTGGGTCTTATCTCTGCTTGTTCTTGGAGGTCCCTGCGGAACTGGGTCTTATCCCTTCTTGCTCTTGGGGGTCCTTGTGGAGCTGGGTCCCATCCCTGCTTGTTCTTGGGGGTCCCTGTGGAGCTGGGTCCCATCCCTGCTTGTTCTTGGGGGTCCCTGTAGAGCTGGGTCCCATCCCTGCTTGTTCCTGGAGCTGTCACCTTTTTGCTGTCACCCTGCAGGCTGCCCTACGCTGGCTACTTTGGTGGCGTCTCTGGGCTGAGCAAGACCCAGTTCCTGAAGATCAATGGTTTTCCCAATGAGTACTGGGGCTGGGGAGGAGAGGACGACGACATATTTAACCGGTAGGTGCCATCTTCTTGCCAACTTGTTGGTGTGTGCTGAGTGCTTCCTAGCGAACACTGACCTGGAATTCGAACCAGCCCTGGGGATCCTAGTTTCGGGGGCGACGTGCAAAAGGAGGTGGGGAGGGATTTAATTGCCCTCCAGCTTGAGGGCTGGTGACCCTTACAGATCGAACCAGCCCCTCCCAGGGTGCTTCGGGGGCTGTGAGGCAACCCCTGTGCATTCCCTGCAGCTGAACCACCCTGGTGTGGTGGAGCCCAGCCCTTTCCAACTGTGGTGTGAGCTGCGCCTGTGGGCTCCACTCCAGGTCAGGGTTGGGTTGCTAAACTTGGAAGTGTCCGGGGCTGGGATGCAAAACTTGGAAGTGCCTCCTGCAGCAGCTGAGTAGGCATTTCTTCCAGCAACCGGCAGGCCGCAGCACAGTCGCGTGCAGAGCTGGAGCCAAATTCTCCTAAGTGCACCCTGCACTGGGTGCCAAAGGCAGTGAGCTCCTTGCCTTCCCTGGGTTTCACCGTGGCATTGCCCAGGGCAGCAGTGTGTGGCTGGTGATGCGCAACCAGCCCGTAACGGCTGAGCGAGCCACACACCCTGTGCAGGTGCTGCGGGCAGGGTGACGTAGTTGTGGTTTTGCATCCAAGGTGGGCCCAGGGTGAGGAACAAGAAAGTGTGGAGCTCTGGGAAAGCTTCAGGCAGCTGTTAATGTGTGGGGAGGGCCCCAAAAGTAGGGGCTGGACATCGGAACGTGGAGAACATAAACAGTAGGGGCTAACCACCGCTGCCAGCCTGCAGCGCTGGAGGTGGCTGGGTGGGAGCGGTGCTTTGGGTACTCTTTTGCTGTAAGGGGTGCTGCACCCTTTGTCATGGCACTGGTCCAGACATGGTTGGAATCCTTAACATAAGGATATGGAACTGTTGGAACGGGTCCAGAGGAGGCCACAAAGATGATCTGAGGGCTGGAGCACCTCCCATACGAGGACAGGCTGAGAGAGTTGGAATTGTTCAGCCTGGAGAAAAGAAGGCTCCAGGGAGACCTCAGCGCAGCTTCCAGTACTGAAAGGGGCAAAAGCTGGGGAGAGGCTTTTTACAAGGTCCTGGAATGACAGGATGTGTGGGAATGACCCTAAATTAGAAGAGAGAAGATTTAAGTTAGTCATTAGGAAGAAATTTTTCACTATGAAGGTGGTGAGGAACTGGCCCAGGTTGCCCAGAGAAGCTGGGGCTGCCCCATCCCTGGAGGTGTTCAAGGCCAGGTTGGATGGGACTTTGAGCCGCCTGATCCAGTGGGAGGTGTCTCTGCCCATCGCAGTGGGGTCAGAACTGGATGGACTTTAAGATCCCTTCCAACCCAAAATGTTCTATGATTCTATTGTCTGACTCTGCTCATCTTGGCTTGACACAGCCCTGTAGACGCAGGGATGTCATTATTTGAGCTAGGAGCTGACCCTGGAGGCATTTGGGTGGAGGAATGTCCCACTCTGGTGCCCACATACTGATCCCTCCTGCTTCTGGCCCCCAGGATCTCCCTGAACGGTATGAAGGTGTCAAGGCCCGACATCCGCATCGGGAGATACCGCATGATCAAGCATGAACGTGACAAACACAACGAGCCCAACCCGCAGAGGTGAGTGAGCTGCAGCAGCAAGGGGAAGGCAGGATGCTGGGTGATCTCTGAGCTGCCTCTGGCTGCTGGTTCCCTTGCAATGCTCACCTCCATGGAAGTCTGGTACTGCTGGCACCATGGCAATTCCCCCCGCCCCTCCCTGGCTCCTCCCAACCTCATCCTGCTCCCATTCCCACCAGATTCACCAAGATCCAAAACACCAAAATGACAATGAAGCGGGACGGCATCAGCTCGCTGCAGTACCGGCTGGTGGAGGTCTCACGCCAGCCCATGTACACCAACATCACCGTGGAGATTGGCAGGCCGCCCCCACGCCTGGCCCGGGGCTAGTGCTTGTCCTGCTGGCAGAGCCACCAGGAGCCCACTCTGTGCCCGGGCTGTCTGGGCACAATGGGCTTTGCCTCAGCTCAAGAGCCAGGACTGGACCAGGGATGTTTTCTGCCTACTCTGCTGCCTTTTGGAGACAGCCACCCCCAGCCCACCCTGCGGTCCCCAGGTTTTCTCTGCCCCCTGTCCCCACGAGTGTGTTTGCAGGACCCCCGCTCCATACTCATTGTGTTGGTGGATGAGCCCAGACGCCCTGCCTGTGGCTCGTGGCGCAGAGAGAGGGGCCACCCCTAGCCCTGGCGAGGAGCCCCCTGCCCACACTGGCTCCTGCCTGCACTGGGAGGGTGAGATCCCACTGCTCCAGGAGAGCTGGGGGGTCTCCATGGGCGCTGTGAGAAGTGGGGTGCAGGCTTCTCCCTTCTCCAGTGCCTGAGCTGCTGCTGCCCTGGCTGGGGGTGGGAGCAGCCTGGCCCACCTTGAGGCAGGATGGTGCCGCCCCAGCCAGGCGCTGCCCGTGCTGCAAGGAACACAGACGTGATTCTCTGTCTTCCTCTGCTTTAGTCTGGTGCTTAGAGCCGGGCCCTGTCTCAGCTCTGCCAAACAGAGACCTCTGGTTAACGAACGTCCCTCGCCGTGCCTCAGTTTCCCTGGGGCTGAGGGGTGGCGGCTGTATCCCGCCACCCCCTCCCCAAAGGCAGATGCTGTGTCTGTGCAGCCCATTCCTGTGCTTGCCCTCACCTGCCTTCCCTACTGAGGGGGGAATGGAGCTCATTTGAACCACCTCCCCAGTCCCTCTTGGCAGGTCTGGCATGGAGTCGGGGCTGTTCCATGGCTCCCTCAAGCAGCAGGTGCCCCCCAAGCAGTTTGGGAGCCACCATGGTGGGGGTCTCATCCTTCTCTGGCTTCCCCCCACCTCCAGGCCTGAGGCAGGGGGGACTGTGGGCAGGAGAGGCTGGGACCAAGCAGGGTGGGCACCCCAATGCCCCTCTGTGCGTCCCCCACACCCTACGTGGGGCAGGGAGCAGTGGGGCTGGGAGTGGGGGCAGCACACTGGTGTTGGAGGGGGGCACCAGTGACTTTTGTACATTTGAATGTCTGAACCCTTTTTTTGAGCGTTACGTTGAATGCAGAGTTCGGTCGTAGAGACCGGGGTTTTTGTATTTAATAAAAGTTTCAAAAAGTTTGCGGGGCTGGGGGGCGCGGTGTCTGAGATGGAGCAATATCAGCAGCCAGAGGGCTGAGGGGTTGGACAGCCCTGCCTGCCCTCGCCAGCTGGGTTCTGGAAGGCAGAGCCCTCACTCTCTGTTCTGTCCAACCTTGGAGACCTCCAGCTCACCCAGCTCTGGGGGCTTCTGCCCTAGAGGATGCCCAGGGCACAGGTGGGGCAAAGCTGAAGCCAAAACAGCTGTAGAACATTTGCTACACCCCCTTCCCCTTAAAGACAATCCTTTGCCAGCAGGGACAAACCCCTGACCCATGTCTTCTTGTACTTGGCACTGGTGAGACCTCTCCTTGAATCCTGTGTTCAGTTCTGGGGCCCTCACCACAAGAAGGATGTTGAGGCTCTGGAGTGGGTCCAGAGAAGAGCAACGAAGCTGGTGAAGGGGCTGGAGAACAGGCCTTATGAGGAACGGCTGAGAGAGCTGGGGGTGTTTATCCTGGAGAAGAGGAGGCTGAGGGGTGACCTCANCCCCCAGTACCCTGACTGCAGCATTGGTTTCCCGGTAATGCAGTGACCACACTGCCCATCGCTCTACAACTACCTGAACAGAGGCTGTGGAGAGGAGGGATCTGGCCTCTTCTACCAAGGGACAGGACAAGAGAGAATGGCCTCAAGCTCTGCCAGGGAAGGTTTAGGCTTGACATAAGGGAAAAATTCTTCACAGAAAGGGTCATTAGGCACTGGAACAGGCTGCCTAGGGAGGTGGTTGACTCGCCTTCCCTGGAGGTGTTTAAGGGAAGGGTGGACAAGGTGCTGAGGGGCGTGGTTTAGTGATTGATGGGAATAGTTCGACACGATGATGGTCCAAGTGGAGCAAGGGAGCGGTCTCCAGCACCCAGCCTGGCTGCTCTGTGCTGGTGCTGGGCATCCAAAGGGAAAAGGGCTGCACCCCTGGAATGTGGTCCCTCATTCTCCACCCACCAACCTGACCAGGTTCCCCAAAGAAGGGCACAGCAGGACACAGCCTCAGGAATATAAATCTCATTAAAATCTAGGATACTTTAGAACTCTACACCAGGAGAGACACTGGCATAGGCAGTGCTGCCCAGGGACGCGCGCGTTATTGCTAACAATTAGAGGTGAAGAATAGCGGCGTGACACGTGGGGCAGGGCATGGGCACCATGCGGGAACCTGTACCCCTTGCCACAATATGGCAGGAGGGCTCGGGACAGGGCCGGGGGAGCTGGAACGTCCTGCTGGGGCTCAGCACCCACTGCCACTGTGCCAAACTGCGCCGTATCCCCCATGCCAGCCTCGGGGCTGCGGCACAGGGAGCGCAGGGTGCTGGCTGAGTGGGGAGCAGCGGGGTGGGACCCTTCCCAAACCAAAAGCTCTCAATCCTTTTGGCTAGAGCTGGAAGACAGATTTGAACCCACATGGCCTTGCCAGTGCATCCTGCTCCATTAATACTGACCAGAGACTGAGCATCCCCACATGGCTCGGAGCAAGTGGGCTGGTACAGCCTGCCGTGTCTCCGCTGGTACCTCTTGCTAGCAGTAGCTGGGGCGGGGGCTGCTCCATCCTGCTCCCCCTTAGCACCGTGGAAGGTCCTCCTGCCCATGCCAGGGCTGCTGGGGAAGAGCTGGACCCCGGCGCTGCCCCATTGCCCCTTGGCCAGTGCTCCCCAGCCTCCTGCCCCACGGGTGGGCAGGTGGCAGTGCCAGGCTGTGCCCACACTGCTCACGGCTGTGCCCAGCTTTGCAGGCTGCACCCCGGCCCCGCACTGGGGCCATGGGGCGTTGCGGGGTGTGGGAGTGCAGGGCGGGGGTCCTTCCAGCTCACCCCCTGTGCAGCCCCACAGTACCGTGTGCAAGTGCATGCCTGTGTGTGCCATGTGCGTGCCCATATTGCGCCTGTGAGGGACACGCACATGCACACACGTGTGCTCTAAGTGCTTGTGTCTTGTACCGTGAGATCCCACTGCCCGTGCAGGCAGCGCACTTGCCCCCATCTCCCTGTGCTGGCCCGGTGCTTGGCACCAGCCCTGGGCACGGCCACCCCATGGGCTCTGAGCCACAGCAGACGCTGGCCCAGGCCGGGTGTCAACCCCGTGCACATGCAGCTTGGGCTGCTGCGGGCAGTCCCCGTGTGCCCCAGACCCAGTCCCACCCCACACCATCTCCATGGGCAGGCCAGGAGGGTGCCCCATGGTGGGGCAGGCTGCCTGGCTCAGGGGAACTGGGGGCATCCCTCCACCTCCCAGGGCATCCCACGCATCCCCCCACGGCAGCACCACTGCAAAGTGCCTCTGGCTCCTGGCCCTCCCGGGGCTGTGCCCCCTCCTCTCTCGTCCCAGCTTTGTGCACAATGGTTACCGTAAACACAAGGGTTACCGAACGCCATCGGGGGGCAGGGGGGGGTTAACCGGAGAGGAGGTGGAGGGGTCTCGGGGACAGGGGCTGAGAGCCCCCCGCGGTCCGGTGCAGCCCAGAGCCAGGCTCCGCCAGCGGAAGGTGCAAAAAGTGTCACCGCGTGGGAGGGGTTAGAGGGGGTGCAGGGGTGGCAGGGGGTCACAGTCTGGAGTCCTGGCTGTGGGCTGAGCCGTTGCTGCCCTGCACAGGGGAGGCAGCCGCCACCTCGCTCCGGCCCTTCTCCGGCTGCAGGGGCTGTACCTCCAGGTGGGACTCGGTGGAGGGGCTGAATGCTGGGGCGTAGCGCCCGCTGCGGTGCTCTGCCAGTGCCGGGCCCCAGTCCTTGCTTGCCGTGGTAGCATTTTTCAAGCGCTAGAGAGGGAGATGATGGGGATGAGGTTAGCCCCTGCCAGGCTTCCCTGCCCCAGCCTTCCCCAGGGGTATATGGATGAGGTGGGTCTAGCCCCTGGCCACCCACCTCCAGCAATGTGTCCCCCTCAGAGCAGCACACTTTGTAGATGGCGTAGATGGGGATGCAGATGACGGAGGAGAGCGCCATGAGGAAGCCGATGCTGATGGCCCAGGTGGGGTAGACGTAGTCATTGTAGGAGACGGGCTGGTACTGGATCACTGTGAAGACCAGGATGAACTGGGGAGGGATAGGCAGGATCAGCCAGTGGGGAGCAGCCAGCCTGCTCTATGCTCCTTCAGCTGCCCTGCTCTGCCCCGTCCCTGCCACTCCCCTGCAGCCCTGCACCCCTTTCCCCAGGGTGGGCAAGTGGGGGCCCAGGTGGGCTCCCTGACCCCTCCTCCTATGGCCCCATGCTCATGATGCTCACAAAGATGATGGCAGGTGAGATGAAGCGCCAGCAGATCTGGAAGAAGAGTGGGGGCGGGAAGCCCAGCATCATCTCAATGTCCTTGAAATAGTTGCGGTGCCCTGTGGGGACAAGTGGTCATCAGCTCTTGCATGGCTGGGCTGGGGCCCCAGTGGGACCCCAAGCTCCTCCCACCCCTGCCCAGCACCAGCTCCAGACCCCGGCTGGTGGGACCCACCAGGCTCTTCATTTTCCTGATTGGCTGATGGTCTTGCACACACACAGCCAACTGCTGACTGACCAGAAGTTAGCACATCGGCTTCCCGACTGGCTGATTGGCTGCAAGTGGTTGCACCTACCGTAGATGTACATGATGGCCACGCACATGATGCAGGAGATGACAACCAGGGAGAAGCTGGCAGCATAGTTGTCCATCAGCAAGAGCCAGTAGATGCCAGCCTACAAGAGGGACCTGTTGGCATGGCTACCCCAACAGCACAGCAGCACAGCCCAGTTGGCATGGCAATGGCTGATGCCAGCGTTGGCATGGTGACACTTAGTCTGGATACCATCACTAGTGTTGGCATGGCAACACCAGGCTTTGGGTGTCACTACCATCACCAGGCTGGTCACAGCAGCAACGTGGGCATGACTGATGGTATCAGTGTGGCAAGGTCACCATGGCAACAGCACCCTATCACCACAGTCCCGCGGACACCTACCTGTGTGGTGAGCGGGACGCCCAGCAGGAAGCCCACTACGGCCACCCCCAGTGTGACAAAGGTCTTCCTGCGGATGATCCACTCATTGCCCACCTCATCCACGATGGCTGTGACCAGTGTCTCCAGCAGGCAGAACTGTGTGTGGCGCACAGAGGGGACAACATGTCACAGCTTGGTCCCACCACACTGTGCCACCCACCCCACCACAGCGCCCCGACCATGACCAACCTGTGTGCCCAGGCCCAGGAGGATCAGCATGAAGAAGAAAAGAACGGACCACAAGGGCGAGATGGGGAGCAGGGTGAGGGCCTCGGGGTAGGCAACGAAGGCCAGGCCAGGGCCGTGGTCAGCCACCTTGGAGACATCCACACCCAGGTGGTTGGCCATGAAGCCCAGGATGGAGAAGATGACAAAGCCGGCGTAGACGCTGGTGGCGCAGTTGGTGATGCTGATGATGATGCTGTCCCTGTGAGGAGAGGGGTCAGGGCCAGCAGTGGGGCTGGAGGGCTGCAGGATGGGTGGCAGAGTTGCAGCTGGGTACTCACCGGTAGCAGTTGTTGTGGAACTTGTTGTAGGAGGCCATGGTGATGAGCCCACCCCAGGCACAGCCCAGCGAGTAGAAGATCTGCGAGGCTGCATCGCCCCACACCTGCGGTGGTGGGGTGGTCAGTGCAGTGCCCCCAGCCCCACTTGGCCCTGGTCAACCACCACCCCTCATCCCTGCTCACCTTGGCGTTGAGGATCTTGTCCCACTGGGGTGTCAGGTAGTATGTGATGCCAGTGAGGGCCCCCTCCAGCGTGATGCCGCGCACGAAGAGGATGGTGAGCACCACGTAGGGGAAGGTGGCCGTGAAGTACACTACCTGTGGGGTGGCACCTCAGTGGGGTGAGACCACAGGGAAGGGCTGTGGCCTTGGATGGGAGCAGGGATGGAGCTACAGGTCAGGGGAGGGGTTATGGTCCAGAGCTTGGAGCAGTGGACCAGGAGAGGGTAAGGTCCACAGTCACAGAATCATAGAATTGTTAAGGCTGGAAAAGATCTCTAAGATCATCTAGTCCAACCACCAGCCAACACCACTATGCCTACTAAACCATGTTCTGAAGTGCCACATGGTTGTTTCACCTTCCCTGGAGGTGTTTAAGGGACGGGTGGATGAGGTGCTGAGGGGCATGGTTTAGTATTTGATAGGAATGGTTGGACTCCATGATCCGGTGGGTCTTTTCCAACCTGGTGATTCTATGAATCTGTGTGCTTTTTGAATGCCTCCAGCAATGAAGACTCCACCCCTTCCTGGGGCAGCCTGTTCCAATGCTTCACCACTCTTTCAGTAAAGTAATTTTTCCGAATATCCAATCTAAACCTCCTCTGGCTCAACCTGATGCCATTTCCTCTCATCCCATCACTTATTAACTTGGGATGAGAAAAGGTTGAGGGAAGGTATGGTGTAGCCACAGGCAAGGACCTGTTCCCATAAGTGGTGTAGCCTTTCCCGAGTGGGAAGAGCACGCACAGAAGGCTGGGATCATGTCTAAAAGAGACAGGGCTACATCCACAATGGGAGGTACATCCCCTATAGTAGAGGACCTATGGCTAGATGGGGTGTAGACATCTACAGAGGAGGGATGGCCACACCAAGGGGTGGAGCACAGGGGAAAAGTGCAGGTACCTTCCCCGAGGATTTGACACCCTTGATGAGGCAGAGGAAGACGATGACCCAGGAGACTCCGAGGCAGCCCAGAAGGGGCAGCCGCACTTCGCCCAGGTTCCCGATGTCATCTGATAGCTTCAGCACGTAATTCCTGCATGGAGAGCGGCCTGTGTCAGTGGGACACCACCACCAGTGTTTCCCCCAGCCACCATCCCCAACCCTGCTACCTCCAGTACTCCTCGCTGGGGCTGGTGCGCTTCTGGGTAGTGTTGAGGATGTTGGTGAGGTTGAAAGTGGCGCGGCTGGAGAGGTTCCCGTCCAGCACCCCTGCGCAGACAGGCGTGTTCCAGGGGTTGCTGCAGTATGTCCAGGGGAGCACGTGTGTCATGGACACAAAGAAGTAGTAGAAGGCAATACAGATCACCACGTTGTAGTAGATCCCGATGTATGTGGACACCACCATCATCCCGTAGCCCACGCCTGGGAACAGCACCGGGGAGGGGTGAGTGGCATGGTGCGGCACAGCTCGGCGCGGTGCGGGGTGCGAAAGTGGTGCTGTCAGCAGCCTTGCAGCCGGGCTGTGGCTCGGGACCTGCCTATGGCACCGAAGTGGGGAGCACCAACTGTCTCAGTCCACCCGTGTGCACAGGCTACTCTACCTGTGGTGCTGAGGGGCCCCTGGGACGCATGGCAACACACGCACAGGGCGCATGGCCTGTAGGGCTGCAGGCAAACTCTCAGGGTCTGGAGACTTCATAGAATCACTAGGTTGGAAAGGACCCACTGGATCATCAAGTCCAACCATTCCTATCAAACACTAAACCAGGCCCCTCAGCACCTCATCCACCCATCTTTTAAAGACCTCCAGGGAAGGTGACTCAACCACCTTCCCGGGCAGCCTGTTCCAGTGCCCAGTGACCCTTTCCATGAAATATTTTTTCCTAATGTCCAGCCTAAACCTCCCCTGGTAGAACTTGAGGCCATTCTCTCTCATCCTGTTCCCTGTCACCTGGGAGAAGAGCCCAGCACCCTCCTCTCCACAACCTCCTTTCAGGTATTTGTAGAGAGCAATGAGGTCTCCCCTCAGCCTCCTCTTCTCCAGGCTAAACAACCCCAGCGCTCTCAGTCGTTCCTCATAAGGCCTGTTCTCCAGCCCCCTCACCAGCTTCATTGCTTCCTTGGAGAATCATTGGGTGGGGGGGTTCTCCAAGCACAGCCATGGTGACTTTAGGGCTGCAGCTACCTACGCCAGGCCACAAAAGCACAGGAACATGCACCCAGGCTGAGCCAGCCACGGGGCGGGAAGAATTGGAGCATGTGCATGGGTAGCCTGTGCTCAAACGTGACGTGTGCGTGCATGACCCAGCAGGCAGCATGTAGACATGCATGTACTAGGGGGGCTGACAGCACCAGTCTGCTAGGAGAGAGAACCAGAGTGGAGCCCAGGCACGGCAGGGGAAGTTCTGAGCACGGCCTGTGCCCACGCGTGTGGGCACACGGGGCAGGGAGAGGACTGTGCCCTTGGCCGGAGGGCAGCGTGTTCAGGGGAGCCGAGTGGCCTCTGCAGGGGTGACGTGCAGGGGACACGTGTGGCGTGTGCAGAGATGTGTGTGTAATGCCTGCTGTGGATGCCAGTGCAGGGCTGGGGTGTGCACAGGGGATGCGCTCTGTGTGCAGGGACGTGTGTAATGTGTGCGGGGCGCGCCAGGCGGGCTGGGAGTGCTGGGCGCTGCAGGCTGGGGTGGGTGCATGCACAGGGGATCCCTGCGATGCAGGCACCACTGCGTGTGCAAGGTGTGCGGGGCAGTGCAAGCCGCAGGTGCCTGTGCAGGACTGGGCGCTGTGCAGGGAACACGAGGTGTGTGCGAGGGGCACATCATGTGCTGGGGGCTGTGCCTGTGGACCCCCAGTTCCTGCTGTGCCATTGAGGAGCCCCTTACCTTTGAACATGGGGCTGACCCTCCAGACGCCGAGGCAGCCCTGGCTGGCAAACTGCCCGAAGGAGAGCTCCATGAAGAAGAGGGGGATGCCGCAAAACACCAGCATGATGAAGTAGGGGAACATGAAGGCACCTAATGGGCAGGAATCAGAGGGTGAGGGTGCACGATGACCCCCGGCAATGCTGTGCCCCCCATGCTCTGCACCTGGGGCCAGCAAACATCCCCACTGCTGCTCCAGAGCCACCCTGCTCCCACAGCCCCCCCCAACACCCACCTCCCCCATTGCGGTAGCAGAGGTACGGGAAGCGCCAGACATTGCCCAGCCCAACGGCGTAGCCCACGCTGGTCAGGACGAACTCGATCTGGTTGCCCCAGTTGCCACGCTTGACGCTCTTGTCCTGCTTGCCCTGCTCCCCGGGCACGGCACCGTTCTGCAGAGAGAAGCCGTGGGGCACGTCAACTGGGGACCACCCTTGCCAGCCCCATCAGAGGGGCTGTGTGGTCCCCCCCATCCCTCCCCCATGCCAGCGCCCCCCTCCTTGCCACACACAGGCAGTGCCAAGGAGGGGGGAGGGCAGCAGTGGCGGCCCCCCCAGATGAATAGCTCTGCTCGGAGCCCGGTTGTGGCGAAGGAAGAGCCTGCAACTCATACAAAGCAGGTCCGGGCGCCCGAGCACAAAGGGGCCTCTGTTCCCGCACCCCCCTCCCTGCACCCAGCAAGACAGAGGCCCCACTGGGCGGCTGCTGCTCACGGCTTGGGGAGAATGATGGGACCCCTGGAGCGAAGCAGGGTGGGGGTCCGTCATGGGGAGCGGGGTGCGGTGTTAGAGCAGGTAGGAGCCTGGATGCCTCCTATGGAAATCCTGCTGCTGGCTCAGGATTGCTGGCACCATCAGGATTGATGGCACCATGCTCAGGCAACACAGAGGGGCTCCCGTGCAGGTGGATCCCACCCCAGCACCCAAACATCCCTCACCACGGAGGACTTGGGTGGTGGGGGGCATGGATGGAGGCAAGAAAGAGTGCTTTGTGCAGGCTGCTGCACAATGCGAGCTCACACCGGGGATGACAACAACAACACAGGCAGGGACATCCCGGACTGAGACAGCACCCATCACACTGCAGCTTCAGCCCAGCGTGCTCTTGGGATCACACTAATCCCACCTGGATGCTGCTGAGTTCCAGCAGGTTGGCATTTTGTGGCGGCTGTGGCTGCCCTGAGCCCCTCCCATCACTACCTGAGGCCAGGAGATGGGTGCATGGGTTGAGAGTGCAGGTCAGTCCATGGTCCCACAGCACCAATCACCCTGTGGGAACAGCATGAGGTGCTGGAGCTCCATCGTGCCATTCTCCCCACCACAGACACCCCTGTGCTCCTGCTGCATCCCCCCGTTATTCCACACACCCACGCCCCCCCCGTGCTGGCTGACGCCGGCAGCGAGTGGGCCACAAATGGGAGCCGTCGCTTCGGATCTGCTCACGCCGGCGGGGCGCGGGCAGCAGGCGCGGTGCACCTAACCGTATCATTCGATTAGGGCCGGCACAGCCGGGACGTGATGCCCGGTGACTCCGGCACCGCGCTGCCAAACAAAGCCATCTGCTGCGAGCGGGGCCAGCACGCGCCGAGGGCCGCGGGGGGGCTGCTGGGGTGCAGCGCTGGGGGATAAGGGCAATGGGGGCATCAGCGGGTGCTTTGGGTCGAGCAGGGCAATAGATTGGCCAGAATCCATGGGGAAAAGATCCACCAGATATGAGCCCACGGCAACACTGGGTCCTCACCTGAGGTCGTCTCTTTAGGTGAGGTGCTGAGCAGAAGGGGGGCTGAGGGGTTCCCAAGGTGAGGGGAGATGCTGGCACGGTCCCCATGCTGGTGCTCACTGCCCGCTTGAGCAGGCTGATCCGATCGGGAATCCTCTGATTAAGCTGCTCGCACTAACGAGGCTCCTAATGAGCAGCACGGCCAGCGGGAGCGGGCAGTACTCCAGCTTCACTGGCAGAGGGTCTCAGGGCAGGTGACACCAAGTGCTCAAAGGGGTTCTCATCCGTATCCTAAAGCCAGAAGGTCACTCTTCTGCTCAGGTGAGGCCAGCAGAACTCCACCCCGCTACCCCACGGGGCATTCCAGCTACCTGGCACCAGTGCAACGAGTGCACCAGGCCTCTGCCACTGTCCTCCCCCTTTCCTGCAGCGTGGGGCTTCACTGCACTTGTCCGCAATAAAGGGGCAGCCACATGTGTGCTCATGCATGCACAAGCGTGTACACATGCGCACACACTTGCGTGCTCACCCCTCCGCTTGCTCCTACCTCCCCCTCTCCCCAAATCTCGGAAGGTCATCCCGTCCTTTACACTCATTAACCTCCTTCCCAACCCCACATGGGAGAAGAGTTGGGAAGGAGCAGTGAACTCGGGCATCTGGAAAGATGAAACACACGCACACACACTCCCTGCATCACCACTGTGGGGCTGGGACAGAGTTGGGCTGCAAAGTGGGAGCTGCCCCCCAGCAAGGACACAGCCTTTAAATGGGGATCCTGCTCCCATAACCCATTCAAGTGCTCCCATGCAGCCCCAAAAGATGCCTGGCTCGGGTGAAAACACTGGGGGAGGAGGAAAAGGATGCCCCAGGCACCCCAAAGGTACCCTTGTTCCCCAACACCCTTCCTCCTCCTTCCGCAGGGACACACACCCCTGCCACATGGCCAAAGCTTCCCCAGCCCAGCAGAGTGGGCATCATCCATCACCTCGCCTGGCACCAGAGTCTTTCTCATGCTAAGCAGCATTGCCTCACACAATGCCAGCTTGGCTGGGGTGCCCGGATGTCCCCCGCTTCCCGAAGGGGCCCTGATTTATGGCTGGGAAGCTGGTGGTGGTGATAGGGTTGATGCTGGGAGGGGATGTACCCATGCGACATATCTCCAGTGCAGTTCTTCCTCTTTTCCACCCCCATTCAAACTGCCCTTCATGGATGTATTTCAACCCACCATCAGCCTCCCCGAAACCAGTGGGGGATGGCCAATTCCTGCCCCAGCCTCCTAATGGGGTGCCAGGGCTACTCCTGCAATGCCACCTCAAAGTACCAGTCAGCCCCTGATGTCATCAGCCTGATGTCATCACTCTTCACCATGGCAATGGTGATGCCATCGTGGCCAGGCAAGGCAGGGGCCGGTGGAAAGTATTAAACAATGCTAATTACATCAATTGCCAAACTAGCTGCTCTTCCAGGTAAGGGAAGTGGTGGGACACAGGAAACCTCTGCCTGGAGTTGGGGTGCCCAGGGTGGAGGGTACTTGGAGATGGGTCCCTACAATTGGAGTGGCTTGGAAAAGAGTGTCCTAGGTGCTCTTAGTGGGCAGTCACTGCTCCTGGGTGCTGTGATGGGGAGAGATCAGCCCCTGCACATCTTATCCCTGGCACATGGGGTGATGAATCCCTAAGTGCCAGCCCTGCACCAGAGGCTGACGTGCACTGCCAGCCTGCCTGTCCCAGCTCTGCCAGCTCCACCAGCACATCCCACCCATCCCTGCCCTCTCTCTGCAGTGCCCAGCCCCAGGTAAGGGGGCATTCCCATAGCCAGGAAGATGCAGTGCCAAGGGGGATGCAAACATCCCCGGCCCCCTCAGCAGTGCTAAACAACCCTGACCACCCCCACCCAGCACAGGGAGGCTGCCCAGCCTCACCGACAACCCTGAGAGTGCTCTGCCAGCCGCCTGCAGCAGCCCCAGTCCTGAGGTGCCAAAGGGGGCTGGGGCAAACTTTGACATGGCTCCTTGATGCCCATGAAATGGGGGGGAGGAGAAGGGGGAGGATCTTTACTAGACTCTGCCCCCCTGCAGCACAGAGCAAGGCAAAAGGGTTCTATGCACCCCTCTTGAAATCAGTAGGTTTCAGAGTTAACGATCACACGCCTGTCAGGCAATGTCTTCTCACTCCCAACACGGCTGAGGCCATGGAGGGGCTTGGTGCTAAACTGTTCCCTCCTTCCCCCAGGACACCCCACATCCCTCGCTGAGGGGCTTGGGGATGGCTCCCCAGCATCCCCGAGTGCAGAGCTACAGCTGTGGCTCGGTCCAGCAGAGCCATCGCCTTGCGCTGGCACAAAGGGACTTGGAGAGCCACAGCAATAGGGGGTTGGCACCAGCACGGCTGCCATCCAGCCCAGCACCCAGCTCTGCCCCCCATATCCAGCTCTTGCCTCTCCACTGACCTGCTGAGGGGGTCTTGGGGGACCCAGTGGCCTGTGGCTGCCATCCAGGGGGCTAGGCTGGCCGGCTCGGTGAGTCCCTGGCTTCATTGGCACCTCAGGCTGAAGCACAGCAGCCACACACCCGCCTACCCCCCCGCCCGCTGCCTCCAGCGCTTGGCACCACTCCCTGCTTGCCTCCCTGGCCAGGCTCGTCCCCTCGCTGCCCGCCCTGCTGTGGCACGAGCATCCACCACGCCGCCCACCCCAGCGCCATCCCTGCCTGCCCCACACCACAGGGAGCCCCTGTGCCTCAGTTTCCCCCCCTACTCCACAAGCTATGCCCCCTCAAGCCTTGCATCATCCACGCAGCAGGCGCAGGCAGGTCAGGCTGTGCAGCAGCGCTGAGCCCCATCCTGCTTAATGAGGCCTCATTAGTGGGTCCAGCTGCTCGCAGCCCCGCATGCTCTGGCAGGCAGTGCTACCCTCCCTGCGGGGACCGCTGCCCATCTGGCCAGGGCAGGGACCTGCGTTTGGAGCATGGCAGAGGGACACATTCCCCTCACTGCCCCCCATTCCCACAGCCCAACACTCCCAGACCCATGCACACACCTTGCTGCCCCGTGCCCACCCCCAGAATCACAGAATCACTAGGTTGGAAAGGACCCACTGGATCATCAAGTCCAACCATTCCTATCAAACACTAAACTATGCCCCTGAGCACCCCGTCCATCTGTCCTTTAAATCCCTCCAGGAAAAGTGACTCAACCACCTCCCTGGGCAGCCTGTTCCAGTGCCCATTGACCCTCTGTGTGAAAATTTTTTTCCTGGTGTCCAGCCTGAACCTCCCCTGGTGGAGCTTGAGGCCATTGCCTCTTGTCCTGTCCCCTCTCACTTGGGAGAAGAGACCATTACCCTCCTCTCCACAACCTCCTTTCAGGTAGTTGTAGAGAGCAATGAGGTCTCCCCTCAGCCTCCTCTTCTCCAGGCTGAACAGGCAGCTGCCTGGCACCTCACGCTTGACTCCAAGCCTTGACATTCGAGGGTTGTGGGAAGCAGACACAGCCCCCACTGGGGGACAAGGGCTGCAGGGACAAGTCTGCCTGCTGGCACATCCCCACCCCAGTGCTGTGCTACTTCACTCAGACGTCACACCACTGGCAACATCATGGGGTCTCCATGGCATCCCTCACAAGGTCAGTGCCCTGCAGGGGACCATCTGGCTAGCAGGAGGGCAGTGCTACCACCTCCACATCGCCTGGGCACCCACAGCCTCCCTGCTTGTCCCCTTGCCGGTGTGGGGTGGAATCCTGGTGGGGCACCGCATTCCCCAGGAGGGCAGGCGTGGGGCACCCCCGACGCATGCCCAGGGTGCCCCAGCTGCTCCCAGCCCCGTGCCCCGGCTGTGGAGAGCGGCCAAGGCGCCAGTGAGGCGTGATGGCGCGCCGAGGGCTGCGGGGGGACAGGCCGGCGCTTTCGGGCGACCATCTGGGGTCCGGGCAGCGGTGGCTGCGGGCACACACGTGAACGGCACACGTGTGCAGGGCGGGCGCTCGGCACCCCCACGTGCCAGCACCCAGTGCCTGGCTTCATCCCCTCCTGCACCAGCCACCCAGCAGCTTGGGACGTGCCATGGGACAGCAGCACCCGGTTGTGCCCCTTGGGACACCACAGACCGTGCCAGCTCTGGTGAGCCCAGCCCAGCACTCCCAGTTCAACCTCAAGCCCTGTCCCACAAGCACTTCCCACGAGTTGACACCCCACAAGGTGCCCACAAGAGCATCCCTCCAAGTCCCAGTTGAGCTGCACCACATTGCCTAGGCCACCTACCTGCCAAGTGCTCCTAGTTCAACCTCCAGCCCTGCCCCACAAGCAGCCAGGCACCTCCCACATCCTGACACCCCACAAGGTGCCCACAAGAGCATCCCTCCGCGTCCCAGTTCAGCTGCACCACCTTGCCTGGACCACCTGCACGCTGTTGTCTTGGGTATGCTGCTCCCCGTGTCCCCCCCAGCAGCCTGAGCACGGCACGGTGGGACCTGCTGCTCCATCCCAGTGATGCTGGGCCCCGTGCCAGCCCGCGGGAGCCCGGCGCTGCTCCCCTGGCAGCCTGGCTGGCGGGCAGAAGGGGCTGCCAGCCCCACAGGGACATGCTGCTGGAAGAAGGGCTCACAGCAGGATCCTGACCTCCTCCTGTCATCCTAGTCCCCACCCCAGCTGACCAGCAGTGCTGGGGCTGCACCAGTGAGGCAGGGGTACTTGGGCACACTGGGGATGGCCTCAAGCTCCTCCAGGGGAGGATTAGGCTGAACACTAGTAAAAAATTTTTCATGGAAAGGGTCGTTGGACCCTTTGGTCGTTGGACCTGTTGGAACAGGCTGCCCAGGGAGGTGGTTGAATCATCTTCCCTGAAGGGGTTTAAATGAGGCACTGAGGGTCATGGTTTAGTGATTGATAGGAATGGTTGGACTTGATGATCCAGTGGGTCTTTTCCAACCTGATAATTCTATGATTCTATTATATGATCCTCACGCAGGGCTGCAGGGCTGATACCCAGAACCTGCCCCGGTGCCACCATCCCCTGGCTGGGCTCTGCCTTTCCCTGGCCCCATTCTCCCGGGGCAGACACAATTCTCCCAGAGCATTCAGGCAGAAAAATCCCCCGCCAGCCAATCGCTGCCCCTTGGTATTCCGGGAAAGGCTCCTGCAGCCAAAAGCCACTTCCGCAGCTCTGCTGGCCCCACTGCTCGCGGCCACTGGCTGGTGGCACCACACTGCTGGGGTGTCTGGGACAGGCAGAGCCCCCAGTCCTGGCAGCGTGGTGGGAGCAGTGCCTGGTGCCCATTATGGGGGGCAGAGGCAATGGCAGGAGCCCACCTGAGCCAGGCGCTCGCTCGCTGTGCCAGGCAAGTCAGCCCTGGAGTCAGGAGCCACTGGCAGCGCTGGAGCCTGAACAAAGCACAAAACAAAATGTCCTTAAAGACTGGGGAAGGAGAGGCTGTCAGAGCCTCCCCACTCCCCTGTAGCTCTCCCCTGCCTGGCCACACAGGGACTGATTCAGTCTGCCCCACGCTAGTCACACATCATCGGGGCACCTGCGGGGGGTTCGTGGAGGGGCAGTGCCCGACCTCCTGCCTGCGGGTTTGGAGTGAGCGTGCATGCAGAGCTCCACACCGGCACCCACAATACGCAGAGCCTGCAAAAGCAGGACACAACACCCTCATCAATCCAGGACCGACAGAAGAGAAAAGGTCCTAGCTCACAGGCGGGGAAACTGAGGCACAGCTGCACATCACCGAGCCACTGCCTCCATCACCCTGTCCTTTCACAGGCATCTCAAGCCCTGCTACAAACCCATCCAGCCCTGGGGGCTGCACCCTGGCCAGGCTGAGGGCGGCAGCAGCAGGAGTTGCACCTGCAGGCAGGGATGAGAGGGCAGGCAGGGACCGTGCTTCTCCAGGTGACTGGCAGAGCCCTGGAAGCAGGCCAAGGAGATGAGCTCCCTTCCCCAGTGACCCAGGCAGCTCAGCAGCCAGCACAGCTCCTCCCGAGGCTCTCACAGCTGGTACAGGGATGCTCCAGGAGCAGGGATGCTCTCAGGGGGACCTGCCTTCCTCCACACAGACCCTGCACCCACTTCTCAGCACCCCTCCAGGAAGGAGCGTCCCCTTGACCTGCACAGAGAGGGCTGCGAGCCAGGGCAGCCAGTACAGCGTGTTCCAGACCCTGTGGTCCCTGCGCATCCCCACCAATCTGTGCGCCCTGGCCTTGGGGTGGGCTGGTCAGGTACGTCTGAGAAACAAGTTAAAGATTGACTGGGAGCGGATGGGCACTCCCACGCCAGGCTCCTTGCCATGGGTGCTAGGCTCGGCCGTCACACCATGAGATGCCAGCTGCTCCAGTCACGGCAAGGATGCAGCAGCAGCAGCAGCACAGAGCCCCAGTGAGCACCCCACACATGGAGGAACAAGTCCCCCTGAGAGAGCCTAGATATATCCTTATTCCCAGCCAAGGGCCTCTCCTGAGAAATCTGCCTTCCCATCCCACTGGCCACCCTGACCCCTCCACGCTGCCCACCATGGGCACGATGGGTGCCAGGGTCCCTGCTGCAGGTACACAGTGAGGCCACCCTGGGACACACAGACAGAGGAGGCACAAGCATGCTGGAAGCGCCTGCTGGAGCGTGCTACTCCCCTGGCTCTTGGCTTCCCAGGGAAGTCCTGGCTCCCAGCCCTCTGGCAGGAGCGTGCAGTTATTTTGGGAAGCCCCCCGGGAAGGGGAGTGCCCAGCAATCGTGTCAGCCCTGCCATTCAGTTCCCAACCACGGGGAAAAAGGGAAGAACCTAATCCAGCCTGGGCTCACCTGCCCAGTGCAGCTCATCAGCCCACCACGGGAACCCAGACTTAGGGCTCCTGAGCCCTGCACTGCACAGTTGGAGCTGCCACAACTCACAAGGACACATGCTGGGCTCATCCCGCATCCACCCAGGGCACCGAAGCCGTCCCTGGTGCAGGTGAGCACAGGGTAGCACGCAGCATCCTACAACACGTCGCTTGTGAGGACGGAGGGTTGGGCACCACAACCCGTGCCTGGAACAACCTGACTCTGCCCATGCACCATCCTTCCAGCCCAGTCCGGGAGAGCCCACCGGGTGGAGGCAGAGGGGATGCAGCCCCAAACCATGACCCTCTGCGGGCACCTGGTATGGAAAGGCACCTACACCCTCTCAGAGCAGGCGGAAGAGCCACCCAGCTGGATTCTGCTGCCTGCCCAGAGAGCTGGGACAGGAGATAAGCCCAAGCAAGCACCTGAGACGGGCGATAGACACAGCAAGACATCACAACGAGGGAGCTTAGCAGGGAGCGGGCTCAAGAGGAGCAGCAGCCAGCATCTGCGCCACAGTCATTGTGCTGGGGTAGCACAACCCTAGATGAGTGTCCCAGGGGGGCACCAAGCCTTACAGGAGCCCCACTGTCCTGCTCCTTACACCAGGTGCTCCAGGTCCTTGAAGCCGTGGCCCATGCCAACCCTCTCCCCATGCCCCGGCACTTACCAGTAGCCCCTCGCTGCACTTATCGGCCATCCCTGGAGGCTGGAGCGCGGTGCCAGCTGCCCGCTGCGGGGTCCCTCACCTGCTCACTCTCCGTTGCGCTGGCTGCAGCACCGGCACGCTTCAGTCCACAGTCAGAACGAGCTGGCAGAGGGGAGAGAGACGTCAAGAGATATGTGACTAGTGGGGTGGGCACATCACTGTCCCAGGCACCCCCTTCCCTCTGAGAACCAGGGGTCCGTGCCAGGCAGGTCACTCCCCCGATAGGATCAGGGCTGGCAGAGGATGCAGCACCCAGAGCCGGGTGGGCTACCAGCAGGGTCTCTTCCTGATGGCTCCCACCCCTGCCAGCATCTCCGACCCCCCTGGCACCCACAGAAGCAGCAGCTCCCAGATGTTTTCCAAGAAGCAGTTAAAGATTTACCCAGTGTGGACAGACGACCTTGCGGGTAGCTGGCTCCTGGCCTCCTGGCGGGTGGGCGTCAGGGGCCGTGGGCAGGAGCGGGGGCCCCGGGAGCTCTCCCTAGCCGAAAGCTGGAGCTGAAATGGCTGTCGCACACGCCAGTGCTGGGACTGGGCGATGAGCGGGGCCAGCTCAGGGCTCAGCTGCCGCACAGGACACAGATGGGAAACGATTGCCTTCTGCCCTGGTGCATCGCATGCACGTGCGGCGCAGGGGGGGCCAAGCCGCTGGGCTCTGCCAGGCGCCAGGTGCTGCCGGACAGGGCACGGGCAGCTGCCTCCCCTGCCCGTACCCCTGCCCCAGCCTGGGGCTGCCGGAGGCCCCCGGAGAGCACTGGGGGCTGACCTTACGGAGAGGGACAGCCGCTCTTGCAAAACACCAGTTTGCTTGTCTGTATGACAACACCGGTGTTTGCAGATCCCACACCGGCGCTTGGTGCCCTTGCCAGCCAGTGCAAGACCACCTGACCCCCACCAAATGTCCCCAGCCACGGCCACCAGCACCAGCCGAGTACCCCAGGGTCTGTTCCCGGACTGGAGCAATCGGCAGAGGGGCGTGAGGCCCTGAAGTTGCAGGAAGGGAGCATGGGCAGTAGAGATAAGGAGCAGGAGGCCCAGGGGATGCAGGGCGAGACCCCAGCCCTGGCCACAGCCCCTCCAGGGTAGGCAGGCTGCTGCCAGCAGATACCGCGCCCTGTCACCAACCCCCTCCCGAGGAGAGGCAGCATTGCCAAGGGGAGCTGAGATGTCTTTGCTGCCACAAGCCTGGCTTCTTGCACAGCACAGAGACCTCAGCTGTGGGAGGCACAGGGCAAGCAGCTGGACCTCCTCCCCAGCATACACCTATCACCAGCCAGCCAAAAGCCACACACCCCGCGGCCCTGAATTCAACCCAGGAGACTCATTCTGTGTCCCGGGAGAGGAGAGCGCCCAAGGGGACGTTCCTGCCACTCCCCTCGGGGTCTGCCAAGCGCTGATTAGGCTGCGTAGATGCTGCTGGCTTCAGCTCCCAGCCTGGCAAGGAGGTGAGGAAACGATGGGACAGACGCAGGGATGCCCGAGGCTGCAGCATCCCCTGCGAGAGACAGGCAGGGCTGGAGATACAACGCATCCGTGCCCTCCTGGAGCTGCAGGATGCTTGAGCCTCAAGATGGGACAGTTAGCACCGTGGAAGAAGGGACACTTGGGCACCCATGGGGGCTTCCATAGGGGCTGTCACACGCCAGCAGGGGATGCAGTGCATGGTATCCAGAGGATGAAGCCCACGGTACCCAAGGGATGAAGCCCGAGGGACCCAAGGGATGAAGCCCGAGGGACCCAAGGGATGCCCGGCTACAGCCTGGCTCCCCCAGCCCCCTCCCGCTCGAGGGTGGCCCGGCGCTCCGGTAGAGCCGCGGCCACCTGCGAGGCCGTTTTTTCCGCCAGCATCCACCGGGCCCGGACTCCCCGGTAACCAGGCGAGGCGGGCAACGGGCCGGGCTGCCCCCACGCTGCTCGCCCCCCGCCCGGCTCCTCCGCGGCTCCGCGGCCCCCCCGGCGCCCGGCAACCCCCTCTCCGCCGCCCGGTGCGGCACGGCGGCGGGGGGGGCCCGGTTACATCAGCCGCCACGTGGTGGCTGCTCCGCCGCTCCGCCCCAGCACATGCCCGTGGAAAATTACCGCCAGCCCCCCCTTCCCGACACCGGGTCGGGTCGCCCCGGTGGCCGTCGGCCACCCCGGGTGCAGCGGGGAGCGGCTTGGCTCAGCCCGCCCCATCCCCGCGCCGCCCCGGTACCGGGAGAGCAACAGATGCGGGGAGCGCCCGGCATCCCGCTCCCGGCGCCGCTTCCCGTGTCCTCGGAGCCGCTCCCGGGGCCTCTCCCGGTGTCCCCGGGGCCGCTCCCGGTGTTCCCGGGGCCGTTGCCCCCGGCAACCTCCCGAGCCGAGCCGAGCCGAACCGGGCATTCCGGGGATGCGCATCCCTTACCGCGCCCATGCCGCCGCCCGGCCCCTCCCGCCGGGAGAGCCGCTCCCGGTGTCGCTGCCGATGCCGCTGCCAGGCCCAGAGCCACCACGGCCGGTGCTGCCGAGTTAATGAAAGTTTGGAGGGCTACGGGGGCTGGCACCGCCTCTCGCCCCCGCGCTCCGCCCCCCGCGCCGCCGCGCCCCCCAGCGCCCGCAGCGGCACCGGGAGCGCACGGGGACGCGGGCACACGGGGCACGTAGGGCACCTGTGGGCACACACGGGCATCTACGGGCACGTTCAGGCACCTAAGGGGTTTAAGGTGCGGGTGGATGAGGTGCTGAGGGACATGGTTTAGAGATTGGTGGGAATGGTTGGGCTCGATGATCCGGTGGGTCTCTTCCAATCTGGTGATTCTGTGATTCTGTGATTCTAAGATATGGGCGCCTATGGGCACCTGTGGGCACACAGGGACACATGGGACACACAGAGGCATCTACATACACACATGGGCACCTATGGGAGCACGGAGACACATGGCACACATGGGCATACACAGGCACCAAGGGGCACATAAAGGCACCTATGGGCACATACACATCAAGGGGCACACACAGGCACCTATGGGCACACATGGGCACCTACAGGCACATACAGGCACCTATGGGCACATACGGACACATGGCACACACGGACACACACCGGGCACCTAAGGGCACACACAGGCACCTACAGGCACATATGGACATGTGTGGGCACAAAGGGACACATAGCACATGGGGGCACACACAACACACACAGACACACTGCACACATAGGCACACACGGTCACAAGTGGGCACCGCTGGTCACACTCTGCACTTTGCAAACCGTGGCACACACAGCATGTACCGGGCACCCATGGGCACTCACAGCCCATAGTTATGTGGACATGCAGAGGCACATGCAGGCCACACAGGACCATGGCACATGGGGACATGTTTAGGCCATCTGCTCACACACAAGCTCCTACAGGGCACATGCACACGCACACACACACACACGTGTTTTCACACCTGGAGAGGAATGCATGCAGCATACACAGACACAGAGCACCAGGGCACAGCATCGCTACAAACCCAGGGAGGGGTGGCGGTCACAGGCTCCAGCCAGGATCCATGCAGTTAGTGTGATATACACATAGAATCATAGAATCACCAGGTTGGAAAGGACCCACTGGATCATCAAGTCCAACCATTCCTATCAAACACTAAACCAGGCCCCTCAGCATCAAATCCACCCATCTTTTAAAGACCTCCAAGGAAGGTGACTCAATCCCCTCCCCGGGCAGCCTGTTCCAGTGCCCAGTGACCCTTTCCATGAAATATTTTTTCCTAATGTCCAGCCTAAACCTCCCCTGGCGGAGCTTGAGGCCATTCTCTTTGTCGTGTGCATGTACACATGTGTGAGCCATGTGCACACACCCGTATGTCCACACATGTGACTGTTACAGCAAGTGTGACTCCTGACACATGTACATGTGTGTAAATCTGTACATCTATAGGCATGTATATAGGTGTGGATGTGTCTGTACAGAGATAAGTGTATGAGTCTGTGCCTACATGCATGCACACGGGTGCAAACCTCCACCCCTGTGTATGTGTGCACACCCGTGCCTGGGCATGGATGGACATGCAAATGTGTGTGGCCATGGATGCACGTGCTGATACACACAGAGCCATGAACACCTATGTGCATGCATGTCCCTATGTATATGCACGCTTGCATGTGCAGCAGCGCACGCCCCCACAGCCCAGGCCAGATGTTTCCAGTAATGCATGACGGGTGCGCCAGCAGCCGCCCCTCGCCTGGCCCCTCGCCGACGCCTTCCCTCCCATTCCCGCTGGGCTCACCGCGTGCCGGGACGGGTGCCTGCACCCCAGCACGCTGCCCTACCCCTGGATCACTCCCAACTCCTGGGGCACGCTGCATATTAAGGGCACCAGAGAGACTGTGGGGAGCGTGGCAGGGATGCAGTTGGGGGGCCCTGCATTCCACAGTCCAGAAACAACAGCTCAGTCCTTCCCACATCCCTGTCCTCATTCCATTGGGTACTCTCTGATCCTTTCTGCCTCTGCATCCCTGCACTCCATGCCAAGCTGACCCCTTTGGTGCTCCAGCCAACCTGGGGAGCATCCCTTACCTGTCTGTCCGGGATTCTCCGTTGTCCCTGTGGGTTGCTGCCTGGTTAGGTTAATCCTCCTCACAGAGCAGGGTGAAAGTTGGAGTGATCATGGAGTGGGAGCCCCAGGGATGTCTGCAGGCCCAACCGCCACGGGCTCACCAGAGCGTGCGGCTGCAGGATGGGAGACGGCACCAACACAGTCATACGCCGACACTGCTTTCGTTTTGCAACTATAGTAAAACCAGAGTCAGGGCACCTATAGCAGGAAGGGGAGGGCAGCAAAAAAAAAAAAAAANAAAAAAAAAAAAAAAAAAAAAAAAAAAAAAAAAAAAAAAAAAAAAAAAAAAAAGCAGTGGGTGCTTGGGTCCTCCCATGCCCTCCCAGCATTCCCAGCTGCGCAGAGCCTCACCCCCCAGTCTGCCAGTCTGCAGCCCAAATCCAGCATCCCACACCTGGCATCCTGAATCCAGCATCCCACACCCAGCACCCTGCATCAGAGCCAGAAACCAGCCACAACCCACGCCCCTGCCCCAGGGTCTGGATTTTGAGCAGGAGCTGCCAGCCACCGAGTTGCAGACTTCTCCCTCAAGAGATGGATTTCGCTGGATGAAATTAATGATTTCAAGCCCCAGCACAGCTTCATGCAGGCAGAGCTGGTGCCACAGCTTCTGCACCTAGCATCTCTGTCCTGGCATAAGCCAAACCCAAGGACAGTCACTGGGATATGTGAGGTGGGACAGGCTGTGCTGGTCCTACAGCGACCAGAGGTCATTGTGTCCCAACCCTCAGGGGTCCTTGGAGTCTTGCTCCCTTTCTTTGCCTCTCCCCTGCCTCCTCTCCCCTGTCTTGACGTGGAGAAACAGGAGAAGGGCCCTCTAGTCCCCAGCGGGCTAGCTGAGGTGCTGCTCCTGCACCCCTGCAGTGTCTGAGATGCTGCAGTGTCCTCGCAGCACCCTGCACCTGGGCGCAAATGCCCTCTCCCCAGGAACCTGGCCACTTCTCACAGCTGTGGCTTTGGCCACTGTCTTGCTATGCCAGCCAAAAACTTCCCTGGGGTTCTGTAGGGCCCAAACCCATGGCAGCAGCAAAGACCAAGGGTGGTCTGTGGGGTGGGAAGCTGTGGTGCCAGGAGGGTGCAGCATGGGTGAAAACCTCTAGCTTGTCCTTGTACCCTCTTCACCCATCTCTCCCCTCCTGGTAGCAATCATTCACCCACCTTGGGACATCCATCTCCTTCCCTCCTCACCATTCCTGGTCTAGACTGGCAGGTGTCATGACATCCCCTAATTCGGGGTGATGCTGCTGCACCCCTTCCCTGGTGCAGTGACCTCGTAGTGGCCATGGTATCTCTGTAGGGGACATGGGTTGGCGTGCCGGTGTCACCACTGCCTCAGCAGGATGGCCTCTTCTCTCCTCTCCCATCTCCATGGGTGCTGTTGCCTGGGAAACTGGGCAAACGCAGGCAGGGATCCAGAGGGGCGAAGGGTGAGGAGGAAATGCCTGCTCCCAGCACCTGAGAGAGGGCTGGGCCAGCCGAAATGCCAGCCAGCTCTGGAAATTTCCTTTGTGCCAGGCCTGTGGTGTGGGGACATCCCCAAGTGCTCCAAGTGCTGGCGTGATCCAGAGCTTCTTCTGGAAGAGCATCAAATGCAACATGTGCCCAGGATGGGGGCTGGATGTGCCCCTCCTTGCTGTGTCCCATCCCTCTTCTTGATTGCTGTGAGTCCCAGCGCTGCAGGGTCTGGATCTAGCCCCAAAATGTCCTTGTGTTGGGCCGCTGCATGCAGACCTGGGGGCTCCCTGCCCTGGGTCATACCCCCAGCTCTCGTTTGTGTGCCAGGGTGGCAGGCAGGAGGAGAAGAAAGTTCAGCTTTGTCGTGGTGGTATGCAACCGAAAGCAACTGGCTTCCTTTCAAACCAACTTCTCAGAAGTCACCCACATCTCCCTGGGCTGTGGGTTGGACCCAGAGAGGACCAGGCTGCCTGGGGAGCTGCAGAGACCAAGGGACCACACGCTCTGGGGTGACTCTCATCCCAGTCCCTCACCTGAGCTCTGGAGCCTAGAGAGAGACTGTGGTGGCAGGGAACACCCTCTGCCATCAGGATGGAGGGGATGAAGGTAGAAGTCCCCACACCAGCTGGAGGTGCCTGCTCTGGGCACAGCTGCCCCTGCATTATCCATAATGACCCTGTAATGGGACAGGGGAAGTTCTGGGGAAGTACCACTGGCTTGTGTTTTGCCATTTCAGCTATCCCATCTTTCTTTTCTCCCCTGCATGTTCTCCTCATCCTGCCCAGCACAGGGAGAGAGGAATTGGTCCACAACAACATGTCATCTCCTGCCCCACTGCTCCTGTGATGATATCAGAGCTCTTGGAAAATCCCCTGATTAGCCAGTGTTTTGAAGCCGTGCCATGGGAGCTGCCTCACTCTCCAGCAAAGACCTGGCATGCTTGAAACACCCTGTGGCCATGCTAAACTCCAGCCTTTGACACTACCCTACGTGTCAGCACCCCTGTCCCTGCTGTGCCAAGATCTGCCCCTCACAGGACCCGGTTCCCCCCCAGACCCTGCTGTGCCTCTGCCCTGGGCTTGACCAGTGGCTCAATTCCCTCCAGCTCCAGGCTTTGGCTGAGCGCAAGAGCCTGGGTGAGTGCCAAGGTGGGTGAGCATCACTGCTACTGCTGGGAGCTGTGTCCCCAGGAGCCACAGGTCTTGGGGACTTTCCACTCCCGTGACTGCTAGTGGTCTAGGAAAATTACCTCGTGGAGGATCCAGCCAGCCTGGGAGAAGCCCTGGCTCACACAAGTGGTGAGACGGGTGGGAAAAACCACAGTGTCCCTGGGCCCAGTGGCCACAGAGGAGGAAGGTGGGTCCCCACATTGCCCTGTGCTGTCCCCCTGCACCCCGCCTCAGTGGCACACGCAGCACCCAGCTCACAGCACAAGGCTTGTGTTTCACACTGCAGACATGTAGGGCCAGCGGGAACAGCCCTGGGCACAGACAAAGGCTCCATTGCTGGGAACTCATGCTTTGACTTCAGGTTCCAGGGATGTTGTTCCTCCTTCTGCCCTTGTTGCAGCTGGCTGAGAGGCATGAGCTGTCTGGATGAGTTCAGCATCACCCTTGTCTGTTCCACACCAGGCTGCCTCAACCCTGGGATGTAGCTTTCCTCTGGATGCAGTGAGCAGTGGTGTGCTAGAGACCTTATGGGAAGCACACGCACATCCTCTAATGTTGCCCAGGGTGGTGCCTAGGTCCCTGACCCAGCTCAGGCTCTGGGTTGCAGAAAGCATAACAGCTGGGGTGCCTTGGCCTGCCCAAAATAGCTGTCCCCACTCCCCTCCCTTGCCTGGCCACTGGGAGCTATCCCATGACAGCGCCCCACGGACCTGGAGCAGCTGGAGGCAGCTGCCATCCTGCTGCATCTCTCAGCCCACCGCCCATGGGTGCTGAGCACACCAGGTTGGCACAAACATTGTCCCAGGGATGGTGACCCCTCAGCACCACTTTCATAGAATCATAGAATCACTGGGTTGGAAAAGACCAACTGGATCATTGAGTCAAACCATTCCCATCAATCACTAAACCATGTCTCTTAGCACCTTGTCCACCCGTCCTTTAAACACCTCCAGGGAAGGCAAGTCAACCACCTACCTGGGCAGCCTGTTCCAGTGCCCAATGACCCTTTCCGTGTAATATTTTTTCCTAATGTTTAGCCTAAACCTTCCCTGGTGGAGTTTGAGGCCATTCCCTCTCGTCCTGTCCCCTGTCACTTGGGAGAAGAGTCCAGCTCCTTCCTCTTGACAACCTCCTTTCAGGTAGTTGTAGGGAGCAATGAGGTCACCCCTCAGCCTCCTCTTCTCCAGGATAAACAACCCAAGCTCCCTCAGCCACTCCTCATAAAGTCTGTCCCGGTGCACCTGTGAGTGCTCTGCCCGGCAAGGGGGGTGAGTGTCCGCAGCCCTGGGTCTCTGCAAACCCACCTTTGCCCCTGAGACAGGAGCAGTTGTTGTGCGGAGGTTGGCCAGGGCTCACACTGCTGCTCTCAGCTCCTGTTGCATCTTGGCCGCCAGCCACTCACCGCAGGGTGCTGCCCCGTCCCTGTCCCAGTCCCCGCCACACCAGGAGCCAGCCCAACACAAGGACTAGTCTCATGTCTCTGTGCCACAAGGCCCCCCTTCCTCATCCGGACAGGCAGATTTTGAGCCCTGGCAGAAGGTTGTTGTGTTGCTGTCCCGCCTGGGGTCGCCGCTGTGTCCCCAGGGAGCAGTGGGCAGGCAGGCAGGCAGCAGGTTTTGACTGTGCCTGGCTGCTGCGTTTGGGCTGGGCAGCATCCCTGGGGTGTGAGGTTGTAGCCATCCTGCATGGGGATGAGGGACAGGGGACACCAGGCTAGTCAAGCAGCAGCCCACGCTTGCCCACACAGGACAATTTTCCAATGAATGTCTCTGGGAATAGCCCACGAGCCCATCTCCTCTGCTCTCCTTGAGGGCAGCAAGGAGGAAGAGGAGTTGCTCACCCAGCTCACCCCACTGTGCTCCAATTCTGCATGACGCAGGGCTTTCGGTTCCCCTTGAGTCATGCAAAGGGTGCAGCCGCCCACAAAGACTCATCTTCCACCATGTCATTTCTCGGATCCCCTGCTGCAATTCCTTGCCTGGAATCCAGCCAGGCATCACAGGGGATAGACCGTGGGGTGATAACATGCAGTGATGGCATGGGGTGAGGCTCCCATAGCAGAGCCCCCTGCGGCTCTGACAACCCGTTCCAGCCAGGGTGCTGCCAAGGTCCTGGCCAGATGATAGTACTCTGAGGAGCTGGTGACCCATGGAACAGCAAGACCCAGATCTGTGCTGTGGGCATCACTTGACCGTGGGGTGAACACTGCCCGGTTAGGAGCCAGGTTGAAACAGAGGAGCCTGCTGGGAGCTCATACCTAGGAAGCAGCAAGAAGTTCTCATGTAAGCATCTTCCTTTTCAGCAGTAGAAATAGAGCTATTTTCTTCTAAGAAAATTCTATGACCACAAAGGAGGTATCACCCCTATGGGATCTGCATGGTGTGCCATGTGCAGACTGGAGGTCTGTTTATAGAGTCATAGAATCATAGAATCATTTGGTTAGAAAAGACCTCAGAGATCATCAAGTCCAGCCATACCTGTCCACTGCTAATCCATACTCATGAGCACCTCATGTACCTGTCTTTTAAACACCTCCAGGGATGGTGACTCCACCACCTCCCCGGGCAGCTGTCTCAGTGCCTGAGAACCCTTTCAGTGAAGAATCTTTTCCTGATGTCCAATCTGAACCTCCCCTGGTGCAACTGGAGGCCATTTCCTTTTGTCCTGTCACTGGGAAGAAGAGACCAACACCCACCTTGCTACAACCTCCTTTCAAGCAACTGCAGACAGTGATAAGGTCCCCCTCAACCTCATTTTCTCCAGACTAAACAGCCTCAGGTTCCTCAGCTGCTCCTCATAAGACTTGTGCTCCAGCCCCTTCCCCACCTTCGTTGCTCTTCTCTGGACATGCTCCAGCACCCCAATATCTTTCCCGTAGTGAGGGGCCCAAAACTGAACACAGGATTTAAGGTGCATCCTCAGCAGTGCTAAGTACAAGGGCACAATTCCTTCCCTGCTCCTGTTGGTCATGTCATTTCTGATACAAGCCAAGATGCTGTTGGCCCTCTCGGCCACCTGGGCACACTGCTGGCTCATGTTCAGCCACTGTTGACCAGCACCCCCAGGTTTTTTTCCACTGGGCAGCTTTCCAGCCACTCTTCCCCGAGCCTGGAGCATTTCACGGAATTGTTGTGACCGAAGTGCAGGACCCAGAACTTGACCTTCCTTCTGTTGGTTGCAGCCCTATGATTCAGCCTGTCCAGATCCCTCCGTAGCGCCTCCCTGCCCTCAAGCACTCAGTCCAGCTTAGTGTCATTCACAAACTGACTGAGGGATCACTTGATCCCCTCATCCAGAACGTTTAAAAAGAAAATAAATAGAATTGGCCCCAGTGCTGAGCCCTGGGAGGGGGCATTCACAATTTCCCTGGGCAACCTGTTCCAGTGTCTCATCAGCCTCAGTGCAAAGAATTTCTTCCCAACGCTTAATCTAAATCTTGGGAAGGGCTTTTACAAGGGTATGGAGTGACAGGCTGAGGAGGAAAGGCTTTAAATTGAAAGGGGGAAGATTTAGATTAGACTTTAGGAAGAAATTCTTCATGCTGAGGGTGGTGAGGAACTTGCACAGGTTGCCTGGGGAAGCTGTGGCTGCCCCATCCCTGGAGGTGTTGAAGGTCAGGTTGGATGAGGCTTTGAGCCCCTGATCCAGTGGGAGGTGTCTCTGCGCATGGCAGGGGGGAACTGGATGAGCTTCAAGGTCCCTTCCAACCCAAACCGTTCTATGATTCTATGAGCGGGTGCAGGCAGGGCCAAACACAAGTGCTGGGTTCCCCCTAAGTGGCTGGGGAGGTCCCCAGTGCAGGTGCAGAGGGCAGAAGGCAGGGATTTGGCATGAACACTGAGCAGTTGGACTCAACCGTGCCCGGGGCTGGGTAGGATCACCCCTTGCTCGTCCACCTGTGAGGAGGGACCTGGTGCTGAAGACCCACACTCTCATCTGCGGGTCTGAGCTGGGCTGAGAAGGGCAGGGTGCCGAGGTGACTTCCCTCTGCAAGGGACCGGGCTCCCTCTGCGGTGCCTGCCTCTCACTGCAGCCGCAGTCCTGGAAGGGTTTAAAAGACGGGTGGATGAGGCGCCGAAGGACATGACTGTCCTGGGTGGAAAACTGGTTGAATGGCCGGGCCCAGAGCGTGGTGGTAAATGGAGTTAAATCCAGCTGGAGGCCAGTTACAAGTGGGGTTCCCCAGGGCTCAGTGCTGGGTCCAGCCCTGTTCAATGTCTTTATCGATGACCTTAGCAAGTTTGCAGACGACACAAAGCTGGGTGGAAGTGTGGATCTGCTGGAGGGTAGGGAGGCTCTGCAAAGGGATCTGA
>WAAB01008214.1:275192-336836 GCA_013389865.1 Piaya cayana
GTGACAGGGGACAGGACAAGAGGGAATTACCTCAAGCTCTGCCAGGGGAGATTTAGGTCTGGACATTAGGAAAAAAAATTTCACGGAAAGGGTCATTGGGCACTGGAACAGGCTGCCCAGGGAGGGGGTTGATTCACCTTCCCTGGAGGTGTTTAAGGCATGGGTGGACAAGGTGCTTAGGGACATGGTTTAGTGATTGATGGGAAGGGTTGGTTTCAGTGATCCAATGGGTCCTTTCCAACCTGGTGATTCTAAGATTCTATGATTCCTCCTGGGGTGCTTTCGTACGTGTCGGTGCTGCCCATCCGCCCCAGGGTGGTCTCTGTCCCCAGCGACAACTTGTTGGAGCTCCCCATATAAAACTGCCCAGGGAAGTGGTGGAATCTCCTTTCTTGGAAGTTTAAAAAACCATGTAAATGTGCCACTTCTGGACATGGTTTATTTACCACGGTGGCATTGGACTGGATGATCTTAGAGGTCTTTTCCAGCCTTAATGATTCTACGATTCTACATCCCTGCCCCGTGCTGCTGAGAGTGTCCCTGAGCCCGAAAACAAGCTCCAGAGTGCCCAGGGACAAGGACAGGCAGCCTCTGGGCATGGCCAGGCTCTGCCACACAGTCTTAATGCAACTTGGCAGCAGTAAGGGAAGCAGGGGACAAGGGGACAGCTGCAAAAGGCTGGGAGGGATCGCCCAGGCCAGGGAGCACCTGGGTGCATGGTGGCTGCAGGGTAGGATGCTGGGTGTGCAGACCCTGTGCAGGCTGGCCGGCCCTGAGCTCCCACTGCTCAGAGAATTTTAGGATGTTTTTTGGTCCAGGATGCAAGGATTTTACAGCCAGCAGGAGGTAAAAGGCTGAGTGTCAGAGTAAGATGAGGTGCAGCACATTTATAGCATGACATGGGGCTGCCTTAGCTGTCAAGGGCAATCACAGGCTGGTGGGCATCACATCTGTCCTGGAGAAACAGGGGAAGCTGGGATGGGAACTAATTAGTAAAGGCTGATGGGTAAGGATCCTCATGTACATTGCCTTTGCCTCGTGGAAAGTTGACCTAGCCTGTCCAAACCTATTGGGTCACTCTCCATGACAAGGAATTTACTTGATAAAGACACTAGCGAGACCAGCAAGTTATCTGGTAAGACGAGCACGGTGGCACGTCCACACAGCATAGGGCTGCAAGTGCTTAAGGATGCTCAGGTGAGCACCCATGGTGTCTTGCAGAGGGTCCACATGGGACATGGGGCAGCCTGCAGGTGCCTGGAGGCTGTTCTGAACTTCACTGCAGGGCAAGAGCACTGCCAAACCGATGCTGATTAAGCTCTCCAGCTCTGCAGATGATGCTGTAGCAACTGATACTGAAAACACCAGCAAACAAAACTCTCTAAGGCTCATTTTGGAGTGTTAGAAAGCAAACTCCCTTTATCAGGCCTGTGCAGCATGAAGGAGTGATCTCCAGCAATTGTGTGTAGCAAGACAGGCTGGTTGTAGAATGTGTTTCCTACTTATATGAGAGTGTATAAATTTTCCCAAAAATCTTATGCATATTCTATTACTTTCCAAGGTCTAATTTTAATTTTATGAAACTTTGCAATGGTAAAAGCTCTTGCTGATTTGGAGCTGGCATCAGCTCTCTGCTTCACCTTGTCTCTTCAGGTAAGATGAAAACTCCATACAGAGGTGATTACAGAAGACAACGCATCTGTTCAGCACGTATTACACTCACACAAGACATTATCATTTTCAAAGAATGAACAATGTCTGGAAAACGCCATTTTAAAGAAAAACACGCTATCAGAGGGACATTCTGTCTAATTTTCAAAAAACACAACTGCTCAGATGAAACTTAACTGTACATTAGCTTAAAATATTCCATTTTTTATAGTAGTAACTACTTCTTGAACCAAAACGAGTAACACATCCAGCAGCTGGAAACTGTGGAAACAACATGGGGTGTTTTCCGCAAAGCTAAGTGGAGCTGAAGAAGTGGGCATCAGGTGTGGTTGGAAGGGGGCAGTAGGAGTGCTGCCCTGGGGCTGAGAGACTGAAAATGCGTCAGTGAGTTGTGACCAACGGGATGAGGTTCAACAAGGGTCCTGCATTTTGGTGACAATGACCCCATGAAACGCTACAGTCTTGGGGGAGAGCGGCTGGAAAGCTGCCCAGTGGGAAAGGACCTGAGGATGCTGCTGACCATGAACCAGCAGTGGTCCAGGTGGCCAAGAAGGCCAAGACATCCTGGCTGGTATCAGAAACTTTGTGGCCAGCAGGAGCAGGAAAGCAACTCTGCCCCTGTACTCAGCACTGGCGAGGCTGCACCTTGAATCCTGTGTTCAAATTCGGGGCTCTCAGTCCAAGAAGGACATTGAGGTGCTGGAGCGTGTCCAGAGAAGGGCAACCAAGCTGGTGAAGGGTCTGTAGAATGAGTTTTATGAGCAGCAGCTAAGGAACCTGGGATTGTTTAACCTGAACAAAAGGAGGCTGAGGGGAGACCTTATCACTGTCTACAATTGCTTGAAAGGAGGTTGTAGCTAGGTGAATGTTGGTTTCTTCTCCCAAACAGCGATAGGACGAGAGGAAATAGTCTCAACCTGCGCCTGAGGATGTTCAGATTACATATTAGGAAAAGTTTCTTCAGCCAGCGGGTTCTTGGGTCTGGAGCAGGCTGAGGTGGTGCAGTCCCCATCCCTGGAGGTGTTTAAAAGACGGGTAGATGTGGTAGTCGGAAGTACGGTTTAATAATGGCAGGTGTGGTTGGACTCATGATCTCACAGGTCTTTCCCAGGCAAACGATTGTGCGAAACCGAGAGCCCCAGGAGCCGGGGAGGGTGATTCTCCCCGCGCTGCCAGCAGAGGGAGGCAGACACCAAGGCGGGGGATGCTCCTGCGATTCATCCCCGGGAGCCCCGTCCCTGCGGGGGACACACCTCATCCTGCACCCCAGGAGAAGCTCTGTAGCCGGGACCCGGTGCCTCGCAACCCTCGGTGGGTGCTGGACCCGAGGGTGCCCGTCCGTCCGTCCGTCCGTCCATCCATCTATCCCTCCTCTGGAGCTCCAGCACGCCCGCCAGCACTGGATCGTGGCTGGGTGTGTCCCCAGCTAAATTTAAAGGACTTTGTGGTATAAATATCCTCGATCATAAATAAACAGAGAGGTTAGATGTTTATCAGAGTCTTCTTGGCAGACTCACTCCAGTGTGCCGGGCACTGTGTGCAATCCCTGCTGTTGTCTGTGATTCTATGATTCTGTTCTGTTCTGTTCTGTTCTATTCTATTCTATTCTGTTCTATCCTATCCTATCCCATCCCATCCCATCCCATCCCATCCCATTTTTATCCTTATCCTTATCCTTATCCTTATCCTTATCCCTATTCCTATTCCTATTCTTATTCTTATTCTGTTCCATGATTCTCCTCGGGCTGTCCCCTCTGCAATAGCTCTGCTGGTTTCTGCCCTGCCTGGCAGGGATTGGGGACAGGGTCCTGACATCACCCTACCTCACTGGGCTCTTGGGAAAAGGTCCAGCATCTCCTGTTGTCCTCTGGAGATGTTGACTCTGAAAGTTTTCTTGATGGTGGCCCGAGGCCCTGTGCTGTTTCCCTGGGCACAGGGGGTAGTGCGGCTGGCAGCCTGATACCCTCTGTGGCTGGTATGGGGCACAACCTGCCCTGGGGACCGCACTGGGGGCCTGTGCCACCACTCCTGTGAACCTGGGACCACCCTGAGGACCTGTGCCACTGATCTCATGACCATGGGGACCCTAAGACATTGCTGTCCCAGCCCCAGAGCTGGTGCATGGGGAGTCCCCAAGCTGTGCTGGCACTGCCCTTTGGGGACATGCCACCATGGGGTCACCACAGGGCTGAGACAAAACCAGAATGAGCTGCAGGGCCAGGACCACTACAATGTAGGGTGGAGCTGGAGGTGATAAGGTGGAGCCAGGGTCGTGCGAGTGGGAGATGAGAGGCAGGAGCAGCCCCATGTCCTGGCAGGAGGTCCCCATGGGCTCGGTGCCCTCGGGCGTCCCTGCCCAGCCTCTGCCTGCCCACCAGCACTGCTGCTGTGGATCCAGCCCACGCTGCAACCAACCTGTGCACACTCAGGTGCTTTCGCCCCATCCTAGCCCTGCCAGTGGGGACCTTTGGCCACCTTTGGGTGCCCTCTGGGAATGGGGGATTTCTGTTGGATGTGCAGCATCTCTACAGCCTGTGGGATGGCATCAAAGCCAGAGCAGCAACTCTGTGCCTCAACCTGTCCCTGACTCGGTACTCTGGGTCAAGCTTTTGTTCAGCAACTCCCAGTCCTGCCTGGTCTGCCCATTTCCAGCCCTGTCCTGCATCCTGCACCTCTCAGTGTCTCCCACTACTCAGTACTCCCACCCAGTCCTACCAACCATCCCTAGCTGCACTGCACAGACCTCTGCCATGCAGCTCCAGGATTGGGTCCTCTTCAACTGTCCTGATACAAACAAGGGCTTGAACATCTCTCTGCAAAAGTCAGCAGCTCCTCTGCAACCCACAGCTGTGCCAGGAGCACAGGCTTAGCTTGGGGTTGATGCTGTGATGGGGATGCTGCCTTGAGCAAAGGCCTGCTGAGCTGTGCCCTGCTGTGCTGCAGGGTGGCTGTGGGGCTGCTGGGTAGACAACAGGTTAGTCACACCTTGCCGAGGTGTTAAGAAAAACCTCTGGCACATCGGCAGCTGGTAAAAGGTCACCAGAATTTGCCTGGAGCCAGTCCTCGGCGCTGGAAAACTGTTCCTGGCTGGCTTGGATCCGTCTGTCCTCTTCACCATCTGCAGTCTGGGGTTAATGAGTAGCTCTAGGGTACACAACTGGAGGGTCATTAAACAGCAGTCGAACAAGCTGGGGCTGCCAGCAGCACTCAAACAAAGGGGGCTGATTCACTGTTTGCCCTGCAACGATATTTATTCTGTCCAGGAGTGAGGGAATGTTTGTGTGGGGCAGGATGGCCGGGCGACACTGGGACTGCCAGGGGAGGGCAGCCACGCTGCGAAGAGGATCATTCGTGCTTACTGCGGGCAGGCTGCCTGGCACGGCCACAGCTCCCTTGGCTCAGTGGGGTGTCTCCATGCCCTGCAGTGTGTCCACTTACCCTGGAGAGCTGAGATCACAAAGCTGCACAGGGCTGGGCTCAGCTTCAACCCAGCAGCCTGCTCCAGCATCTTCACCAGCCTGTTGTCCTCAGGAACGCCATCTGCTCCCAAGGGAGGCAGGGAGCTGGGCACAGTGAGGGGACAGGGATGGGGAAAGCCTCTCCAGCTCCCCGCAGGAAATATCTGTCCCCAACCCTGCTGGGAGGCTGCTTAGGGGTAGCTGGGAGGGATGCTGGAGGGTGACCCGCACCCCTGCAGTCCTTGCATGTCTCCTTTGCTCTCCCCAGAAAGTCCATGGGAGAAGGTTGCTTGCTGATTAACTCACTATGTAATTATCCCTTACTGAAGATATGTCACATGCACACTTGATATGCTCATACATATGTGTACACACACACATATATGTGTGTTCAGTTCTGGGCCCCTCACCACAAGAAATGTTGAGGCTCTGAGTCCAGAGAGGAGCAATGGAGCTGGTGAGGGGGCTGGAGAACAAGCCTTATGAGAAGTGTGGTTCCCTGGAGGTGTTTAAGGGATGGGTGGACGAGGTGCTGAGGGACATGGTTTAGTGATTGATGGGAATGGTTGGACTCCATGATCCGGTGGGTCTTTTCCAACCTGGTTATTCTATGATTCTATGATTCTATTTCTGTGCCTACTTGGCAGCCCCAGGGCCAGGACACCCACAGGGAAACATGCTGGATCCCCTGGGAGATGCTAAGACAAGAGAGGAGTTTGAAAAAGATGCTTCTTCATGCCAGGGCCTGCCACAGAGCTGGCTTCCCTAACACAGTGGTGATGGGCTGGGACATGCAGGCTATAGCATCCCTATGAGCCCTTGAGCCGATCCAGCTCCCAGGCTTCTTGGCACTGCCTGGCACAGCCTTTTCCCACAGCTGTGCACGTACTGCACCTCTCCAGGGCATCCCTGGATCACCCTCACACCAACCAGTATGCAGGGATGGGAGCTGTTGGTGGCCATCAGGATCAGGAATCACCCTGCAGCTCACCTGGGCACGTGGCCCCAGCAGAGGGACCATGCTGGTTGTGGTGGCTGTACATGTGCAAGGTGGGTGAGCAGCTGGCACCGATCCTAACCTTCTCTCCACCATCCCAGCGGTGCATCCAGGCTCACTCCCGTGCAGTAGAGAGGTCCCAGTCAGGTACAGCAGCACTGTGAATGCCCTGTTCCAGCAAGAGGGGCTGCCACCCACCCTGCGCAGGCTCCCAGAGCAGCAGCCCACCTGCACGCCCCTCCCTGCCCCTCCGGGCCCTCCAGCATCCTGGGCTGAGGGTGGAGGGGGGAAGATTCCTTTCCAGGCGGAGGATTTCTCTCCTGGGGAGCAGTCAATTATCCCCAGCCCATCGCACACAATCCATCTGCCTCTCCACCTGCCTGCTTGCCAGACTGCGGGCACGATGCCTGCACTGTGTCCTAGGTGCACTGGGGTCCCACCACAATCCTGCCCTGTGTCCTCATGTCCTTGCAGCCTCATGGGATACAGGAACCTGGCAGGGCTGAATCATGTCTGAGCGCTGACCACATGAGCTTGGCTAAAGTGGGGACCTGTACCTCTGTCCCCAAAGGCCTGAGAGCATCCTCAGCACCTACAAAAGGAGAGGGGGCAGGGGTTGTGCTCATCCTGCTCTTCTCCCTCCTCTGCCTGCTTGCTCCTGGGTACAGCCGACTGAACATGAGCCAGCAGTGGTCCAGGTGGCCAAGAAGGCCAATGGCATCTTAGCTAGTATCAAAAACGGTGTGACCAGCAGGTCCAGGGAGGTTATTCTCCCTCTGTACTCGGCACTGGTAAGACTGCTCCTCGAATCCTGTGTTCAGTTCTGGGCCCCTCACCACAAGAAGGATGTTGAGGCTCGGCAGCGAGTTCAGAGAAAAGCAACAAAGCTGGTGAAGGGGCTGGAGAACAGGCCTTATGAGGAACGGTTGAGAGAGCTGGGGTGGTTTAACCTAGAGAAAATTCTGTGTGATTCTGTGATTCTGTACAACATCCAGGTCAGCCCAAGCAGAGCCAGATCCTAGGTCCCAGCAGCCACGGGCTTGCACATTTGTTCCTGTTGGCTCCAGCTGATGTGTGCCCCTGTGCTGGCCCCTACATGGGTGAGCAGCGTGTGGGGCAACAGGTAATACTCCTCTCTGCAGCCTGTGCTGCTCTGGCCTTGAGCTGATGCAGGCTGGACTTGCTGCCAGGCTTCCACCCTCAGCTGGATACACCCTGGCCACCAGAAACTTGGTGTCCTGGGGCAGAACATGATGACTGGATGGGTTTCCTAGATGGAACCAGGATCCACAGGCCTGGGGGTGACAGGACTGAGGGCATGTGTCCCCCAGCTGAGAGCTGGGCAGCAAAGCTGGAGCCAAGACTTCTGAGTGTCCCGGCCAGGCTCACAGAGGTGAGGCAGCCCCTTAGTGTAGCACTGCAGGGGGGTGGGAACAGCTGAGATTGCTGAGTTCAGCCCTTTGGTACCCAATCTTGGCCTGGGGCATCCTCATCCACCTGCCTTTGTCGGGGACAGGAGCAGAGTGGACAAAAGCCTGTCATTACCCAGCCCAGGTAAGCCTCCCTGTGCCCAGAGCCAGCCCCCTGCCCCGTTAATCACACTCCCCTCTTTAGCCAGCCCCTTATTCGGCCCTGATGAAGGGGAACAGCGGGGAATCCAATTAGAACCAAAATGACAGGTTGGGGCAGGGATCCTGCTCTACCTGTCCTGGCAGTGCAAATCACTGCTGTCCCATCTAGGACAACGTGCTTGCTGCTTTACACCACAAGCCTTGGCCATGCCATGAAATCCCTGCTGGCTGCAGCAGGCAGTTTCCCCCAAAATATCCACTGGTCCCTGCCACAGCCGCCTCCCTGCACCTCCATCCCACTGCCCTGTCCCTGGACCCCCACCTGCCCTGTGGGGACCGTGGTGACCTTTGGGTCCCTCTAACACAGCCATCTCAACTCCACCACCTCAACACACTCCCTGAGAAACTCGTGGAAATGGATGGGACCGCATGAGCTGGGCTTAGCCTGGTTCTGCCAGGACATCCAGAGTCCTCAGTGGCACCAAAGTCTGGGTCCTATGGCTGGTACATCCTCATCCTGTAGGTGCTGGCAAGGAGAGGGTGCAGGGCAGGTTGTGGTAGCCCAGGCAGGGAAGGGTTACAGCCACAGCAGGACTCTGTTCCCAGCACCTTCCCAGCAGGAGCTGTGGGTCTCATTAACCAGATGTCATGACAAGGATGGGAGGGAAGTAATTAGGGATGGAGAGCCGAGCTCAAGGGTACAGCCTCCAGGCACTGCAGGGCTCTATCTCTCTTCTGCCAGCCAGGATCCAGCCCCGACTGCGCAGGGAGGAGACCTCAGGTCACCAGTGGGCTTGCCATGCCCATTACCTCCTGTCCTTGCACCCAGCACCCTGTGGAGCTCCCGGAAAGGTTTGGGTTGAAGGGACTCATCCCCATGGTGGGGTGCAGCCCCTGAGCCCGGTGAGGGTACCAGGGGGCACTTGTAGCCCATGGGTCCCTTGTGTCCATGCCCCACTGGGACCCTGAATGCCCTTGTACTTCCCAGACAGCCTCTACTCCTAGCAGAGACACTTGTGTGCTCCTGACTGGGGCAGGGGAAGATGTCCTCAGGACAGCCTCTTGGCTGATGGAACCCTGAAATGGGCCTGGCATCACCATGGTATCCGAGTCCCACACTCCAACACTCCCTGAAAGATGCTCTGAGACTATGTGGATCTGGGCACGGCTGCTAGTGTGGTGCCTGCGGCTTCTCTAGGGCTTAACCCAACATGTTTCTTCTGCCAAGCTTGGTGCAGCTATTCCGCTGCTGGGGCAGGAGCAGTGGCATAGCCTGAGCTGCCCTGGGCAGATTGGGAGGACAGTGAGGCACAGCAGGGCTCTGCTCAGTAAGCGGCTCCCACACACCTGTCTGTTGCCACAGCCACATCCTCTGCTCAAAAACACATCCTCACTCCTGACAACACGGATCTGCAGGCAGCTCTGGCAGGGAAGGAGTTTTCCTTGGGCAGCGTGAGTTTGGCTGAAGGCCTGGCTTCTCCCAAGAGCTGAGCATCCCTGTGTGGTGGGTAACATCCTGCACAGCAGGAGGGAGAGCCTGGCTCACCAAAGCCATCTTAGCCCTGCTTTGCATGCCTGGCTCCCAGGCAGGCCCTGCTCTCCTGCCTGGCCCTGGTGGGCACCTTTTCCATAGGTTCCAGCATCAAGTGATGCCTGTCCCCACTGTCACCAATTCTCTTGGCATATCCTCCAGCTGCAGCAGCAAACGAACGGCGCCCAATTTTGCCCGCCCAGGCCTGACTTGCCCAGCCAGTCTGGTCACCCCAGCTGCCCGCCTGGCAAAGAGGTGACAGGCTTCTCCCTGCAACTCCCAGCCCTGGTGTGACTCAGTGCCTGCCTGCAGCCGGGGTTTGCAGCCCCAGTCCCTTGCCACCTGCCCAGCATCACCTAGGCAGGGCAACTGTGGCACCTTGGGAAGCCTGCTGGCACCGGGATGGGATGCCAGTGCCAGGGAAAGGAGTTGGGAAGGCAGGGAAGGGGCCGGGGCAATGCGTTGCCCCAGCTTGGTGCTTCAGGAACTTGCCCATCCGGCTTGGGAAGAGGCAGTTGCCAAGCAGCCATCCGGGAAATTGTGGCAAGACCCAACACGACTGGCCTGACAGGCTGGGGAAGAGCCGGAAAGAGACAGCCCGGCCCCTGTGTCACGGCTTGAAGCCACCGCTCTGGGGAGAGGCTCCAGGAAGGGCTCAGGGCTGCTCCTTAGCCACCTGCTTGCACGAGAGCCTGCCAACCCGCTGCCAAGTGAGTTGGCCGTGCTCCCTGGAACACCGCTGTGTGCCGGGAACTGCTGCCGGGGACACCTGCACGTGTACGCTTGAGGACAGACACACACCTTGACGCCACGTACACCTTGCAGTGCTCACCCCTCTGCATACACTCATGTCCCCTCACTGCCACTGCCCCCACAGGAACTGTGTACATCTCTGTACATCCCATATGCATGCACAGGCTTCCCCATGCAAGCAGCCCCAAACACGCTGTGCATACATTAGCACCTCCCTGCATACATGCACCTCTACAAATGTCTTTATCGAATGTATGTGCACCCCTCACACACGCACACCCCTCCTGAACACATATACACGTGCCCTACGCACACGCACACGTTGCATACACACCACATGCACCCAACACAAATCCCTCCTAGAATCATAGAATCACCAGGTTGGAAGAGACCTACCGGATCGAGTCCAAACATTCCCACCTATCTCTAAACCATGCCCCTCAGTACCTTATCCACTCCTGAGCCCACCCAGACCCCATGCAATGGATTCCATCTCCTGTGCCCCGCGCGCCTCCATCACACATGCAAGCCCCTACAAGCACACATATCTCATCCCCCCAGTGCATCCCCCCGGCATTGAAGGGGGCATCACACCTCTCCCTGGCACTGAGCTGGGGCTCAGCAATCCCTGGCACAGCTTTGCTGGGGCCCAGGGTGGATTTGGGAAGTGCTGTGCCAGGAAAGACAGGCATGTGGTTGTGTCACCAATATCAGGAAAAGAAAATTCTTAACACTAACTGCGGTCTTAAGAAGCAGGCATTCTCTTTATTAGGTGTTGGATATACAGGGGGATTAACCCTCTGTGTATGCCAGTGACTACAAGTAGCAGGCTTTTATACACTGAATTTATACCTCTGTATTATATTTATTGTAAAAATCATGCATATTAATCACATATCACAATACTAATTGTAACAGGAGAGGCACACATACATTCCTTGTGGACAGAGAGCCATCCCAAGGGGCTACCAAGGCATACGTAGGGTGGGGGTTCATTCACCCCACTGGGCAAGGGATGCCAGGAGAATTTGCCACACCCAGCTGGGGCAGGAGGCAGGGGGCATCCTCCCCCTGTGCTGACCTCACTAGGTGCCTGGTGCCCTTTCTCTCCATCCACCATCCACACAGCCTCCCCAGCACCCAGTGGCACCAGCCAAGCACTTCTCATACGTCCAAGGCCTCAGCGGTGGCTATGTTTGCAAGTGCTGGGCTAACCCTGGTGCCAGGGGTTACTGCTCGTGGCATGTCCAGGTGTGGATGTGGGGTAGAGCAGGGGCTGGGACCGGGGCGGGCTGGCTGGCAGCAGCAGGGTGAGGTTGCTGGCAGCAGCGCTGCACTCTTTGAAAGAGTCAGGTGCGGCGAGCCGGGGCAAGAGGTTAGTGAGGCTGTGTGAAGTACCTAAAGCCAGGGAGATGTGGCTCTGAGCCGTGACAGAGAATGCCAACCCCTTCCCCAGGCTGCTCGGGGTGAAGAAGACAAGGGTGGGTGCTCCCCGTCTCCCCATGGGGTGCAGAAGATCCAGCACTAAGGCTTAGCTGGGGCAGGGCAGGAGATTTGCCCTGTGCTGCTGGGATCCAGGGTGACAAACAAGGGTGGACAAGGGAGGACACCCTGGAGAGTCCTCAAAGGGACAGGCAACGTTGACTTGTATGGACCATGCATGGATGCTGGAGCCGGCACTGGCTGCCAGCATGGCCAGGCACAGGTAAAGGTTTTGGCAGCGTAGGTGCTGGTGATTCAGAGCTGGGAGGAATGTGGAAAATGCAGCTGGGCTGCAATGCCACGTGAGATGCAGGCAGGGCCAGGCCTGTCAGCACCGATGAGCTCCGGTGCCGCGTGCACTGCGCCGCGCACAGCGACGCTCAGCCGGGGCAGCAAGGGCACCCTGCTGACGAGGCACTGCCAAGGTCCTAATTAAGTGCGTGGGTTGCCGGAACGGGTTCAGTTTGCCATCCTCCGCAGCGTTGAGCAACCATGTGGCTTGCTGGCATGGGCAATGCTGTGGTTACCTGCCTGGTTGGTGGCAGCAGCTGCCACCTGGGAGGCTTCTGGGAGCCCAGGAGTGACGGGCTCAGCCCCTGCCCACTGCAGCCCTGCACTGGGTGGTGGGTGACAGCTCCATTGGGGATTGCCAGCAGCTGGACATGGGGAAACAAAGCTGTCTGGGCTTGCAGGCTGTGAAAAGTGAGGATCTCAGCTCTAGCTTTGTGTTCCTCACCATGAAATGCCACTATCCCAATGCCTATGGATGCTCTCCATGTCCCCACTGCCCCATGAGTTACCCCAGCCCAGATGTTACCTAGGTGTGCTTGCTCATGCTGCTAGAAGAAGCTGTCCAGGGACCCTCAAGTCCTCCCAGGGTGTCATCTGGAGGAGGCATGAGCAGCTTCTCCACACTCAAGAGGCTCCAGCTGCTCTGGGACAGGCAGAGCATGGCCCTGAAGACCAGCTATTGCTGGTGGGGCCTGGAGCATGGCCGCTGCCGGTGATGTTGCCTTCAACCAGGGATGGTGAAGACCCCACAGGAGCAGAAGGTAGCAGCTCCTGGGCACCCACGCTCTCCACCCAGGGCAGAACTAGCGAGTGCCTCTGGGCAGAGCCAGCACGTGTCTGAAGGGAAGCAGCCAAGTGATTTAATGTCGCAGGGAGAGGGAAAGGCTGCAGAGAGGCAGGTCCCAGCCGCAAGTTTTCCTGGAGCATCCCAGGAGTGCGGGCAGGACTTAGGTTGGTACCAGAGGTAGGAATGGGACTGACTGTAATCCAATTAACCACAGTGCTCAGTCACCGGGTCAAAAGTCAGCTGAGTGAGGCCACAGACATAATGAATGGCAGAGGCTGAATCCAGGCTGCAAAGCACAAGGGAGCTGTTGGCATCTTCTCTTCCACCCAAAGCTGCACTGATAACCCCCTCCTGGACCAGGGACATGTCCTTAGGGTCCAGATGAGATGAAAATAACATCTGAAGATTCTGTTTTGGGATAATAGCTAAGTAACGCTTGCCTGCTTGTTCCCATCCTACCAAGGGACAACTCAGGTGAAAAGCCCGGCCCAGAGGGGCTCAGACACTTGGGAACACCTCCAGGGCAGCAGTTTGGGGTCCAAGGAGGTTCAGATGCCTGGAAAAGGGGGTGAGAGGTGAGGTCATTTGGACGATAGGGATGTCTGGAGGCAGAAGGCACCCTATGGACCACAGGCAGTGAAAGGAAAGAGGGCAGAAAGCTGCAGGGTCAAAGTGAGTCAGGTGTGAGTCACGGCCAAATAAAAGGTGAGATGTTTGGATAAGAACCGCAGCTGACTCAGAGTTTCCACCTCTTCCAGAGGGTGACCATGGGAGATAGTCAGGGATGAGCTGGGACCCCTCTTCATGAGGAAGCAGAGTTGGGAAGAGGCAGCAATTGCACCCTCCTTCCTTTGGGATCCCAGACCCCAGACCTGTGGGGACAAAGCCGCGCCCACTGCCACCTACAGTTCCCATTGTGGGATGGGGCAGGTCCCAGCAGATCCCTGGGGGGGTTGTCCCAGCAGGAACCAGCAGCCAGCTTGGGAATCTGGGCTGAGAGCCTGTACTTTCCTGGAGTGCCCAGGCAGAGGCTGTTTGAATGAAATAGGAGAGATTTCCCCCTTATTAGCGGGCTATTAATCACATTCGGGTTTTTTTTTTTTTTTTTTTAAATCGAACTGTTGCACAACAGGTTGAGTAACAGCCTAATAACAAGCTGTAAATCTCAGTTTGCTCTCCGGGAGATTACAGATGTTAATAACAGATAATGACCCACAACTCAGGAGCTTCTCCTCTCCCCCACCCCTTTGATCCCTCTGCTCTGCCCCTCACTGTACCCAGCCCCCAGGATGGAGCAGGGCTGCAGGGAAACCCCCCAAACTGGAATTTGCTACGGAAACCCCAAGAAACACTAACCACCTGCTAAACCTCCAGACCTATCACCCAGCAGAGATGGGGGGGATCGCTTGCATAATCTAGTGCCCCTTAACTCCAACATCTCCTGGAGCTCCATGCCACCACTCATGCCAAGCCCTGCATCCCTCCAGAGCACTGGTTTTGAGGTTGTTGGCTTCATACACTGGTTCACGCCACCCATATTTACTCATGGGAGCAGCAGAGCATCCGTGCATCAATCGCTGGGTCCCTGGGGAGCTTGAGCACCCACAGGACCAGTGTGAGATGAGTGGGGTAGGCAGAGGTCGGCCCCTGCACTGTCAGCTCCAAGCCTGCTTGTTGCCAGGCTGTTGGCACAAACCTTCTCATCCCACATCTTCCTTTGTGACACCAACCCAGGGGGCCAGGCCTCATGCAGAGCAAGGAGCTGCTCTTGGGCTTGCTACCACCCTAGATGTAGCACGACCAGAGCACATCTCAGGCTGCATGAGACCACGCACCCGCTTGCTGCAACAGCCCCATGGAGGAGGGAGAAGTGGGGAGGTTTCCAAAGCTGGTCCCCTCCCCAACTCCTGCCTGCTGTCCACCCTTACCTGCTCTCCATCTTCCAACCAGAAAATAAGAACTTGCCACCTGGATGCATCCCAAAATGCCTTCCCATCCTTCCTGGATGCAAGCACACGCTGCTCACATCCTTCCTCTGGGATGCTCACCCCCCTGGGAGCCCTGGGGCAGCCAGGCAAGGTGTCACCTGTCTAGGGTTTGGCTCAGCCCAAAGCTCTGGGGACAGGGACAGCTTTAAAAGGTCTCACTCTCTCCCTGCCCCATGCACTGGCCAGGAGCAGGAGGATGGAGGGGCCCTGCAGCAGGGATTGGGTGCATATAGCCCCCAGAGGGAAGAAAACAGGCATGGGGGATGACTTTGTCCCATCCTTTATCATGAATTTGGTACCACGAAGCCAGGGCATGGGAGCAGGGTGACAAAGGGTGCCTGGCTGTGGAGAAGGATGGGGAAGCATGGAGTATAGGGTCCATCTAGACCCATGGGGCCAGTCCCATGGGTGACAGTCATCACTGCCAGCATCCTCCCAGGGCCTCGCAGGATCTGGGCTGGTGGCCCCTGCCATGGGGAGGGCACAGGGGCCAGCAGGAGCCACAGGACAGGGTGCAAGAGGAGTTGCCAAGCAGGCAGGGCTGGTGAGGGTGGTGAGTCACCACCAGCTTTCCCTGCTGGGGTGGGACTGCTGCAGCCACCCACAGCCCGCCACACTCCTTGGTCGCAGCAGGCAGCACAGAGCAACCAGCAGGCACAGCAAAACCCACTCCCCTGCCCCAGAGGCTCATTCTCCTCACGTAGGGGTCTCCCAGCCATGCTGAGAGCCAGTTCCCACCTCCAGCAGGTCAGAACAGACATGGGGCAGGCAACAGGAGGGGCTTGTCCCCCATGCAGGCACTCAATGTCCCCCACCTTGCTCTGCACAAAAGGTTGTGGGGTGCTGGGTCCCCCTGAAGCGAGGTGGGACCCTGGTGCAAGTAGTCCTGCCACGCTGTGTGTACCAAGGTGCTGTGTACACACCAGTGTCACTTGGCAGCAGGCACTGGCACGGGCACTGGCGCCACTAGTGGGGTGCAGAGAAGGACGGGGAGGCAGTTGTGTTTGCCATGAGACACAACTGCCAGCCAGGAGCCAAAGGCCAGCGCCCCAGATGGTGTTGAGCCAGGGCAGACAGCATTCCTGTGCCATCGTGTAGGTGTCCTGGTGTCCTTCCAGGAGCACTGTGCCATCCCTCCAGCAGATCTGGGACACCACTGTAGGTGGACACTAGGAGACCTCCTAGTCTCCATCAGCTGCCTATGATGAGGGTTATGCATCGACCCAAGGGGGACCCTGAGGTGCTGCCAAGCAGGAGGCACAGGGCTATGAACCCATGAACTCATGGTGTGGAATCACCCAGTGCATCCCTCTGAATACAGAGATGTCTCAGGTCTGTCCCGCCTGCAGGTGCAGCATGATGACACCTTGGGCCATGGGGAAGTGTCCTCTCCACACCCAGGTACGGTGCTCAGGGGGGTGCCCTGGGGAGTGCAGAGAGGAGGAGCAAGGAGGAAAGCACTTTCTCAGGAGGAGGAGGCACTGGTCGATCTTATAAGGAGACCTTATTGCCCTCTACAACTACCTGAAAGGAAGTTGTAGAGAGGAGGGAGCTGGACTCTTCTCCCAAGTGACAGGGGACAGGATGAGAGGGAATGGCCTCAAGATCTGCCAGGGGAGGTTCAGGTTGGACATCAGGAAAAGAATTTTAATGGAAAGGGTCATTGGGCACTGACAGAGGCTGCCCAGGGAGGGGGTTGAGTCACCATCCCTGGAGGTGTTTAAAAGACGAGTGGATGAGGTGCTGAGGGGCATGGTTTAGTGATTGATGGGAATGGTCCGACCTGATGATCCAGTGGGTCCTTTCCAACATAGTGATTCTATGATTCTATGATCTCTAGCAGCTGCGAGCATGCCACCTCGAGGTGCTGGCTGTCCCAGCCAGCCTCCAGCGCCCTGTGCCCCGTTAGGGGAATGCTGAGCAGTATGGGGCAGTGGGGCTGCTGGTCCTTCCCTTAGGGACACCTCGCAGCAGGATGAGGATGGTGGTGCTTTCTGAAGCAGGGAATGCAGGCCGGGACTGCTCCAGCCAGTTTCCATTCAGATCTTGTAGGTGACCCTGCACAGGGTGTTTGGGGGTGTCCCGGTCCCGTGCTGGTCCCACGGTCACTTCGGGTGAATGACAGAAGCCGCAGACCCTCCTCGGTTCCTCTACAACCTACAAAATCTCCTCTGGGCAGCTGCCCAGGGAAGGAAAGCTCACCCAGAGAGGGGTGCAGGCAAGAGTACAGCAGCGGCCCCATCCTGCCATCCACCACCCTGGCTCCATCCGTGTTCCTTGGGCTTCCCCCAAGTAGGGGAGCTCCCAGGAGCAGGGTGACAGCCACCTCAGCAATGATGAAAGGTGGCAGAGGGGAGGTTTGAGGTCGGGAGGCTGCTGTAAGAGAGGCCAGGACCTTTGATATGCAGAAGCCTCCCGGCCCCGCTGATTGTATTAGTGGGTTTAGTGCCCGAGCAGGCACCCAGCCTCAGCTATCAGGAGCAGACAAGCTGCTAAAGAGCCCAGCTCCCATTTTAGATGCAAATAACCCTGCAATTGTGGACTCGGAGGGGAGAAGAATCCCCAAATCACCGTCGGGTGGAAGCAGACCTGGCTGGAGACAAAAAGGTTCCCAGGAGGCTTGAGTGACCCCGTAATTGTCCCATTGATGCCTCAGGTGCAGAGCATCGGAGCCTCAATGCCTTCCCGAAATCAGCCCCTTTTACGGGAAGTGTAAATTCCTAGAGGAATCTCCCACCATCCCCCTACGAGCCCGGGCTGCCAGCACGTTCCTCTGACTGCCACTAATGCCCCCAGGGCAGGGGCTCCTGCCCCAGGTTTGGAGCTGGGCTCCTCTCCCAGCTTTGAAGTGCATCAGATTGGGCTAATGGGGAGGTGCATCCACTAAACCCGTACCCAGAGGGGCCAAGGGGATGCACCCTCCGCCCAGGGCAGGGGGTGGTCCCGGGGAGGTGAGCAGGCATGGCCAGAGTCCCCCTCGATGTCCCCTGAGCCCACTGTGGCCCCATTTGCACCAGGTGACCTGGAGGAGATGCACTGGGTCAGCCAGGGGTTGAGTCGCTTTGGGAGCATCCTGGCTCCCTAAATCCCTGGGTCACCATCCTGGCTGGGATGTGGCAGCCTCAGCCCCTTCCTGGACAGTGGGGAGGGTTTTCCTTTTCCTCCCAGCACCATCCCAGTGCTGCTCTATTGCCCCCGGGCACCTTGTGCCAGCTACGCTCCCACTCCTGCCCCCAGGCTGCTGTGGGGGGAGGCTGCCCACAGCCCCACAGCTCCTTACACCAACCCCTGGGCTGTAAGCCTGCAAAACCAGGGTCCCCACAGGGCTTGGTGTGGGGAGCGCCTGGGATGTGGGGCTTGGCTTCCTCCTGTGTGGCCCCCTGCCCTCTCCCCTGAGGACAGCCTGAAAACCAGCCCCACAGAGCCCCTCATCTCCATGGAGACACTCCCCGTGTACCCTGCAGCCCCAGCACAGAAAGAAGGGATGTGGGGACATGTATGGGGGGCAGAGGTGGGGCCAGGGTGCTTTTAAGCTCCAAACCTCCAGAGATGCCCCCTCCAACCCTCTTGACTACCTGCTCCTTAGTGTGGGTTCAGCTGTGCCCTGGACTCCTTCTCCTCACCCTCACATGTGTCATGAGTTCAGTCAGGCCTCATTCATTCCACATCTCTGGGAGGGGAGATGACTTTAGGGCCATCAGCCCTGTGTCTTCTGCACCCCACAGTGTGAAGGGCTCTTGGGGAGGCAGGGAGACTGAACTAGCACAGTGGGGAGCAGCAGATCCTGGGGTCCTGCACAGTGCCTCGTGGTCACTGCCACATTCCAAAACAAGGGGACAGGCGTGCAGGTGCACAGGGCATGGCCTCCATGTCCGTCCCTGCAAAACCACATGGTTTGATGTAGGTGGAAAATTCCCTGTTTGTCTGGGAACTTGGGTGGCTGGGGACACCAATGCCAGCCACGCTCGGTAAGAAATTAAAAACGTGTTTTGTTGGAAAGATTTTTCCACTCTGGAGTGGGGAAGTGACATCCAAAACTTATTTTCCCTTCTGCACTGGGATACTTGCCAGCAGGGCCAGGTCACCCCTGGGGACTCATGGGATGTTGTGGCTGTACCAAGCCCCTCGCCAGCATGTGGGAGGTGGCAGTGGAGTGGGATGGAGATGCAACATGAAAGATGGAGCCAGGAGGCCTCCTGCAACTTGAAAGATGGAGCCAGGAGGCCACTGGAGGCTGGGTTTGGGCTCAGGGCTGTTTGCCTGCAGCCTGAACACGTGTTGAGGTTGGGCAGGGAGCCGGCTCAGCTGTGGATTTTAAAATAGCATTTCATCTGCCAAGGACCCTCCTACTCTGCCACGGGCTGGGTGGATCCCAGTCCTGCTGTGCACCTTGTGCTCCTGGCGAAGTGCTGCGTGCCTGGCCGCCTCTGCTCCAGTGCTGCAGCTGCTGCAGGGCCACGAGGCAGGGAGGGGCATGAAACTGCTCCTGCCACACGCTTGGCCATGGCCACCTCCGGGGCACCATCCAGCCAGAGGACACTTCTCCCCAGGCTTCCTCTGGGCTGAGTCCAGCTCCGGCAGCATGGTGACACAGAGCAAGCGGAGAGGAGCATCCCCATCTCCTGGCATTCCATCCAGCAGCTGAGGTTCCCAGGGATCCTTCACCCCAGGATGGTTATTCCTGCATTGGGACCATGTTCATGGTCTATCCATTCTGCCTGCTTCCCACAGGGTTTGGGGCAGAACCAAACAGCGGTTGCTGCAGCAGGGCCACCCAGTGAGTAAGGAGAAGAACAGAGTGTGTGTGCTGGGGCTTGTACGCTCAGGCTTCCTTCTAGTCTCTCCTCTGGGGGACTGCCCTATCCTACCACTTGTGAATGGCAACCATATACCCGCAGGAGCAAAAGCTTGTGAGAGCTTCCCCTCCAAGGAACCTGCTGGCCCCTGTGGGGATACTTGGTGACTGGAGGTCACAAGAAGGACCTTCCTCAGTCTTTTCATCTCTGGGTGCTGCCCTGGGGTACACCAGCAGCCAGGCATGGGCTCTGTTGGAGCTGGAGGGCTGCAGCTCCCACTTGGCCAGCTACAGAACCACCAGTGCCACACGTGCACAAGTGCCCGTGGAAGAGCTTTTGAGCTTCCTGGGGATTATGCTCATGCCGCAAAGCTTCAAAGCTTGATGGGTGCTCTAAGGCAAAGCCTTTTCATCCCAAAAATGGCTGCAGCCCCAACAAAAAGGAAGATGAGATTCAGGCTCTGGTCATAGAATAGAATCATAGAAACACCAGGTTGGAAAGGACCCACTGGATCATCAAGTCCAACCATTCCTATCAAATACTAAACCAAGCCCCTCAGCACCTTGTCCACCCGTCCCTTAAATACTTCCAGGGAATGTAGCAATCTTCCCTGTCGCGATCTCTCTCCTGCCTGCCCAGATTTGGACCAAAAGCACCCAGATGTCCCCTCCATCTCCACTGTCCCCACAATCCCAGTGCAGATTTGCCTCTCTGTGGTGCATGCTGGCACCGCCAACCCCGTTGGGGCAGGTGAAGCAGCCGGTTCTCTGTGTGACTCATGCAGAAATACATGACGTTCACTATATTTCAGGGCTTTTGGCTCAGATGAGAAAAACATCAGGGCGTAAGCTGCTCTTAAAACACTGGAGGGACTTTCCTTCTGCTTGCTCACACTCTATTTTTTTGGGACAAAAGTAACGTTTTTAATAAAAAAATACTTTTGGTTGTTTAAACAAGGAGAACAGACAATTATGCAAAATGTTTTTCCTGTGATTATTTAAAAAAAAAACGACATGAAGGTGGTGCGGGTCCCCAAGCAGCTCCCAGCTTCACGCAGCAAGCATGTGGCCCTGCAGCCAGACCCGCTGCCAGACACGCTGCCTCCACCACCTCCTCCTTCTACTCAAGCTGAGCATTCGTGTAGGGGTCCAGAGAGCCAAGCGGCCGTTGTGTCCGCTTGCTGCTCACCTGCAGGGCTGTGCCCCGGCCATCCCCAGCACCGCTGCCCGTTCTGCTGTGGTTCTCCTGGCAGCTCTGTGCGGTTTTGCTGCTGCGTTTGCTCACAGGGTTATCTGCTGCGGAGCTGGTGTTGGTTTTGGCTCACGGCACCGGGACCACACCTACTATTTAAATACCACAGCCAAGAGCTTGGAGGGGAAAAAAAAATAAAAAAAAAATGGGGGGGGAAAGAAAGAAAATGAATATGAAATATTTGTTGTGGTTTGGAGATACACACACACACGCAATACAAACACACCAGCCCAGCTCCGGGTCGCTGGCAGCTGAGGAAGGAAGACTCCGGCTAAGATTGTCTTTAAAACCACGCTGGCAACAGAGTGAGCTGAAGGGAAACCCTCTGGGCCAAAATTAGCCCCTGCCACATGCCAAGCCAGAGCCTGTTCTTAGCCGGGCTGGGGAAGCCGGGGCAGCCCTGGCGGTGCAGTCAGGGAGCTGTGCCAGCCTTTCCCGGGTGGCTGCCTTCCTGTCAGGCTGGGAAAGGCTGGGAAAAAGATGCCAGGCTTGGAAATCCCCAGGGAGGCAGCCCTGGTGAGAATGGGAGGGGTTTCCCTCTGCAGCTCCCTAGAACAGCAAGTCCCAACTTAGAAATGGGGCAAGGGCAGCTGGGGATGGGGACAGACAGCGCTGCCACATGATGCTGGCATGGGATAAATGGACACCCAGCAGCTAAGGGTGACCTGGGGCTGGTAATGACAAGCATAGATCATAGAATCATAGAAGCATGGAGTCACCAGGTTGGAAAAGACCAACCATTCCCATCAATCACTAAACCATGCCCCTCAGCACCTCATCCACCTGTCCCTTAAACACCTCCAGGGAAGGTGAATCAACCCCCTCCCTGGGCAGCCTGTTCCAGTGCCCAATGACCCTTTCCATGAAAACTGTTTTCCTAATGTCCAGCCTAAACCTCCCCTGGTGGAGCCTGAGGCCGTTCCCTCTTGTCCTGTCCCCTGTCACTTGGGAGAAGAGCCCAGCACCCTCCTCTCCACAACCTCCTTTTAGGTAGTTGTAGAGAGCAATGATGTCCCACAGGAGCAGGCAGCTCTGGCCACCTCCCTACCTTTGGGACCAGGAGGCATCTGGGATGGGTTTGGTGACATTGTGACCCTGCCAGTGGCACTGGCACTGTGGTGGAGGGAAAGCTCTGCCATTTGCTCCGTTTCTTGGTGCTGGTCCCAGTGAAGCAGCTACTGGCCCAAAGCTGTTGCAGGGTGGCCCAGGGGTGCTGAGCGGCTGTGCTGTGCTGTAAGCAGGGCCTGCTGAGGCGGCTGGAGCAGGTGGATTACCACCACCTTCCTTTCCCCAGGCTCTTTCCCGGCAAAGTTTTCCTGATGATCTCACTGGATGCACATTTCTAAATTGTTTGGTTGATTGTTTCATCATCGGAGGTCAATTAAAGAGAAGGCGAGTTCCTGTCGCCCCGCTCTGAACCCCTTCACTGCCAGAGCCTCAGAACAAAGGGAGGAATTGGGCTTGGGCCCAGCCGGCTTGGATTCCCATTTGATTATTTCCAACAAGGGAGGGAATCTATTTTGAAGCCAGTACTCCCAGGGGGTGAGCTCAGCAGTGCAGTGCATGAGCAGGGTTGGGGGAAAAAAGTATTAATAATCCAGCCTTTTGTAGTATGTTGCAAACCTATTTACTACCAGGGAGGCTGGGTAATTAAATGCCTCTTCCTGAAGCAGAATCAAGCAGCTTAATGTAACGCTGGTATGAAGGGGTTCACTCCTGATGCGGGGCAGCTGCTGCTCCCACCAGATGCTGTTGAGCATAGGAGGAGGATGCGCTTTCTTGGGCTGTGTGGGTACAACTGCACCACGGCATCTGCATCTTGGCTTGTATCACAAACGGCGTGGCCAGCAGGTCCATGGACGTTATTCTCCCACCTTACTCAGCACTGGTGAGACCGCTCCTCAAATCCTGGGCCCCTCACCACAAGAAGGACGTTGAGGCTCTGGAGTGCGTCCAGAGAAGAGCAACGAAGCTGGTGAAGGGGCTGGAGAACAGGCCTTATGAGGAGCGGCTGAGAGAGCTGAGGTTGTTGAGAAGAGAAGAGAAGAGAACGAGACATTGTTGCTCTCTATAACTACCTGAAAGGAGGTTGTGGAGAGGAGGGTGCTGGACGAGAGGGAATGGCTTCAAGCTCCACCAGGGGAGGTTTAGGCTGGACATTAGGAAAAAAATTTCATGGAAAGGGTCATTGGGCACTGGAACAAGCTGCCTAGGGAGGGGATTGAGTCACCTTCCCTGGAGGTGTTTAAGGGACAGGTGGATGAGGTGCTGAGGGGCATGGTTTAGTGATTGAAGGGAATGGTTGGACTCGATGATCTGATGGGTCTTTTCCAACCTGGTGACTCTATACTTCTATGCTTCTATGATTCTATGAAGCTGGTTGCAAGCTGCAGGAGCAGGTAGCCTCAATGTAACGCATGTTCTGGGGGTGCAAGATGGCAGCAGGAGGGTAGCAGGGTGGCTTATCCATGCTCTACAGCATGTGATTTACACTTCTGAGGTGGCTGCAGGCAGAGACCTGCATGTGAGAAAGAGCAAAATCAAACGTCCTGGAAAAAAGTTTCCATGCAGAGCAGGACAGCTCCCTGGCTTGTAGCTGCTGCTCATACTGCCATCCCCCTGGGTGTCCCCCACTGCCTCACAACGGGCTGTGTCCCCACAAGCGCTGATGACTTCATGGTACAGCCGGTTTTCTAAGCCCCATCCCATAGCTCCTGATGGAGCAGGGTGTTAGTGTCCTGTGTAACACAGACACACAGAGGCCTGAGATTAAATCTTTGGGCTGGGAAGCAGCGTGGACTCATGTGGAGAAGAGTTGATCAGCGTGGGGCTCAATATCTGCACTTTCCCTGCTTCTGTGGATAGGACGGGGAGGTTTTCCCCACCCACTGAGAGTCTGGGTTCATTGGAGGCTGAATACCTTAGAGTATTGCCAGGGAGGGATGGAGACTGCTCAGAACAGAGTGGTGGAGATTTCACCTGGATTCTTTGAAACTTTTGTAGTTGAATTGCTCATAAGCAAAGTACAGCCATTAATCTGAATGAGAGAAGAACTCAAATTCACACACCCCTTGTGCTACGCAGCTGTACCACAATGCCCACCACAAAACTCCCCTTCTAACCTGCTGGCACTGTATGTTGAGGCTTTTTTTTTTGAGATTAAACCGGAGGTGTTGGGGAAACTACCCTACATCCCTGCTGGACCTCCCTGATGCTCTTCAGGAGCCACAAAAGAGCAACTCCTCCTTTTACCTCTACTAGGGTGACAGTGGTCTTCTCCGGTGCTGCTGTTGCTGGCAGCCAAAGCAAGTGGCTCTCACAGCAGCCGTCCAGGTCGGATTAGATCCAACTGCTGTGGCTGGGACAGGGGGTGTCTCGCCAGCCCAGGCAACAGGATGCAGCCCTGGACTCGCACGTGAGCGCATGTGCTCACACGTGAGGCTGCTGCTGCGAGGTCGCCTTGCCGAAGGAGGCTGCGACAGGCATTACAGGTCAGCAGGTCTCCTGGCACAGCTCCACGTGTGACATTCCCTCTGAGCAGGGGGATAACCCATCTTTTGCGGCGCTGGACCCCCCAGCTCCATCCCAGCTCAGTGCTTTCAGCTTTCCTCAACCAGTGAAAGTTAAGCAGTGGAGGAAAAACGTTGCCGTATGTTATAGAGGAAGAGAGGTAAAAAGGGCAGGAAATTTGCACCATGTCCATTTCCCCTTGGCCCCCGGCCGCTGCTCATTCCGGATTCGGGATTTGCGTAGGCAGAGTTAAAAATAACAGGGGTATATAAAGAAGGATGGAGAGGGCTGCGCTGGCTCTGCAGCCACTGGGGCACAGCCAGGCAGCAGGCAGAGATCAAAGCAGGATGCAATCCAGGCACCACAGTGGGGCTGGGGGCGTGGGGGGGACACGGTGGGTGCTGTGGTATCACCAGGGGCCAGAGTGCCCAGCCTTGCTTGGCTCAGTGGGCACTCTGGGACCTGTCAAACTTGCCAGCTTGAAGCCTGCTAGCCTGCAACCTCCCCAGTCAGGTAGCCAGGACCACCAGTGGGAGATGGGGCTGTGTACATTTCTGTAGGCAAAGGCATCACCCCCAAGCCCTGTCCTTCCAGAGCCCTGTCCACCCACAGTATTTGCTCCGCTATGACATTCATTAGGAGGGACCTGAGAACACCTCATCCCGGGACTGAGCTTCGCCTGCCTCCTGAGCCCCTAGGAGTCCCAGTCCTTGGCCAAGCAACCCAGTGCTCCCCAGTGCCGGGGCAGGCTGGGTGGACACAGCAACTTGCTCGGCCGGTGCAAACGAATCTGCCCTCTGTGCCCTGATAACATTGTGTTTGTTGCAGAGCGGGAAGAGCCTGCCAGCACACGATAAGAACAGATGACTTTACTCTGGACCTGCTCCGGATTGAATTATGTTTTAATTTCATTTTCAGTTCCTCTTTTTTTTTTCTTTTTTTTTTCTGGAGGAGCAAGGGGCTTTGAGGGGGTGCAGGCAGGTCTCAGGGCTCACAGACCCTTCTCCAGGGAGTCCAGCCCTAGGCAGAAAGGAGGACATAGAGTAACACCCAGATAGATCCACTTTCTGCTCTCAGGGATGTCCCTGTGCGTCACAGCAGCCTGGGGTGTCCTGGTGCGCAGGTCCATGTGGCATCTCCCCGCAGGGTCCCCTGAAGAGCTTCTGGGGCTTGGGTTTTGCCTTCCAACAAAGCAGAAGCTCTCTGCATTGTGACACCATGGTCAGTGTTAGAGGGGCTCCATGGTTCCCATCAGAGAGAGGACACTGGAGATGCCTGTAAAGGAATCCTCAGCTTTGCTCCAGGTTCCTGATGGATCACAGGGGAGGACACAGCATGGGTATTTTTCAGTTCCTGATGTTTTGTGAGGTAGGGGATCCCTCTGGGTCTTGTGAGGTTCCTGTCAGGCAACCCAGGCATCCACACTATCTCTGGCAGTGCCCACCCCACAAGCCAGGAGGAGAACACACAGGGCACGAGAGCAGGGATAACCATTAACCCTTTCCTCTTTGCTCATCTTGACTCTTCCCACCCTCTGTTTGCTCTCCTGTCACGCTGCTGTTTGATCTCCTGGGTTTGCCAGCGACTTTAAAGCCTGATGTAGTGGCGCAGGAGATAATCCACGTTTCCTAAATGGGCTTCTGTCAACAATGGGCTGTGCACGCATCGGCTGCTCCTGGCTGCTCCTTTTTGCCACCCCCTCAGCTCAGAGGATGCTCCTAATGTGGCACAGCACCCATCCTGGAGCCAGGGGACCAGCAGGGACCACTCTGTGCCCACTCTGTGGCTCACAGCAGGCAAATCCCTCCCTCTGTGGCTCCCTGTGTGGTCAGTGCTGGCAGCGCTTGTGTTGATGCAGTGCCTGGCGTGTTGCCGCTCCCCTCAGCACCAGCCCTCCCACCACAGCACCAGTGATAAGAGTTTCCTGAGGAATATCCCGTATTTGCAAGAAATACTGTCTGTAAAATTGAACATGATCTGCTGGTAATGCCTCTCTTAAAATAAGCCAGTGTTACACAGGTACGGATGCCAAAACTGTCTGAAAAAGGGGAAAAAAACAAGTGGAATTAGTGCTTGTCTCCTGTGGCATCTGCTCTCACTTATCTGTAAAAGTTTGGGGCAGGAACTGCCTTGCTATTAATTATTATTTGGCCAAGAAACAAATAATGGGATTAACCCGTGACTTAAATAAGCTACTCTGGGAGCCAGGCTAAAAGTGATCTCGGTGCTGCCCACACACTTCTTGCCTTTGCCACTTTGGAGGTGACTTTTTTCCCGAGGAAGAGCTTTGCAGTCTGTGTGTTTCAACCCACGGAGTGGGATTAATAAACCCACTCCCTTGCCGGCAGCTGGGCACGCGAGGACCAGGCAGCGACCCAGCATCTGCTCTGGAAACCAGGGCAGGGATTCTTGGTAAAAGGGGGAAGATTTGAATCGTTGTTGTTCCACTGGATTACTGAAATAATTTATTGCAATGCTCCACCCTTGTAATTAAAGCACCGTGATGAAAGCAACTGGTAGAGTAGCTTTGGATCCCGAAGCAGCTTGTGCATGTGTGTGTGTGTGCGCGTGTGCAACTCACCTTTGGTGTTTGTATTTGTTTTTTTTTCAAATTGGCTCCTCGCTTCTGAAGAGCGCGGGCAGCAGCCCCAGTTCTTAGAAAGGTATCTGGGGATGGAAAGACCCAGAAAGCAGGGAGACAGGCTCTGAGAGATAAGGGTCATTGCTCCTCGACAAACTCAACAGTAGCAGGGCCATTCCTGGTACGAGCTGGATAGGGGCCAAGTGGAGAAGGGCTGGCTACAAGGTGGGTGTCAGGGGGGACCTGTCCAATTCCCTGTGTCTCCACACCTCATCCTGACTTGCTGGCGTGGAGCAGGGTACCTGTGGGGACATCCCAGTCCTCTCATGCTCCCCACCACGGGAAGCCTTTGGGTGGACAGCACTGTCCCAGCGGCTCCATGTGGTGAGCAGGTCAGCAAGTTGATCAATGCTTCCCATGGCAGATCGGTCAGAGGTTCATTTGTGGTGCTGGTCCCCCGGCAGGACAGACAAACGTCCCACAGGGGCTGCGGGACAAGATGAGGCGACGCAGGCAAGGTGCCAGCCCCCTAGCAGGGTCTGCTGGGCAGTTATCTCTGCTCACACACGCACCCTGCACGCAGCCAGATGGGAGCTGCTGCGTTCTGGGCTGCTGATTGTGCCCCCAGCAGCACCGGCACGGGGGGTCGCAGCCTCACAGGCACCATTAGAGGAAGTGAGCGGTGTGGGGACAACGGGGATCAACCATACCAGATCTCTGGCTGGCGTGAGCTTCCACGGTGACGGCAGCTTTGCTCGTGACAAGCGTGGCATCCCCCATGCTGAGCCCAGTGCCTGGCTCACTCACTGATGGGTGTGTGTTCAGCTTTAACCTCACACCGGACCTCTAGGTGTGTGGAGTGGGGTACAGGGCTCCCATCCGCGCACACTGGGATGAGACATTGTCATTGCCCCTGCCCCACTCGGGACAATGAGCTGGGGGACCCCAGTCTTTGTGCTCCACAACCCCTCTGAGCTGCTTATAGCACAGGGCACCAGGGCAATGCTGCCCAACTCATTTCATAGGGACGGGCAGGAGCAATCTCATCTTCTGTGATCTCCACCAGCACCCTTCCACCTTTTTCTCCTGCTGTGAGGACAGGCAGGAGGGACCCCATCTTTCACGATCTCCTTCATGACCCTGTCTTTTGCAAGCTCCATCAACACCCCTGCCCCTTTTTCTCCTGCCGCGGGCACAGACAAGGAAGGATCCTGTCTTTTAGCTCCTCTGACAGGCAGCAGGGACATCATGTTTTGTGATCTCCACTCACACTCCTGCCCCTTCTTCTCCTGTTGCAGGGACAGGCAGGGGTGACCCCATCTTTGCGACCTCAGCCAGCACCCCTGCCCCTTTTTTTTCCACTGTGGGGAAGGGCAGGAGGGACCCCATCTTTTGTGATCTCCACTGCCACTCCTGTCCCTTTTTTCTCCCTCCATGGGGATGGGCAGGAGGGACCTGTCTTTTGCGATCTTCGACGGGCAAGAAGGTACCCTATTTTTTGTGATCTCAAATGGCACCCACGTTCCTTTTTCTCCCTCAATGGCGATGGGTGGGAGTGACCCCTTTTTTTTGATCTCCAACGGGTAGGAGGAACCCCATCTTTTGTGAACCCCACCGGCACACCTCTCCCTTTTTCTCCTGCTATGGGGATGGGCAGGAGGGACACCCTTTTTTTTTTTAAACTCCAACGGGTAGGAGGAACCCCATCTTTTGCAAACTCCACCAGCACCCCCTCCTCTTCTTCTCCCACTGTGGGGCAGGAGGGACCTCTTTTTTTTTTGGATCTCCGGCGGGCAGGAGGAACCCCATCTTTTGCGATCTCCACGGGCACCCTTGCCTCTTTTTCTCCCTCTGTGGGGCAGCCCAGGAGGGGCCCAGGAGAGCCCCAGGAGGGCCCCGTGTGCGATCACGACGTGGGGTCCTCTCCCCGTCCCCCCGCCAAGCTCCGGGGCTGTCCCGCACGGGAGGGGGCGTGGCTTAATCGAGATGGGGCGTGGCTTGATCGAGAAAAGAGCCAATCGGAGGCGCCGTCGGCGAATATCAATGAGGAGCGAGCCAATCGGGGCGCAGCCACGCTGTTAACTGCTTTAGGGGCGCGGGGCGGCGCAGAGCAGCGCTGCTGCCGCGGGGTGCGGAGCGGTGCCGGGCTCCGCGCTCCCCCCCAGCCGCCCCGGCCCCGCTTCTCCCGCCATGGCGGCGGCCGTGGACGACAGCACCTTGCCTTCCATCTCCACCTTCGCCAACCTGCTGCCCATGGAGGAGCGGCCCGGCGACATGCTCCACGTAAGCACCGGGTGGGGAGGGGGGCACGGGGCAGAGCATCGTGGGCTGGGGGCTCCATGAGGCTTGGGGGGGCTCATCCCACCCCGTCTTCGAGCGGGCTTGGGGGCAGCCGGACCTCTCGAACAGGCTTGGGGGCAGCCGGACCCCTCGAACAGGCTTGGGGGGAGCCGTAGCCGCCGGGTGGGTAGGGGGGAGCCGTCACCCCGCCGTTCCTGACACCTCTCTCTCTCTCTCGCAGAGGATGCTGCAGCAGCAGGACGGCGGCGTCAAGCGGGAGGAGGACGACTTGGGCAAGTTCGTGGACTTGGACTTCATCCTGGCGCACACCAGCAGCGGCGGGCAGGGGCCGCCCGGCCCCAACTACCCCCTGCCCGAGACCCCCGAGAGCTGCGGCACCACCTACGACAGCGACGGCTCCTACCCGACGCCGGGCAAGTTCCCCGCGCCTTACCCCGAGGGCCAGGGCCACAGCTACGTGGCCGAGCTGCTCACCCCGGACCTGCCCGGCCCCTGCGACCTGCAGCGGAGGGAGTACACGGAGCTGCGGGCGCCCGGCGGCCCCCCGCACCATCACCCCCATCACCACCCGGCCCTGCCGCTGCCCCGCCCGCTGCCCCTGGACCCCGCGCAGCCTTTCGGGCCCCGCATCAAGAAGGAGCAGCCGGAGGAGCGCGCCTGCATGCTGGGGCTGCCCGCCGCCGACTACCTGGGGCAGGGCGAGCACAAGCCACGCGTGGCGCCGGGACCGGTGCCGGGGCCACCGCTGCCTTACCCGGGCTTCCCCCACGGCCGCCTGGGTCCCCCCGAGGAGCCGCTGCCCGGCGCCGACCCGCACCTCCTGGCCGAGCTGCCGCCCCACTACGCGGTGGCTCCGCACCGCTACGCGCCCCACTTCGCCCCGCAGCCTCCCCCGCCGCAGTTTCATGGACACTTCAGTGTTTTCAGGGAGCCCCTGAAGGGGCCGGGGCCGGCGGGGCTGCCCGGGCTACTGGTCACGCCCCCCAACTCGCCGGTGCTGGAGTATTTCCCGGCCGGAGCCCCCCCCGAGGACTGCAAGCCCAAGCGCGGCCGCCGCTCGTGGGCGCGCAAGCGAACGGCCACGCACAACTGTGAATACCCGGGCTGCGGCAAGACCTACACCAAGAGCTCCCACCTCAAGGCTCACATGCGGACCCACACGGGTAAGGGACCCACGCGGGGGATGCTCAGGGGGTCGCGGGGAGGGGGGGGGACCGGACCCGCACGATGCTCTGGGGAGGGGACACCGGGGTGGTGGCATCGGCAGCACGTGGAGAAGACACCCCCAGCACCACCTTGGAGGGTCCCCGAGGTGGGGGAACCCCAAAAAAACTACCTAGCTCGCAAGGAGGGGGTTCTGTGCTTCAGGGTAGGGTGCGAGTGGGGCTGATCTAGGGGAGCTGCACCCAGCCGAGTGCTGGGAAGGGCTGTCCCGGGGAGGAGGGGGCAAGAAAGAAGCGTCTCCAGCTCGTCCCCAGGTCAATGAGTAGGAAAGTGGCACCTAGGGAGCAAGGAGCACCGTGAGACCGCTCCTGTGACACCCCCCTTTGCTGGCTTCGAGGTCCGGGTGTGCCTGTAAAGGCAGGACCTGGTGGCACAGGGAGCAGCCCCCCACCTGGGCTTGGGAGCGAACAGAGAGGGGAGACCCTCCGGGAGAGCTGGGATGGGGCATATGGTGCGGCTCCGCAGCGGGGGGGGGCAGGGGAGCACCCCCAGTTTGAAGTTGGTCATGAGCAAGAAGGTGGGGGGACAGAAGCAAAGGTTTGTCAGGTAAAGGTGGGCAGGGACAAGTTCACCGCAGGGCTCCCTTCTCTCTCAAGGGTGGTGGGCAGGGGTTCCCCCTGAATAGGAGTGGGTGCTGGGCAGGGGGGGCACAGGGATGAAGGCACAGGGAGGATGGGGACCTCCAAACCCACTGACCCCCCCTCTCCTCTGCAGGCGAGAAGCCCTACCACTGCACCTGGGAAGGTTGTGGCTGGAAATTTGCCCGCTCCGATGAGCTGACCCGGCACTACCGCAAGCACACAGGTCACCGACCCTTCCAGTGCCACCTCTGCGAGCGGGCTTTCTCCCGCTCGGACCACCTGGCCCTCCACATGAAGCGGCACATGTGAGCGGCAGGCCACGGCCCGACTCGGTGTCCCCAGTGCCAGCTCACGGTGTAAATAGCGTCGGGCTGGGGATGGCACTGGGGAGCAGCCCAGCCTGGCCGCCCAGCCCTCTCCGCTTGTAGTTGATAACTAGTTTTCTCCTGCTGCCCCTGCTGTGAGAGCTGGGCCCAGCCGAGTGGTGGGAAAGGGCTGCTTTGGGGTGTGGATGGGGAGCAAAGCTGCAACAAGTGTCTCCAACCCTTGCCAAGGTGCCACCACTCAGCTGCCCACACCTGGAGGGTCCCCCCGAGCAGGTGAGCAGGGGCAGTGCGGATCTGTTTCCAGACCTCCTAGCTTGTATTTGGCATCAGTTTTAAAAACCTTCCTCCCCGAATGATCTCGGCACCCCACTGTCTCCAGGGTTTGCGGTGGCCGACTTGGGTCATGTTTCTGCGAGAGACCTGCAGCCGCTGGGTCGTGGCGCTGGGAAATGGGTTGCTGGTCTTCTCGGTTGTGGCCATCGGAACAAGCCTCCTGACCCAAAAGCCCAGGCTGGATGGGGCAAAGGGTGGGATGTGACTGTGGTTCGTGGCTATAAAGGTTTGCAGGGGTTGGCAGCGCAGTGTCACCTCGCACAGGGAGTTGGAGAGGCTCCTGTCACCAGCTCGGGACCCCACTGGGCAGTCCCGTCCTGACCATTCCTACAGTTTTCCTCTTGGGAGCCTAAAATGGCTCTTGTGAGCTTTCATTTGTCTTATTCTTCCCCTCGGGATGACACCAGGTACTGCTGCAGCTGCCTTCCCCATGCTGCTTTTTTAAACTTAGTGTGTAAGGGACAGTGAGTCCAGCTATGAATGCCCAGGTCTCTGCTATACTTGAAACTTTTGTAGAGGGAAAAAAGAGGGAAAACTCAAAAGAAAATGAGTCTTTTTATGTGCAGCTTCTGCAAAGCAAGTTGTAAATTAAACAAAGCAGTAATATATAATGTTTCTGGTTTTTTAATATATTTTTTTCTTCCAGCTGGGAACACAGATGAGTCTCGGCTTTGGGAAGTGCACTGTTCCCGTCTGTGTATATTGTTAATTAACATTTCTCTGCTTGGGCACGTTAGGTCTCTCGCACTATGAAATGTTACTTTTCTTTATATGCAAACTGTTGAAATATTGTGATCTGCTGTATAATAAATAAACAAGATGTAAACATGAAAGAGCCAGGAGAGTTTACTTTAAAGCTTTCTTCTGAGAGGAGAGGGTGAGGCTGGACTTGCTTGTCAGTAAATATTTACATCGATGTTCATTTCTGCTTAAGTTGGCTGTGGAGGATCAATGGGGAACGCCCAAGCCTCGGCATCTGAGCAGCATCTCCTGTGCAACAGCTCTTGAGTCACCCCACTTCCCCGTGCCTCAGTTTCCCTAATCTGCAGATGGGGCAATTGCGGCACTCGGATGGCGTGACTGGTCCTGTGGTGAGTCATTGCCAAGGGGAATGGCAGCCGAAACCATACTGGGAGCCTTGCTGGTCCGGTCTTTTTCTGGAGCCATTCTGTCCCGCTGTCCCCTGTAGCAGGAGCTCTGTGGCACCGGTGTTGTCACAACTGGAAGGTCAGTGGAAGCCGCCCGGTCTTTGTGCTGTTGCTGGTGTCCTCCCAGGGGTGGCCCAGCAGCTTGGTGGGGTTGAGGTGCTGAGGTTTCCCTGCGTTAATAGGTGGTGACTCAGCACGAGCGTTTTGGCAGGTCCCAAGCTCAGCAAGCAGGTCTGGCTCCCTCCCTCCCACGGCTGATTGCCCGTGATGCACACATCCCTCTGAAGGCTGGGGCTTGTCCAGACCTGACACGGTGTTAGCAGTGCAGAGAGCAGGCTCTACGGGCTGTGCGGTGCCCTGGCCCAGGGGATGGTGGCTTCTTCCTCCCGTGGTCACTGCCGCAACCCCAGGCAGCTGGCCAGAGCTGGGGGAAGCCCTCGGGCTCCTCATCCCGCAAGCGGAAATGGGACGTAGCTGTGCTGTGAACATGGGCTGGGTAGGGCTGATCTTGCTCCTTCCCAGTTTCCTGCTTGCGGCTGCGGAGAGTCAAGCTGGAAAAAGTGGTGGGAATGGCAGAGTAGGATTGATGCCTGCCCCAGAGCTGGCTGGTGTTTTGGGGTCAAGCTGAACGTCCCACAGCCAGCACATTGCCTTGGGGTCTGCCCTGAGCAGCTATAACAGTGTGTCTCCAGGCAGGGTGGCAGCAGCTTGGGATGTCACGTCCTGCCTGGAGGCCTGGGCATGGGACCAAGGGACTGCATCCACAAGTATGATGGATCCAACCAGGCTCAATCACTTGTCCTTTCTACAGCCGCCTCCGTCCTCTGCTTGCCCCACTTTCTGAGAGGTGCCTGCGTGGGGGAGAAGGTGCTGGGACAGAAGTGACTTGTGATGGGCTACCAGGGGTGTCTTACTCCTGGTACCCAAGGGTGAGGGGGTGACACTGGTGGGGTGGCTGGAGCAAAAATGTTGTCTCTTCCCAAGAGACTTGTTCAAAACGTCACACGGAGGGAGAGGGAAAGGTGTGGGCTGTTTGAATTAGCGATGAGTCAGGCTGGTAAAGCCAGATGGGGAGAGAGTGCGTGCCTGCGTGTTTGTGTGTGTATAAGTAATCTCTGGCTTTGTGTTTTTATTATGATTATTATTTTTATTTCCAGGGGAACGATGAATTTCTCCAACCATCCTGTCCCACTGGAAAGGCTGGCTCTGCTGTCCTGTCCTCCCTAAGCATCCTGGGAGCCAGAGTGACGGTCCGTGGCTGTTTTGAGGTTCAGCTCTGAGATCAGAGCACAAACCAGTTCTTCCTCACCTTTCATCATCGCTGTGCTGGGGTGGGAGCAAAGCCTGGATCTGCCGCTACTGCCTTACATGGAGCCGAGAGAAGGGAAAGATGTTTCAGCTCCTTCTCTGGGCAGAGGTGCCCCAGGTTCATTCCCCCAGGCCTGGGGCAAGGTGCTCCTTTGGGCACATGATGGGGCACGGCGGTTGCTGGGAACCTTGCCTGGGTGAGGAATGGCTGCAGTGGAAATGGCAATTATGGTTAATTTGTTGTTAATAAAATACACCCTCTTCCAATTGCCTGGGCACACTTTCCATTGGAGGAGAGAGCCCAGTCCTGTCCCCAGCAAAACCTGCCCTGCAAAGTGATGAGGACAGCAACAAAACACCCTTGGCGGTGCTGAGGAAAGCAGAGCTGGGTCACAATTCCTGCCTGTAATCTGTGCACGTGTGATCAGCTGGGAAGTGCTCAAAATGCGCCAGTCAACCAAGTGGGACCTTGCTTCATAGGGCACATAGCACTAAAAATACATCCCATGCTAGAGGACAGGGCAATACTCTGGAGAAGCCAGACTAGTTCCTGAAGGGGTGATTTATCCATATACAACCTCTGAGTCTGTGGCTGGCCCAGACTAGGGTGGGTATTGGTGATTGGGATCATACACTGGGACGGTGCTGAGGGAAAGTTGGCTAGCAGGGCAATGCCATGGTACTCAGGCCACCATGCCCCTACACTGGAGCCTCACAGATTCTACTCCAGGATGTACCTGCCAGCCTGGCCTTTCTTCACACCCTTTCCCAGTCACCTCTTGGCAAAAAGGCTCCTGGGAGCTGTAGTGGTAGCGATGCAGAGGTCCCTGAACCCCCCAGCAAACCTTAAATCTCAGCCTTCTGGCTTTGAATCATAGAATCACCAGGTTGGAAAAGACACGTTGGATCATCGAGTCCAACCATTCCTATCAAATTTGGGTTGTAGACAAAACAAGGAGGCAAGCAGGGAAGGAGCGAGGCGTGGAGAAACACCTTCCCAGAGAGGGGTGAGTCATGGCCACAGAGTGGTCAGGTACCCTGCAGTCACCTGCCAGCAGCAGCTGGGCCCCAAGGGTTTAATGGTTGAAGGGAGGGCATAGGAGCACCTTGGGTAGGTTTCTGAACTCTGGGGGTGACCCAGCTCCTGGGGATCCCCCATGCTGCAGCCAATAGGTCCCACAGAACTGACTGGAGGATGAGGGAACATGGGGAGAAAGATGGGTTGCAAGTCTGTGAGGGCTCCTTGCCCAGGGCTCGATCCTGGGGTTGCTGTGGTCCATGAGGACAGCATAGAGCTGGGGAGAGGATCCAGGTGCCAGAGCTGGTACACAGCCTGGGTGCTCAGGACAATTTCAGGGTGCTTGGAGGAGCTGACAGACTTTTCCTTGCAGCAACACAAGGTGGGAGCTCAGGTACAGAAGGAAGTGGCATCCCTGCTGAAGGATGCTCCCAGAGCTGGTGTCCTCCATCCCAGCAAGGTGGTAGGAAGTGTCCTATCCTTGCCATGGAGGGAAGGTCCAGCAGCCTTCCCCCACGTCCCTGCCACTTGGGTGGGTGGGCCAGGCGCCGTGATAACGGGGCTGTGGCTGTCACCGCACCCTTAGGAAACATTTGGCTTCAGGCACCTGAACCCACGGGAAAGCGATAACTCCCTGGCTTGCTTGCCCTGCCTGGACCCACACCTGGTCCTATCATGCCTTAGTCACACAATGAGAGTTTTTCCACTACCGGGCCCCAGATAACCTCCTCCCACCCCACTGGCCACTGTGTTTGCACTTGTCCTCCTCTGCTGGTGCCAGTCTGGGAAACACACACACCTTGAGCTCTGGGCTGGAGACAATCACACCTCTGGCCTGGAACCACGTGCATGGCAACTGGGGCATGGGCAAAGGGCATGAGGAGCATCCTTCCTCCCTGGGAAGGAGCCAATGCCCTCTTGCCAGCAATAAAGTGGGAGAACATCCCTCCCCGGCTTCTGGATGGCAGTGGGGTTGCCCAGGCTTGGCACTGTCTGCCTACAGGATAGCAGGAGGTGGGTGATGGGGTTGCAGCGACAGGCCAGTGCTGCTGGTTTTGCTGTCCCTTGCCAAATCCCTGAGGTACAGGAGCACTGGGGTCCTTGCCATTCCTGGTTTTTCCCTGACCCACTGCATCTCCTGGGCTGTCTCTGTCCTGGCAAGGCAGGGCCCTGGTGCCCCAGGGAGGCGACAGAACTGGAGATGTGTCCCCATATAGGACTCTCAAGGAAAATTCAGTTGTGTGGGGGCTGATGCAGGTCTCCAGCTGAGCCCCTTCACTCCTTTGAAAGCTGTGCAAGCTCTGGAATGAAGCAGCTGCTGCCCAGAAACATCACCTCCGGTTCCTTTGAAGGCAGTGCTAATTGCTGCACTGCTGATTAGGTCAGCAGAAGCACCCAGCTAATGGGTTTTGCTCGCAGGTCCATACAATTCCATACAATTCTGGGTGGGACACAGCCCGGCAGTGACTCCCATGCTCAGAGGTGTTGGGGAGGCGGTCACACCAGCTGCCCACAATCTCCACCCTTGACGAGGTTAAAAAGCTGCTGCCCCAGGGAGAGGAGCTCACAACGTGCTGTGTGTTTTGTTGAAGAGGGGCAGAGCTTGGGCTGAATCCTGCTGGGATAGGACTGAAAGTAGGGAATATAATAAAAACTCAAGGGCACTGAATGGCCACTTGTCTCTGGATTTTGTTGTGGAATTGGTGGTGTTTTCTTTAAGTGCTCTGTAACAACATGAACAGGTGAATGACTTGCTAGAGAGGGACAAAAATGGAGGTATTATTCCTCTGGTCTTACAAAGCTCTCCCTGGAGCAGCAGCACCAAGGCTTGCCAGGCAGGCAGGCAGGCAGTGCAGGGGTGAGAGTGTGAAGGCAGCACTGGGAAAGCCCTGTCTCCCTCTGTAGACCCTCCACTTGTGGAGTATGGACCTCACCTCCAGGCCAGCGCTGGCAAGAAAGCACGGAGAGGTGCTCCAAATGATTGAGTTGCAGCACATACCAATGGGAGGAGGGTTTGGGAGGGATGCTCAGAGGGACTGGTCAGCAAGAGGCTGGAGAGCAGCCCTGAGGAAAGGGATCTGGGAATTCTAGTCGATGACAAGTTGAACATCAGCCAGCAGTATGCCCTGGAAGCCAAGGGGGCCAAGCGTGTCCTGGGGTGCATTTAGCACAACACTGCTAGCTGATTGAGGGAGGTGATTGTCCCACTTGAGTTCTGTGTGTAGTTTTGGGCACCAAGTGTGATAAGGATATTGAGCTACTGGAGAGTGTCCAGAGGAGGCCACAAAGATGGTAAAGGGTTTAGAGGGGAAGCAGTATATGAGGAGCGGCTAAAGTCACTTGGTCTGTTCAGCCTGGAGAAGGGGAGACTTCATAGCAGTTAACAGCTTCCTCACAAGGGGAGGACTGAGGAAGAGCAGACCGTGAGCAATTTTCTCTGGCAACCAATGATGGGGCCTAAAGGAATGGCAGGAAGATACCCCCAGGAGGTTTAGGGTTGGATATTAGGAAAATGCTCTCCATGCAGAGTATGGTGGAGCAGTGCACAGGCTTCCCAGGAAAGCAGTCATAGGGCCAAGCCTGACAGTATTCGAGAAACATTTGGACAACGCCCTCAGACACATGGTGTGAATTTTGGGGTTGTCCTATGCAGGGACATGAGTTGGACTCAATGATCCTTGTGGGGCTCTTCCAACAAGAAACTCCCTATGATTATACGTGGCAGAGCTGAGAGCAAATAGGCAGGACAGGAGAAATCCTGGGATTGGCTCTGTCTCTGTGGGAAGAAGGGCCAAGATGCTAAAAGCCATCCCTGGCAGTGTCTGTGGGGGGGGAGGCAGAAAAGGGGTTAAATGAATCCTGAGGACAACAGGTGTCACTCAGGGGTGCCACCAGCTCCTCTTGGGGCACACTGCTGCTGGCTGGGCCCTGGTGCAGAAGTGACGTGTTGGCACCCATGGGAAGGGATAGCCAGCAGGATGGGAACAGTAGTAACTCCAGCACAGCCTGGCTGGTGTTGAGAGGCTGTGTGTTGAGCCCAACCCTGGCAAAATGGGGTTCAGCTCATCTTGGGGCTGCTTCACAGAAGAGGTCCTCTCAGGGTCAGCCCCTATCCAAAGTGGCTGGCAGATCCTTGTGGATTTCTCTGCTCCCTGCCAAAACCTTCTGCTTTGGACAAACCTTTGCCAGGGAGCTTTGCTCCTGCCTCAAAGCACTTGGGAAGGTGATTTCTTGAAGTCCTCCAGGTCCTGCAGTGCTGTTTCCTCCCCTTCCTTCACAGGGAAGAGGAAACGGGACAGTACCATTAATAGAACTTTCACTCCTGGTTGCCCTCAGGTAAGCACTGCACCTCTGGAGAGCTTCAGGAGGGTTTTCTTGCCAAGCACGAAAGTGAGGAGTGTACGCTTTGTCAAACAAAGCTGGGATGGTCAGCACAAATGTGCCACGTGGTGCAGCGGCCACCTGGCAAGCAGCCACCTGGCATGGCTGGTGAGGCCGACACGCGCTGGCGGGGAGAGCAGGAGGGTGTGACAGCCACGAGCGAGCACCTTGGGACACAGTGAGGAGATGGGGAAACTCCTTCTGAGCTCAGCAGAGAACTAGGGTCAGCCCTGAGACACCCAGGTGTGCAGGGCACCAGTGGAGGCAAAGCCCAGCGACCCATCATCAAGGTCCTGGGGGAACCAGCACTCCTGTCAACTGGGGGGTAAGGGTGAGAGCACACGGAAAGACACTGCACCTCGAGGGCAAGGGTGGGGGCACCCTGGAAAGCCCTGTGCTGGGTGGGGGAACGGGAACACCTGGTTCGCCACCTTGGGCAACTGGAGGGCAAGCATGGGAACACCCTACAACAAACTGTATGAGGGGAGCTGGGGGGTGAGGGTGGGAGCATCCTGGAAGACCCTGCGCTGGGGCAACTGGTGGGTTAGGGTGGGAGCGTCCTGGAAACCCTGCACTGGGACAACTCTGGGGCAAGGGTGACAGCACCCTGGAAAACCTTACACCTTGGGAATGAGGGCGGGAGCACCCTGAAAGACCCTGGACTGGGACAACTGGTGAGTGAGGGTCGGATAAGCCTGGAAGACCCTACACCTCAGGGGCGAGGGTGGGAGCATCCTGGGATACCCTGTGCTGGGGGAGCTGGCGCCCCAGCTTGCCAGTTTGGGCAACTGGTGTGCGAGGGTAGGAGCACCCCAGGGGCTCTGCAGCGCAGCTCTAGGCGAGACGCAGCTCCAGTCGGTCCTGTCCCGAGCGAGGCCATGCTGCCCCCCGCTGGCTCGGGAGCGAGCAGTGACTGCTGCAAAGTGAAATATTTTGCTTTAAGCTGAAGCAGAGTTAAGTTCATCCAGGTAACTGTGGTTTTTTTGGAAAGTTAGACAGTGCGTCCCTCTGAGAGCATTTTTTCAGGCACTGTTACATCTTGTGTTCAGTATGATCTGTGCTGAACAGATGTGCCTTTGTCTGTAACCATCTCTGTTTGCAGCCTTTACCTGTAATGGTAGGATGAGGGGAGAGGGAGGAAAATTTAGATTAAACATTAGGAAGACATTCATCACAGTGAGGGTGGGGAGGCACTGGCCCAGGTTGCCCAGAGAAGCTGTGGCTGCCCCATCCTTGGATGTGTTCAAGGCCAGGTGGGATGAGGCTTTGAACAACCTGATCCAGTGGGAGGTGTTGGAACTGGATAATCTTTAATGTTCCTTCCAACCCGAACCATTCTATGATTCTATCTCAGATGCAAGGTCAGACAGAGAGCTGGAGCCAGCTCCAAATTATCAAGAGATTTAACTGCTGTGAAGTTCATAACAACACTACAATTAGTCCTTAGAAAGCAACAGAATACGCCTAAGACTTTTGGGGAAATTTTTCCATATGCCTGTAAGTGGGAAACATATTTTTTCCCCAGCTATTGTCTTGCTGCACATGATTGATGGAAACCACTCTCTGATGTTGCTCCAGCCTGATTAAAGGATGCTTGTTTTCTAAAATTCCCAAATGATTCCTAGAGTTCATTTGCTGGCACTTAACTGAGGCATAAACAAACTTGATTTCATAAAACAGTTTAAGATAGTCAGGGCAATCTCAATCACAATTACAGTCTTGGTGGAGAATGGATTGAGAGTAGTCCTGAAGAGAAGGACTTTGGGGTTGCTGGTGGATGAGAAGCTCAACATGAGCTGGCAATGTGTGCTCACAGCCCAGAAAGCCAACCGCACCCTGAGCTGCATCAGAAGTGTGGCCAGCAGGACAAGGGAAGGGATTCTGCCCCTCTGCTCTGCTCTGGTGAGACCTCAGTTAGAGTCCTGCATTCGGTTCTGGAGACCTCAGCAGAGGATGTGAATCTGTTAGATGGAGTGCAGATGAGGCCACGGAGATGATCTGAGGGCTGGAGCACCTCCCATCCGAGGACAGGCTGAGAGAGTTGGGTTTTTTCAGCCTGGAGAAGAGAAGGCTCTCGGGAGACCTTAGAGCAGCTTCCAGTACTGAAAGGGGCTCCAGTACTGGGGAGGGGCTCTTGATCAGGGATTGCAGGGATAGGATGAGGAGGAACAGTTTTGAGCTGAAAGAAGGGAAAATTTAGATGAGATATTAGGCAGAAATGTTTTCTTGTGAGAGTGGTGAGGTACTGGCACAGGTTGCCCAGAGAAGCTGGGGCTGCCCCGTCCCCGAAGGTGTTCAAGGCCAGGCTGGATGGGGCTTGAAGCAGCCTGATCCAGTGGGAAGAGTCCCTGCCCATGACAGTGAGTCGAACTGGATGGGCTTTAAGATCCCTTCCGACCCAAACCATCTTATGATCTTCGCTATCGCCAGTCCCGGGACTCCAACTCTGATCTCCTCGCCCCGACTCCCGCCCTCCCCCTTCCCGCGGTGCACCCCGCACAGCGCTCCGGGTACTTCCGGCCCCCGTTCGGCGGGAGCGGAAGTGGCGCTGCTCGGGCCTGTCGGCGGGCGCACCGTCCCGGGGGCTGCGGAGCCGGCGCCGGTGGGTGAACGAGCGTGGGGGCCGGTGCGGCTCGGGGCGGCTGCGGCTCCGCTGCTGCCCCTCTAACCCTCCCGGGACCCCGCCGGGTCCTCGCCGCCCCCCCACCGCGGGGCTGCGTGACGAGAGCCCGGCCGCCGGCACCCGCCGGGACGGGGCCCCGCGCTTGGGCCTGGCCGGAGGGGGAGGGGGTGGCTGAGGGGGGGGAGGATGGATATGGGGTTTTCCGGATGTGGGGTCTGTGAGTATATATGCGTGCATTTGTGTATATAAGCGTGTTTGTGCGTATATATGTGTGCATTTGTGTGTATAAGTGTGTATGTGAGTGTATATGCTTGTACATTTGTTTATGAAAGTGCATGTATGAGTGTATATGTATGCATTTGTGATTATAAGCATGTGTATGAGTGCATATGTTTGTGTATTTGTGTACGTAAATGTGTGTGTGAATGTATATGCATGTGTGTGAGTATATATGCATGTGTAGTTGTGTTTATAAGTGTGTGTGTGAGTGTGTATGCACATGTATTTCTGTATGTAAGCGTGTTAGAGTGTATATGCATGTGTATTTGCGTATATATGCTTGTATATGCATGTGTATATATAAGTGTGTGAGTGTATATGTGTGCATTTGTGAATATGAGCATGCGTGTGGATGTATATGCATGTGTGTTTTTGTGGATATACATGTGTGAGTGTATACATAGAATCATAGAATCACTAGGTTGGAAAAGATCTTTGAAATCGTTGAGCCCAACTGTACCTGTCTACTATGAAACCATATCCCTAAGCACTTAATCTACCCATCTTTTAAACACTTTCAGGGATGGAGACTCCACCACCTCCCTGGGCAGCTGTTCCAGTGCTTGACAAGCCTTTTGATGAAGAAATCTTTCTTAATGTCTAATCTGAACCTCCTCTGGTGCAACTTGAGGCCATTGCCTCTTGTCCTATTGCCTTGGGAGAGGAAAACAACACCCACCTTGCTGCAACCTCCTTTAAGGGAGTTTTTGACAGGGCTAAGGTCTCCCCTCAGCCTCCTTTTCTTCAGGCTACATGACCTCAGTTTCCTCAGCCACTCCTCCTGTATGTGTGTGTGTATTTGTGTATATATGCGTGGGTGTGAGTTTGTGTATGTAGATAGATACTAGGTCCACTGAAATGATCATGGATTTGGAACAATTCCCTTTTGAAGGGAGGCTGAGAGTTGGGGTAGTTCAGCTTGGAGAAGAGAAGGCTCTGAGGAGACCTTATTGTGGCCTTTCAATATTTAAAGGGGGCTTATAAGAAATACGTGGTTGAACTTTTTTTGCCAGGCCTGTAGCAGTAGGACAAGGGGTAATGGTTTTAAACTAAGAGAAGTTCAGACTATTTTTCATGCTGAGGGTGGTGAAACACTGACATAGGTTGCCTAGAGGGGTGGTAGATGCCCCATCCCTGGAAACACACAAGGTGAGGTTGGATGGGACTTTGAGCAACCTGATTCAGTAGAAGGCATCCCTGCTCCTGCAGAGTTTGGTCTGGGTAACCTGTAAAGGTCCCTTCCAACTCAAATCATTCTATGATTCTGTATACATGTAGACATAAGAGTGTTTGTGTGTGTGTGTGATAATGGTGCACGTTAACCCTGGCCTCCTGGTTCCCAGAGCTGGAGGGGACACACAGGACGGTGGCAGAAAAGGCCAGCGAGCAGTCGGAGAGATGGCGACGGGCGCAGATGTGCGGGACATCCTGGAGCTGGGTGGTGTGGAGTCAGAGAACACTGGCACCATCAACAAAAAGGATATCATCAACTCAGATAAGGTGAACTGATTGCAGCCCTGAGGGGGTGCTGCTTGTTTTCTAGGCACTGGGTAACATTGCATGTAGTGTTTTGCGTGAATGTTGGGAAAAAAGGTGGAATAAAGCATGTTCCTACCGTAGTGTTTTTATTTCCGGGCTTCCTAGGAGTATCTGGAAATGCCTGGAAGGTCCCAGTTCTGGTGGTCTTAGTTAACTGTGCTGTGGCATTTGGAACAGTGCTTAAGCTGGAGCTGTGTAAGTGGTGTCTTGGTGAGCTGGACCTGACCCCAAGGCATTTTCATCTCTCTCTAAAATTCTCATTTTGTGGAATAAGTGCAAAGTGTGTTTACCATCTAGCCCGCAAGAGATGGAAATAATATAATGCAGTCCTGTGTTAGAAGAAAAAAAAGTCTGGCTTGATCGAACAATAAATATCTTCAAACCATGAAAGGAGTTCCCCACGTGGGAAAGGTGTGTGGCTGCAGTTTGGGAGAACTGGGAGGTGTTGCCTGTGGGAATGTTGACAAGTTAGTAAGCTCTGTTAAGGAGTACTCCCTCGCATCGAAGTCTGTGTAATAGTTGCCTACGGTATGTTGTTGTCTACTATATTTTAAATTCAGACATTATCTTGGCTGTTCCATGCTTTAGGAGGTGTTGGGAAGGGCAATTCACAAGTCATTATGAGATTTGGAGGTGCCTGAGGAGGAGGCAGGGGAGATGAAATCCCTAGGAGGTCTCTGGTAGGAAATGGTCGATTCCAAGTAAAGCCTGTGTTTGGAAAACAACCCAAAACCAAATCAAACATACACAAACCACACCATCCCTTGAAGGTAGTTCCTGTCTTTTGTTTGCCTCCACTGAAACGTTTGTCTCTGAAGAGAAGCACAGTGGTTTCATAACTGCCTTGCCGGGGATAGGAAACATAATCTAGTTGGTGTAATGGAAACCTGATGAGTTTCAGTAATTTAAAGGCTGAAATGTTAAGATCACCACTTTTCAGCTGCGCTGGTGATGAGTGTGTGGTGAGCAGCTCATTGGCTGGATTCAGCCTGTGGCATTGTGCCACTGAGCATTTAGAGCTGGGACATTTTTGGTTTAGATGCATTTGTCTGACAGCTAGGAGAGTGCTGAAGGAGTGCTGTCTATCTCTTTTTTGAGCAGAGGATGAGATGAATTTCTCAAGTTTACTGTAAATGGAAAGAGAGAGGAAGGGGAGATGCAGTGAGGTTTCCAGGAGGAAGGCAGGATGCTTCTTGCAGCCTTGAACGAAAAGATTCTGAGTTTCTACAAAGTACAGAAACTAAATCATGCCAAAGGTACTGCATGGAGAGAGGAAAATTGCTAATAACAGGGCAGCACTTGCTCAGGAAATAGATCTGTTCTCAATTAGAAAAGAAACAGATTGATGTCTTTAAATCACAGGAGAACCATGAAGTACTCTCCAGTCCATTAGTGACTGAGTATGTTAAAATAAAAATTACTAGGCATAAAAACATTTAAATCAGCAGGACAAAGTGATTTGTTCTTAACTCCTCAAAGAGCTGGCCGAGCTGATCCCTGGCCTGCTGGCATTAACTTTTAATAAATCTGGGAACTCTGGGGGAATTCCAGAAGCCTGTGTTTGAACAGGGGTGCCGTGACCTGTGGGTAACTGTCTCAGCCGGCCTTACATCGCTCCTGGAGAAAGTGATGGACAAAGGTGTTTGATTGGGAGTGAAAAGGTGCTGATATAATGAATGTCTCCCATGAAGTTTTATAGAAAGTAGTTGTAGTCCAAGCTGATAGATTATTACTTTTTTAATGGGATTTTGAATTTGCTTGATAAGAGGTGACTGTATGGATTCAATAGAATTTATGATACGTTATTGGTTTTAATACTGCAAAATATTCTGGTTTAAAAATTGGTAGCGATATGGTAAACAAGTACTTAAAAGTAGTGACCTCTCTGGTAGTTCTAAAGGTGGCACCATCAGACCAAATACTCTGGACTACTTGGTGAACTTGGCCCAATTAAAACAAAGCTTTCCCTGTTAATGTTAATTTGCTCCATATCACATTTTTATATGTGGTATGAGATGGAATGTACCTCAGAAGCCATCAATTCTGACAAGGATTTAGGGGCCAGATTGAGTCGCCTGTACTGAATTCCTAGTATGAAGAAACTACATTAAAAAAAACCCACCTCTTTGCTGTATAGAAATAAAAATTCTTTGCTGTATAAATGAGAGAGTAGAGATGAAAAAAACCTAAGAGACAAAAACTAGGAGAGGGTGGGAGGACATTTCTTATCTTCCCTAAAAGGAAAAGAATCACTCGATTAAATGCATTCATACCTTCACGTGAGGACAGTGCTTATCTGGTAAAAAAAGGCTTAGTGCACCGGTCTGTGAAAACTACAGCCAGATGTTCAACTTGGAATTTGTGTTATCAGCAGCAACAAGTGTTTTGAGTACTGGTGAGTGCTATCACTGAAACTGGGCATGTTTTGTCTGTCAGTGCATTCCACCAGGGACAGGCACTTTTCCTGGAGAAATTCAAGGTGTATGAAACCAGATAAAAGTGAAAACCATCACAGGGCACCAGGTTATGTAGTTTGACGTTCCCTCAGGGATTGCTGCTTCTGAAACTAAAATGCAATTCTTTTGTTTCAGAAAAAATCCAAGAAATCTTCAGAGACATTGACGTTTAAGAGGCCAGAAGGAATGCACCGAGAAGTCTATGCGCTCCTCTACTCTGACAAAAAGTAAGAGCTTATGGTCACCTGTGAAGTTTGGAAGGTAGCCTGCACTTTTAGTGGCAGGGCAATATCCTCTTGAAACCATGGGCAGTCTAGCTTCCCGGATTGTGCCTGGCCCATGCTCATGCGCTTCTCTCTTAGTTATAGATAGTGTCTGTCTTCTCCCTTCTAATTTAAGGGGTTTACTCTGTGTTGGAGATGAATGAGGTACAGGCATAATAGACTGGTGCAGACTGGGAGTCACAGAATGCTTTGGGTTGGAAGGCACCTCGAAGCCCATCCAGTTCCACCCCTCCCTGTTACAGATGGGGCCACCTTCCCCTGGGTCAGGCTGCTCAAAGCCTCATCCAGCCTGGCCTTGAACACCTCCTGGGATGGGGCAGCCACAACTTCTCTGGGCAACCTCTGCCAGCATCTCACCACCTTCACAGGAAAACATTTCTTCCTAATATCTAATCTATCCATTACTCCTCATCCAGTCACTGTTGTCATTACCCTTCTGTATCCAGTTTTTATTCACAACTGGGAATAGCACCTGCTTTTATTCCTGCAAAAAGAGTTCCGCTGCAGCCTGTATTTGGTTGTTACGGGCTGTGCCCTTGCCCCAGAGGTCTCTTGCATAGTTGGCTTTCCAGATGGTTCTGTTCAGCCCCATCTGTGCTGTGTGTTCTGTCCTCTGATGCGGGAAGCATTGCAGTCCGGAAAGTGCAAAACCTGGAATAAAGCTTAAACTCGGATTTTTCTACCCTAAACATCGTGGTGGCAGGTCTGAATCTGAAATCTCTTTGGGTTTGTCGTGGGCTGCTTCCTGCTTTGCTTCATCTGGTGCTTTTCTCCACTGCAGGGATGCACCTCCGCTGCTGCCAAGTGATACCACTCAGGGTTATCGAACAGTTAAAGCAAAACTGGGGTCCAAGAAAGTCCGACCTTGGAAGTGGATGCCCTTCACCAACCCAGCCAGAAAAGATGGAGCAATGTTCTACCATTGGAGGAGAGCAGCAGAGGAGGGGAAGGACTACCCTTTTGCCAGGTTCAATAAAGTAAGTGGAGCACTTTCAAACAAAAGCATATAAATAGGAGCGGGAAAATACCCTTCGGTCAGATTCTTGAATGTCCAGACAGGAAGTTGGTTCTTTTGGCATTTGAAGGCTGACTTAGATGTGGGAATTGCAGTTTGAATTGTGGCGTGGCCTGCAGCTGTGTGAACTCAGGCTGTGATGTATCCAAATCCTTTAAGCTGAGCGGGCTCACTGTGATCACAGCTTGCTGGAGCATCGCTGTGTTTCAGGTGTGCAGTCATTAATTTAGCAAGGAGACACTGGGCTATCTAATTCAATTTCGAACAAACGTCCTCTCCCTGATGACAGGCTCTGGGTAGTAAAAGATATTCTAGTCTGAGTGAGACGTTAAAGTCGTGAGTCTTGTTATTTTACCTAATGTGAAATAATTTGAGCTTCATGACCAAAATGCTGGCTTGCAGCCTCTTGGCTAGATTCCAGTGCAGATGCTGAATTACATTGCATTCCATTTGAAATTGCTTCTGTGATATCAGTGTGGTGCAGTACCTTGTTCTTTGCATCTTACGTTATATTGTCACAATGTGTTGTTGTAATCTCCTGCTGTCTTTTGTCCCAGATGGATCTGCTTTGAGTGGTTTGGAGCTTTCATGTGCATGCACAAAGAAAACTACATCAAGATTTATGTTTCAAAGTCAGAACCTCCAAAATTAGGAAGGAGCAGAGTTAGGGTGACTCCAAAATATAATTTAATCCCCTTCGAGCAAATTTGAATGGGAACAAAAAGAAGTGTGTGCTAACATGATTCCACAAAAGCTCTGCTTGCGTACAACTGTATACAACATTTTTAAGTTTGTAACCCACAGAGCGTCAGCTCCAACAAAGCCCGGCTTCCTGCAGAGTTAAGTGGTTGGTTGACCTTATAAGTTGGAAGGCTCAGGCTCTGACTGATGCTTTCCTCTTGCTGGGACATCGGTAAGAGCCTCCTGTGGTATCTTTTCTCTGATGTCTAGGGTGGAAGTCTGAAGTGTGACTCAGCCGAGGCACTTGCCTAGCTGAGTGAAGCCTTGGGAGTGTAATTGTCTCCAGGACTCTACTCCTGTAACAGTTTTTGACTGAGTTCAACTGAGTTTATCAGAGGGGACCACACATGGGTGTTGTAATTATATGATTCTCGTTTCCTTAACTTTATCACGTACTGTGAATCGTCAGACAGAAGAGCCTTCAGCAAGGCTGCAACCTTTAGATTAGTGGTGCAGACCTCTGCCATCTGCACATGCACAAATACATCATATTAGGAGCAAGTTGTCACCCCAGTGGGTCCATGTTTGAGAAGGTAGAAGGCACCGATGAGGAGTTTTGCAGATATTTGCTATGTCAGAGGGTTTTTATTTACTTTTCCAGACTCTTCTGTGGGTTCTTTCTCACATACTTGGTATCTTTGCCTAGCGCTCTTGCTTCCCTTGGCATGAGCCCGTTTCCCTGTGTAGTCTGTCTTACTGCTTGCTCAAGCTCTTCAGCTCAGCTCCTGCATCACTGCTCAGTTGCTTTGTCTTTTCTCTGTGTGTCCAGTCTCCAAACTAAATCCTTCTTCTTCATTGTAAGAACCAAAATGTAAGCTTAGGTTTTGCAGTGTACACTGAACCTTGATCCAGGGAATATAAAAGCATTGTCACTGGTTTCAGAGCAAAAGCCTCTCTCAGCCAGTGTTGTTTCTAGCTACCCTTAGTAAAGGCTTATAGAGCATGAGAATGGGGCAAATACAGAGCATTTTTTCCTGACTTCTGATGGTCTTTGGCTGACAGATTTCTTAATGAAGAATTTGTGTTTAATAATTCTTGTTAGGTTCGTTCATGGCAGAAAGTGAGTTCTTCAGGTTAATTTTATGTGGTGTTCAGAGGTGCTTTCCTCTGTTCATTTTAAACCGCCAAGATCTTGCGTTACATCACATAATAAACCGTCCTTGCTAGGTACTGTTTTCAGTAATTTGACGTATTTCTACCCTTCTGTGCCCTGTCTCATGCTTGCTGTTCTCAAATGTCTTTCCTTTTGAAAGGAGTGGTCTAGGAGCGAGCGTTTCACTTACAGAAGCATGGCAGATTTCTGCATTGGTTGTGTTTCTCTTTATTTCCCTGATAATTTTTACTGTCCAGTTTGTCTTTTCACCACCACTAGACATTGTGCTGATGTTTTCACAGAGCTCTCTCATGGCTCCAGGATCTTTCCTGAGCAGTTTCAGCCAATTTAATGACCATCATTGTGTGAGTTTATAGTGTGAAATGCAGGGCTAAGAGGGTTTTCTGGGCCATTGAATCCTCTTCTTGGCTTTTTCAGGTCCCGCACTATCCAATCCCTTTCATAAATTGATCAAGTTCCTTTTGAAAATCACTTGGATTTTCCTGCCTTTGTGCTTCCTTGCAAAGCTGTTCTGCTCCAATTCTCATTTCCAGGTTAAATTTTCCATGTTAAATTGGCATTTCTTTGCAAGCCAATTTCTTTGTCCTTGTTTCAGTCATTCTTTTCTTCTTGTGGGTATTTCTTTCATTCCATCTAGCATACTTAAAACCTACAGTCAGATTCCCTTTTAAGCATCCTTTGCTAGGCTTCTTTCTCTTCCAATCTGCTGTTGGAAGACAAGCTCCCCACCCCATTACTCATTTTGTTGCTCTTCTCTGGGCTTGTTCCCATTTCAGTTCATCCTTCCTGAACAGGGGTCAGTACAGGTGTAGTTGGTGTTCCTGCCAAGGTCTTGTTGTGCAACTGAAACCGTACCAGTTTCTGCTCAAAATTCCTCTCTGGGAGTCATATGTGAATTTTCATGGCTACGTTCCGTTTTAATTTATAGTTAATCCCATGATTGTCTCAAGTTTTCCATCTGAGTTCTCACTTCTCAGCAGTTCTCACCTGAGTAGCCATGAGTGGGGTTGAGGAGGTGTTTTGGGGACTGCTCTTTGCTCTTGTCTCATTCTCATGTCTGAGCAGGCATCTGCCACCTTCCCTTCCATTTGCTGCAGAGGGCCCTGCTGGCTCTCTTCTTGTATGCTGCTCTAGAAAACATGTTTTTTTTCCATGATGTACATAGATATCTGGTGGGATGTACTGGTGGGGTGGCTTTTCTTCTTGTGGGAGTGGTACGTGACAGTTGAGGAATCCCCAAGAGATGTGTTTCACCTTTAAGCTTCTGTGTCTAAGTGGTGGAAGAAGGGCAGCAGAACTAAAGAGGCGGTTAGTTGGAGGCTCAGAAATGCTTCTCCAGGGTGTGTGGTGTTCATGAGGATGACTTTTCTGGTGTAGGACTCAGGAGGGCACAGATGTGTTCAAGCATGTGCGCTGTTTGCACACACACAATGTTTTCTTGTGGAGGCAGGACCTCGGGCTTGGCAAAGTTCCACCGCGGGAGTGCTGGGAAGGGGATAAGGGAGGAAAGCACAGGCTTGTTTATGCTTTTGCTTTACCATATGCTAGGACTTCCTCTCATACAGTGAGTATGTTTACACTCATGTGACACTTTTGTTCTGGATAGGACCCTTGCAGAGCAGTTATAGGCAAGGGAATTTGGCCTTTTAGGCCCCTAGGACACACTGTAGTTTGGCCCTGGCAAACTAAAAAGTTTTGGCCTTGGCACACTTTGGAAAGTGGGGATGAGGAAGGGAGGGACAGAGTTTGCTAAGTTTATGGCCCTCAGTTGTACAGCACCCAGCCTTTCAGGTCTTTATGGCACTGTCTGCACCAAACATGAAAGAGAAGTAGGTTGTGTATCAAAGCAGAAGGTGTGCTAAAGGCTAGAAACTACAGCTCCTTGCTTTTCCTGTTCTTCCCACACAAGCGAGCGTGTCCCAACCCAAGCAGTCTCAACTGTCAGAGCAGGTTATAGCTTTGGTGCTACTGCATGGGAGGAATGCAGGGAGGCTGGCTGAACCTTGGTTTTGCTGTTATGTTAGTCTGATAATTTTGAAACCTCTGGTCAGGATGTGGGTTGCTGACCTTTGTCTGTGTCAGGCACCTGAAATAGGTTTCAGCCACCCAGTCAGCAGTCCCTGGTAGGCTCCCCAGAACATCGTGTTTCTGGCCCTGCGATTAGACATTGCTCTTTCTCAAGTCCTCTACCTGCTCATTGTGTTTCCTACCAGGACTCATTGCACAGGGTCCTGGTAGCCAGCCCCCCTTCTGCGAATGCATTGCTCTTGTTCTTAGCTCAAGTGCCTTGGCCCTTACCAGTTGGCAGTGAGAAGGGCAGTGCTGCTAGAGAGCTACCGTGTTTTTCTTTTCTCTGCATAGACAGTGCAGGTACCAGTCTACTCAGAGCAGGAGTACCAGATGTATCTCCATGACGATGCGTGGACCAAAGCTGAGACAGACCACCTCTTTGACCTGGCTCGGCGTTTTGATCTGCGCTTTGTGGTGATTCATGACCGCTACGATCACCAGCAGTTCAAGGTGAGTCCTGGGGGCCAAGGTGCTGCTAACAACCTGCTGTTATGGCACGTGCAGGGCTTGCTGCACTGCAAAGACCAAATTACCCTTTATATCAACTTAATTAGAGGAAAATAATGAATTATTGGCAGCGAGGAATATTGAATTTCCAGCACAGGGCATTGCTGCTTGCTTTGTTTGTAATTAAATACACTGTGACTTGTGCTTATTCCCTGTTGTGTTTTATTAGAAAGTTAGAAGGTTTGCCCCTGCTGGGAAAACAACTCATTGTTCCTTGAAGATAAGGCAGCTGGGGAGTTTGTTTAGCTGAGCAGCATAAGTGTCCTGGATTCAAGTCTAGGCCATGGGAGGAAGATCTGGTAATGGTCCCTGGGGACTGGCATTTTTCCCTGGTGCCACTTCTGATTGTGCAGGCTTCTGTCATCTCTGCTGTGAAGCAGGGACCATCAGTGGTCTGAAGATGATCCTAGATCTCCTGTAACTCCTGGTTCCATGCTTCCTGGCGACATGAGGGAATGGTGTGACTCCTACAGAACAACTCTAAATGTTGGAACGTTTTGTTGATCTCTGAAAGGCTCACGTGAAGAGCCTGTAGCAAAGTGAAATAATTGGGCTGGGCAAACTCGTTTGGTGCCTGGAGGAAGGGAACACAATTCACTCCATGTAGTGATGGACAGTGAATTGTTACAGCTGATACCTGCTTGGTTATGCCTTGAACAGTCGTTGTCTGAACCAGCTCNAAGGCAGCTGGGGAGTTTGTTTAGCTGAGCAGCATAAGTGTCCTGGATTCAAGTCTAGGCCCTGGGAGGAGGATCTGGTAATGGTCCCTGGGGACTGGGATTTTTCTCTGGTGCCACTTCTGATTGTGACCTGGTGCAGGCTTCTGTCATCTCTGCTGTGAAGCAGGGACCATCGGTGGTCTGAAGATGATCCTAGATCTTCTGTAACTCCTGGTTCCATGATTCCTGGCGACATGAGGAAATGGTGTGACTCCTACAGAACAGCTCTAAACGTTGGAGCATTTTGTTGCTCTCTGAAAGGCTCATGTGAAGAGCCTGTAGCAAAGTGAAATAATTGGGCTGGGCAAACTCCTTTGGTGCCTGGAGGAAGGGAACACAACTCACTCCATGTAGTGATGGACAGTGAATTATTACAGCTGATACCTGTTTGGTTATGGCTTGAACAGCTGTTGTCTGAACCAGCTCAGAGTAGACCTCGAGTGCATTTGTCAGTCTCCTCTTCACAGGTTTTTCTCCTTTTGAGACAGCTATCCTTGCATCCTTTTATCTGGGAGTGCTTCACTACTTCATTGTCTCTAACCCTCAGCTGTAATGTTGGACCCTCTGGTGGGTGTTTTTAAAGCAGTAACTGTGCACCCATGACAGAAAATTGATGCATTTCACTGAGAAACTCCCTCTTCCTTGTGGTTCCACCAGGATTCGCAAGGCTCCTCCTAGGCACTGTCTTATACCTTGTCTGACATCCTCCAACCAGTGTCCTTAGCTAGCTACCACATGAGGTTTTGCTTGGCACTTTCATGTTATTGTCATCCTGTACCTTCCACAGAAAAGGTCAGTGGAGGACCTGAAGGAACGATATTACCACATCTGCGCCAAGCTGACTAATATTCGTGCTGCTCCGGGCACAGACCTGAAAATCCCAGTCTTTGATGCTGGCCATGAGAGGCGAAGGAAGGAACAGCTGGAAAGGCTGTACAATAGGACACCAGAGCAGGTAACTTGGGGAAGAGAGCATTGCTGCTCCAAAAGTTTTATGCTAAGTTGGGTCAGTAGGTGGATGAAATAGGCCAGAGGGTAGGAAAGGGAAAGAAAGACTGGACAAGTAAACAGCAACATGTGAGTATGTGTTCTGTTGTTGAGTTCTTGTCACTCTAAGGGATACAAAAGGATAATAACTGAGAAATCTGACTATACAGGAGAGAAGGTGAGCAGAGTTATGGTCTGTGGTAGCTGCCAACACCTTCTCTGTGTACTAGTCCTCTGAATAGAAACAAATTCTCAGATCAACGTCCTTATGAGTTCCCTGAGATCCATGGGGAGAAAATTACTCCTTGAGAGTAAAAATACTGCCAGAAAACATCAAAGACTGTGAATCTGTGTTTAGTTCTCTTTGTTGAAGCTTTGTAATGGTCCCAGGGTTTAGAGGTTAAGGAACTGTCTTCCCTAAATGCTTGGGGGGGAGAACATCCTTTGCTGTTAGTAGACCCAAATAATGACAAGTTCGTACACATAATGAATAACTCTTGTTGTCCTTCCCACATTGGCAGGTGTTGGGATTCTGCTCGTACCTGCTCTGGGTTCCACACGCTATGTCTGGGGAGGGGAACCAACTTTTCACAACACTGCATTTGCAACCACAATATATTTGGGCTTTTTAACACTTCTGTCTGTGCTCTTGGTCTTTTGGTTTGGAGGTTTAATCATTTATGGATGTTGCTGAGGGGTGCATCATGGACGTTGTGATTGGCATTACCGTGGATGTAGGCTGTGGAGCAAAACGTGCTCAGCAAATCCGAGATACTAGGCAAGGGAGCTTAGAAATCGTTCTCTGGCTGGCCTAGAGCAGAGCCGTTATCGGTAGATGGCTCTCTTGCATTGCTTGGCCTCCTCTGCTGCTCTGATTGCCCTTACGTGCTCTGGTCTGCAGGTGGCAGAAGAAGAATACCTCATCCAGGAGCTCCGCAAAATTGAAACCAGGAAGAAAGAGAGAGAAAAGAGAACTCAAGACCTGCAGAAGCTCATCACAGCTGCTGACACCACCACTGAGCAGAGACGTGCTGAGCGCAAGGCGCCCAAGAAGAAGCTGCCACAGAAGAAGGAGACAGAAAAGCCTGTAAACATTTTTCGCCTACCCTCCCCCTTTTTCTTTTCTCTTTCCCATGCTTATGTCCTGGCTGGGTAACATGTTCCCTTCAGCAGTCCTGCAGGGATCAGGCCCTCAGCTCTTCTGAAGGGAGCAACTGCTGGCTGTCTTCTGACAGATGCTTTTTGGTTGTCTTTTGGAAGAAGATTTGGTCTAAGGCAGCTGTTGTTAGAGTCCTCTGGTGTGCATGCTGTGTCTCTCCCATTTGAGAAATGACCCTTTCCCTTCCTGAGACATGGGAGGAAATTATGCCAACTGTTCATGCCTCATGGTGTGGAGAAGCATCTGTCTCCCTTCTTCTCTCAGGTACATTCTGATACTGCTGTGCAGGGTTGGCCCACGAATCCGTTGTCTTTCACCTGACTTCTTTTTCTAGTCTATATTTTCCTTTCCTTCCCCATTCATGGGTCTCTCTGGGCTCAGTACATGCCTGTCTCCTGATCCTCAGCCTCAATCAGAGCAGCCCTGCTGGGGACTCTTGTATTCTGGGAGCCATTGCTTCTCGTTTCTCCCTGAGCGGAGCTGAGGTCTGAGGAGCCCAGAACACAGGCTTCAAATTACATTTGATGTTACCTCAATGTCACTTTCCAGAAAAGAGGACAGTGTAGACTGTACTAAATTCAGCACCTGTAGTAGGAAAGGGCTCTTAGAAAATCTCAGATGTTGCCAGGGTCCCTGGGAATTCCTGTCCCTCTACCTTGTGAATGGAGAGCATTTGTGTTTTCATCCTCCGAAAGGGTCTGTGCAGGGAGTGAAGCAGTGAATGCTACATAATTATTGCTTCGTGAACTGTGCCTAATGGCCACCACTTCCTTAAAACATTGTTTTGTTCCCCTGCCTCGCCTCTTTATGTAATTAATATAGTATCACTGAGTGCATTGAACACCTTTGAGGATTGATCTGGTAAAGCTTAACCTCCGCTGGCATATTTCACTCTAAAGAAAGCAGCATCTTGTTGGTGCTAATGGGTGGTAGAGGGGGCTGGAGAGATGTTGAAGATACTGAGGTAAGGAGTCCAGTCCTACATATTGCTTGTTGGCTGGTGCCTGTCTGCAGGCGTGTAGTGGATAGACATGCCAGGTTGGGCAGAGAAGCAGTTTCTGTTGTTGCACTAGCATCATTTCAACCATGACAGAGTCCATTAGGAGTCAATTACCAACTATAGCTGGGAAATGTTAAGAAAAAAAATTGCATTTTAACTAAGAATTTGAATCGGGAGCTGCATCAGCATCATTTCAACAAAGGAAAATCATTTACCAAAGAGTCAATTGAGGTTGAAGCGTTTACAGCATGTGCAGGCACGCCAGGCAAAAGAACCCATTTAATTGCTTCTGTGCTGAGTGCAGTCAGAGTTGTCTCGACTAAGCCAACGATGCTGATTTACCCTCACTGCTTGTGTCGGGGTGTTTAGCAACAGGCTGTGGGGCAGAGTTCGGGGGGGTCTGAAAGCCAGATTTCAACCTAAGGAGGCAGAGAGGACTCATTTTTGATTGTAACCTTCTTTGTCTGTAATAATCCAAGCAGGGAGGCTGCATCCTACCAAAGATCAAAGTGATCCCTAGAAGTTCATGAGCCCTCTTGGTAGTAAGAGAGTACTTCCATGATGGTTGTGTTTAGACATCTCTTCCTGGAGCCTCTGTTTATTGGACTGACCACAGATAACTGAAAAAATCTTAATGCCTGGCCAGGCAGAGTGGTTTGCAAGTTGCCACCTCAAGACCAAGACGTAGAGGTAACAGATAGAGATTTGAGAGTCATTGGCAGGGGACTTGAGTCACTCTCGATAAGCATCTTTGAAGATCTTGAGGTAGCCTTGATTGTCTCAGCCCTGTGTGGAACCAATAGGGAGCAAGTTGCCTCTCTGCAAAGAAATGTGGGAGCAACAGAACAAATGCTGTCTCCAAAGACATGGTGACATTTGAGGTGACTCTTCCTTTTGGAAAAGCATGAATCTTACAGAGGTGGTGGCTATTCTTAGGTTGAATCATGAATGTTGCTGACCCATTCAGAGGACCCCACACCATTCAGTGCACAGGGCCCTGCATGTAGCCTGGTTTGATCATTTGAAAACTTACCCAACTTGTGCTTTGCTCAGCATCACAGATTTTTTGAAGAGTTGCGTTTATTTTGTTTCTGTTTTGTTGAAATACAGCTAAAAGCTTAGCAACAACCTTTTATAGCTGTGCTTAAACTGCAGTGGGAAAGAGAGAAAACTGTCCAAGTGTTTAAATAGCAGGAGGGGTGCAGACCTTACACTGTCATTACTGGGTTCACGTCTGTACAGATCAGAGGCTTCTCAGCTCATTCCTTAGAGGAATTGCAGTCAAAAGCAAAGATTTAGGCAAGTCCTGGGCTGTTTTGATCAGTGCAGTGGGCCTGAGTTAGATAAAGTTGATATGCAAATATTCATGGGTTAGTATGAGGAGTAGCAGTTAGGGTTAGGGTTTATGCTTGTGTGAGTGGGTGTAAGGCTCTGTGTAGAGTGTTTGAACCAGCCAAACAAAAAATGCTTGTGATCTTCAAAGACACATTGAACTGCAATGTTTTTCACAGTGAATTACTTGGGATTTTTCCACTGAATCCCATTGCTTGGGATTTTCCTCTTGCCTCAGCTCCGACATGTGGCCATAGCAGGTGGTTCTCTGTTATAGGAAAGAGTGTTTCCTCTTCAGACAGTCTCTGTATGAAATCTTGTGTTTCTTGTGTTTCCTCCATCAACACATCCTGTTTCGATCTCTTTCAGGCTGTTCCTGAGACTGCTGGCATCAAGTTTCCTGACTTCAAATCTGCAGGTGTCACGCTGCGAAGCCAGAGGGTAGGCTCTTGTCCTGGTCCTTTGGGACCTCTGTTAATGTCTTTCAGTCTGCTTGTCTGTCTCCTCATCTCCTTTTATAGCTAAAGAAACTCAAACTCTTGCCTCTAAAATAAGAAAGGAATTCCATAAATGTGGAGAGTCAGAAACCTGGAATGCTGGCTTGGTGAAAGTCAGCTCGTTGCCTCGCAGAGGCACCTGAGCTTGCTGGTGTTGGTTGCGGGTGTGTTCGCTCTGTTAGACCCACACAAGGGATGCACGTGGAGCTCTCTGCTCTAAATAGAGCTTACAGCCAAGCATAACAGCCCTCATAGAGCATGTGTATTAATAGATGACAGGGACCTTTAAGAACTGGATATTCAGGTCGTGTCTTGAAAAAGGTGTCACATAAATTCATACAATTTTTAGCCTTCCTATTTCCATTATCTTCCAAAAAATATTTTGGGGAAAAGCTCCTGTTACACAGATGTGCCTGGGAAAAGAACTTTTTTGCTGTTTTATCCGCAAGACTTTTGACGCCTGTCTCTCAGCAACAGGTTTTCGGATACCGAGAAAGTTAAACTTGCCTGTCTAACTGAATGTTTTCAGAGGGGCTTTGCTAGCAAAATCCAGTTTGCCCAGTACAAGTGCTTTCTATTTTCTAGCCAAATAAAATAATCCTTAGTTACTTCATTATAGCAAAGGTGGAGAAGTAGACTCCTTGCTTGGCACTCTCACTTGGCACAGGAATTTTCTAGGTCACCTTTAGAGATTGTTGTATGGGATGTTCTTTTGACGTTGGAATAGTTTCAGATCTTGCTGGGAACACCTCAGGGCTGTTAATAAAACCGAGTTTGGAATCATGCTCCTTTAGTGTATGGTGGCTACCATTCACAGGCTACCTGTTTGAGTGGGGGGCTACAGCCTTGAGGAAATCAGAGGCAAGTGACAGGCAAGACTGTGGCGTGTGTTGGGATTTATGGAGATGTAGCAGATGTGTTCTCCAGCACCAAGATAAATAGAGTAATTTATGGAGATTGATTTGGATTTTGACAACTAGTAAGTGGTGGTTGATATTTTCTAATTTTTTTTTACTCCCTCTGGAAGAGAAGCTGAGCAGTAACCTATCAGTGATAGAAACATCTGGCAAAGCCAGCAGCCTTTTTGTGTGCCAAACGAGCAATTCAAATCCCAGTCTTTGTACAGAGGGTGCTACATGCTTCTCCCTGCTCTCGTTAATGCTCACAAAATGTGATGATAAACTGAGGCATGGCAGTCTGATTCAGCAACTTTCAGTCTGCGATATCCAGGCTCCTGGGATGACCTGCAGCAGCTTTCCATGCTCTGCCTGAATTTTTTAAGGAGATGAATGCTGTTATTAAAAGTAGCTGTGGTTTGCCAGCTGAAATTATTGCAAATCACTGATCTAGGTGAAAAAACCCAACACTTTGCTTGGAAATGTGAAACCTGCCTTCAACCCAGAAAAATGAATTAATTTGTGATTTTTAGCCAGTCACCTGGCTTCCTTGTTCAAGTCTTCACTGTTTTTAAATTGCTTCACATGTGGGTGATGCGGAGAATTAGTTATGTGGGGTCACTATGGGCCTTTTGAACTGGTAAGAGATGCTGAAGCTGAGCAGTATAGTGGTATGTGCTAATCTGAATTATTTTACTTCTGGGATTAATGTGATAAACCCTCTGCACAACAGAGGGGTGGAATTGGTAGGGATGGGAGCCAACAAAGACTAAGTGAGGAATGGGATACTTTGCAGGGAGTATGTACTCTGACAACATCCAGCACAAGATGTTTGGCCCTGAGCACATTTGAAAATAATTTCTAAAGGTTTGTGACATCCTGCAGCAAGACCTGAAGAGCTCCTTACCTAAAGGCTTCTATTTTCCTCCCTTATTTTGTACTTTGCTACCATGCTTTACGCCTTCATAGTTACTGCAAGCTGGGTTTTGCACTGAGATCAGGTACTCAACCTCTGTCACGTGTGAAAAATGTACCATATCGTCCCCAGGACAGTAGCATTTACTCTTGTAGAGGTATTTTTTTTTTCCTGAGGATTTACAGTTAGTCTGAAAATGGGAATGAAATTAATTTACAGATAGAACTCCTTGAAGAAAAAGTTAGCAATCAGCATTCAACTTAATTTATTCTCAGTAGTTTTTATGACAACAGCCCTGGCTTTGCAAATTCTCCCCATCATTAAAGCTTACAAAATCTTATGCACAGGATGAATTTGAAGACTACTTTTTTTCCCCCCCAGGATTAATGGTCACTGACGGCCATTATTCTTCATAACTGAAAGTTTCTCCTTCAGCAGATGCTGAAGAGTAATCTTCTCTAGTGAGTTTGACAAGCTGCCTTCTATCACAGCAGCTTCAGTCTCCCATTGTTCTCCATGGGGCTGTGGCCACAGGCAAAGAAGGCCACAGCTCTCATGCCTTTGCTTTGCATGGAATTTCCGTGGCAGCACAGACTGCAAGTTTCTCTAAGGCAGTAGGAAGCTAAGTGTTACGAAAACTTCATCTTAATTCAGGGCAGCGTATTGCCTTGGTGCCACTGAGAACAGGAGGCAGTAGCAGATGTTTTGGAAGGCAGCAAGCCTTTTGTAAGTTTTCTGAAAAGGAATTTTAGACCTTTGTCTTTGTTAGTACAACAGTGCTATGAAAATAACACCAGAAACGTATTATTAATAGGTTACTTCAGGAAAACTTCCTGTCATACCAGGTCTGCTCAGCTGGGAGGGCAATCAGCCAGGGAGCCAGGGAGATGGGTAGGAATCTGCGCAGGGAATGGAGAAGATGCTAAAGGGAAGGCAGGTTGCTGTGAGGAAGGAAAGCTTTGCTGAGATGCTGCCTGAAGGGAAAGAGAATGGGAGCTGTTGAACCTCAATCTTTTCCAGGACGCAGACAAACCAACAATATCTACACATTTGTGATCTATAGGGCAAAGCTGAGTTTGTCCTGGATTCACCAGTGTTTCTGTACCATGTCATGTTCAGCTTTCTTTTAAGTTTAACCTTTGTCTTTGACTTTATTGTGTTTGGAGCCCTTGACTTTGTCTTTTTGACTTTAACATCTCTTCAGTGTGTTTTAAGTTGCTCATCTCTCTCAACCTTATCTGTGAATTTTAAATTTTAAATTATGATTTCATTAATGCTCTTGTATTGTTGCATCAGTGCTTTTAAGAAGGAAGGGAATGGAAAAGAGTGGATGTTTGTTCCCACTCCTGCATCTTGTGGTGTAAGTCTGTGTCCTTGTTCTGTTGTCACCGGTTTGGGAACAAAGGACCTGGAAGAGAATAGATTGAATGATGTCACTCAGGGATTAAATGGAGGTTGGAGCAATCTCAGTCCACAAAAATTATTGAGGGATACTCCAGTTCAGTCACTCGGAGCCAGCCACCTCCCCTCGGAAAAGGCTTCCAGCCTGACTCCATCTGCAAACTGGGATCTTGTAGACAATTCGCCACTTGGACCAATTGTAAAAGAAGTAGAGGAAGGAAAATGACAAGGACAACTTTAGTACCCATTGATTCAAATATTCACGCTCGCCAGCTTTTAAATATTGACTTTTTTAGCACTGATTAATGAGTAGGAGTTTGCTGTGGTTGTGGGGAGAATGCGTGTGTGAGTTCTCTTCAATGTTTTTTTTTTTTTTCTTGGAGTGGGAACTGAGTCCTTACTGTGGCTCCAAGGTGAATGATATTTCTTGAGGAAGATGGGGTTGCATGTATGTGTTTAGATGTGTTTATTCTCTGTGTTTGATCTGACCCACAATTAAATGGCCAAGCACGCTGCCTGTTTACTCTGCATTGGAGGCTGTTGGCTCTGATCCTTCCCTGTCATTAATGCAAACCCAGACCGCTTCAGCTGTGAACATGTGAAGCATCTGTCTGTCCTCCAGTGATCAATACTGTCCCTTCAGAGGTTCAGCTTTGAAAGTGGTTCCATAAAATATCTGTTATTTTTATCTGGATTTGATAAATTTAATTACTTGGAGCAATTAATAATTTATTTGTTTTGTATTGATTGCACTCCAAGGCATCCTGGCATCAATTTGATAAAGCTCAGCACACGCTTATTAGGTAGGAAAGTTTATGTTTCCAGATCTGAACATCCCATGGATTAGTGAACTGAGATGTGCTTGTTGCTTCTGCTAGCAATTTTTCATTAGTGAAGTTGTGTGTTTTGCCCTCTGCAAGAGGGTGGATGAGACTAATTTCCATGGGGAGCCTGGCAGGGGTGTGGAAAGAAAGTAGTGGTCTCATTTCTGTGAAGAGAAGTTATGAACAAATGATGCAGGCTGGATCCAATTCATGTTGTGTCATTGCCATCTATTTGTGGTATTACATGCCTTTTAATTAGGGCCAAGAGAGTGCTGGTGCATTTCGTGATCAAACTCCTGCCTGTGGAGAGAAAAATAAGATGAAAATATCAGTGTAGTTATTTTTAAAGAGAGCAGCAAAGGATACAAAATCTTGAATGAACTAGAGAAGGTGAATCCTATGCCTCTTCCTCTGTTCTCATTCTGAGCTAAACTGAAAGAAGTGACTGTGGGCGCTGGGCTTGATTAGGCTGGAGAAAAGGAGGCTGAGGGGAGACCTTATCACTGTCTACACCTCCCTGAAAGGAGGTTGTAGCAAGGTGGGTGTTGGTTTCTTCTCCCAAGTGACAGGCAATAGGATGAGAGGAAATGACCTCAAGTTGCACCAGGGGAGGCTCAGATTAGACATCAGGAAAAAATTCTTCACCAAAAGGGTCCTTGGCCACTGAAACGAATGCCCCGGGAAGCGGTTGAGTCACCATCCTTGGAAGTGTTTAAAGGATGGGTAGATGAGATGCTCAGACGTATGGTTTAGTAGTGGAGAGGTGTGGTTGGTCTCAATCTCAAAGGTCTTTTCCAACCTAGCAGTTCTGTGATTTTATGAAAGGCAGTTATGTTCAGTTACTGAAAGAAGGTGCATCTATCACCTTTTTCATGGAGCTCTTTGGTGTGGGAGAACATCTGGAGCAATCCTTAATAGGCTGTGGGGTGTAAAGAGGGCACTCTGAGTACAGCAACGGGGTCTTTTAGTATAAATTGTGGTTCTGGAAAGGCCTTTCC
>WAAB01008215.1:1303-19498 GCA_013389865.1 Piaya cayana
ATCATGGAAAGGGTCATTAGGTAATGGAACAGTCTGCCCAGGGAGGTGGTTGAGTCACCTTCCCTGGAGGTGTTTAAGGTGCGGGTGGATGAGGTACTGAGAGGCATGGTTTAGAGATTGTTGGGAATGGTTGGACTTGATGATTCCAACCTGGTGATTGTGATTCTATGAGGTTGTAATGAGGTGGGTGTTGGTCTCTTCTCCCAAGTAACAAGTGATAAGGAGGAGAAGAAATGGCCTCCAGTTGAGCTAGGGGAGGTTTAATTGGAGACTTGGACAAACTTCTTCACTGGAGGGATTACTGGGCACTGGAACAGGCTGCTCCAGAGAGGCAGTACCCTGGAGGTATTTAAAAGGTGGGTAAAAGATGGTTTAGTGGTGGACTTGGCAGTGTTAGGTGTGTAGCTGGACTTCATGATCTTGAAGGCCTCTTCCAATGTAAATTATACTGGAATTCTGTGATGTTATGACTTCTTGGAACCTCCCTGTGATCCATACTAAGTAAGTACCTGGAAACTGATGGCTGGGGAGTCTTTGGTAGCACTAATATACTATGATGTTTCTAGAGCTCCAAATGAGGTGAGATCGTTTCAGAGGCAAGAGTTTTAATGAGTGGTGTTGGTGCTGTATGATACATTAATCCTGTAGAGAGGCTGCCATCCAGTGTTCCAGCATCGGTCACTTAAAGTGAATTGGTCATTCACCATCTCCTCTAAGAATCTGTTAGATTAATGATGGTCAATGACTTCCTTTCCATTTACTTAAAAAGATTAATGGTATTTAATTACAAAATTGTAGCATGTGACTTACATGGCTGCCTCTAATGAAAAACTTAAGAAAACTTTCCGTTCTTCTAAAGCTAATCCCTCTACAACTTAATCCCTCATAGGGCTAGTGGAGTTATGTAGAGGCATCTCAAACATGCTTCTACTTCAAGTGTGGCTTTAGTTGGTTATTTCCCTAAATTATGTCCATGTACCAACTTGCTTGTCACCAAACTTGTATTTGGTAGTTACCATGGCAGGTTCCCAAGGATGTTCTTAGAAATACACAAGTTTGAAGACCATGATTCTCGTGAGCTGAAACCTTAGTCTCTTTAACCTTTCATTTTAACCTGTTCCTGTGAGAGCACTGAAATGGCCATGCTACAGACCCCATCTGTCAGTCTCATCAAAATGGAGTCATGCGGAAGTACAGAAATAAAAGTGACTTAATGCATTTCAGTACTACACCACATACTTGTTCGAAATTAGCAGCTGCATTTGGATAGTTAAGGCACTTCAAAAGATTGCATCATGGTTATAATAATGCTGGCTATTAATTTGTATTTAAAGAGAACTTGAATTTACTGTTTGAAAAACTGTTAATGTTAATAAAACTGTTAAACTGTCACTGGTTGTATGTTTGAAAATTATTTTTCCAATTTTGTCTTCAAATGAACCTCAGATCAGAATGCAAGCGCAAGGTAGTGTGATTCAAGGAGGAATGATGGGCAACTTCATACAGATCTACCAAAATGAAGGCACTAAAGGATTATGGAAGGCAAGTTTTTGCAACTGTATCCTATACTTTAAGCACACCTCTTGCTCAGCTCTATTTCATGTACTTCTACAGTATTCTCAGCTAAAATATGGAGGAGTCAGTACCTAAAATGTAATTTGTCATGTCTGCTTCACTGCTGATGTCTTCATACCTTTTGCCAAAGGGCTGCAGTCAGTCTTGTGTTCAAAGATTTGTCACTTCTGTAAAGGGGAGACAAATGGAGGTTTAAATTCAGGTAATGGCTTTAGGACTAGTTCCACAACCCTTTAGAAGTTGCTTCTCAATCTATGTGCTTATATTTAAAACGTAGACTAAAGAATATTTAGAAGTAAAGGTGCTAATGAATGTCCCTTCTAGCTCATCAGTTCTTGCACTCAGTCTTGTAGGTTTTATGTCTATTATGCTCAGTAACTGTATAATGACTGAGCAAGAATGGACAATTGTTATGAAAAAGCTGGAAAAAATTCTTCCATTAGCATGCCTTTCTTGGTAAAGTTTCTTGGCCATTGCTTTTCTTCCTCCATCTTCCTTACCTTGTCAGTGATTCAGTTAGCAGCAAGGGGAGGTAGTATCACCTGGTTGCTGAAGTCTTAGAATTTTTAGATTGGTCAAGCTGATTTTAAGCAGAGATAGAGAGGCAAAAATATACTTAAATTGATGCTTAGTGGGAGAAAGTGATCTGTTTGTTTGAATCTGCATTTGTGGAAGATGTACATCTAAGACCTTTACTTGTTAGCTGTATTTGAATTCACCATGTTTTTAACATGTTTGTGGCATGTTGCTTTGTTCCAATAGCTAGGCCTTTCTAATGGTGAACAAAGGTTAATTTTAAACTTCATCTATATTTATTCTTTTGCCAGGGAGTGTCATTGACGGCACAAAGAGCTGCTGTGGTTGTTGGAGTGGAACTGCCAGTGTACGACCTTATCAAGAAGCATCTAATTATGTCTGGACTTATGGGAGATACAGTATATACTCACTTCCTGTAAGTTTGTATAACTGTTTGCATAGCTCATTGTTGGATAAATCTCATTATGGGGGATGAATTTTCTGATTTTTGTTGTCAGTCTAGATGTAAATATACTTCTGATGTGTTTATACTTAACACAACAGCATCTCCACCTGTAGCACATAGTGTGCAAGCTAATGTTACCTAGTATTTGGGTTTAACTTTCTTATGTTTTGTGGACGGTCTGAATAATTCAGCTTTGCAAACTGAGTTTAGAGTAAAATTCCCATAAAATGTTTGTGCCTCTGAGAATAGCAAATCTGTTCAAATATACAGGAACTGTATATAAGGACTGTATAGCAAATCTTCAGAATGCCTTGAAGGCCAGCCGTATCCTGGGCCGCATCAAAAGAAGCATGGTCAGCAGGTTGAGGGAGGTGGTTCTCCACCTCTATTTTGCTCTCATGAGACCTCACCTGGAATATTATCCAGTTCTGCAATTTCCAGCATAGAAGGATATGGAACTGTTGGAAAGGGTTTTGAGGAGAGCCACAAAGATCATCATAGGGCTGGAGCACCTACCACACAAGGACAGGCTGAGGAAATTGGGGACCTTCAGTCTGGAGGAGAGAAGGCTCTGAGGAAATCTTACAGCAACCTTCCAGTATCTGAAGGGGGCCTGCAAGAAAGCTGGGGAGGGACTGTTTACAAAGGTTTGTAGTGCTAAGATGAGGGGGAATGGCTTTAAACTGGAAGGGGAAGACTTAGATTAGACATTAGGAAGAAATTCTTCACAATGAGGGTGGTGAGGCACTGGCACAGACTGCCCAGGGAAGCTGTGGCTGCCCCATCCCTGGAGGTGTCTCAAGGCCAGATTGGATGGGACCTTGGGTAGCCTAATGTAGTGGGAGGTGTCCCTGTCCACAGCAAGGGGGATTGGAGCTGGATGATCTTTAAGGTCCCTTCCAACCCAAACCATTCTGTTATTCTATGCTTTATAGTAAATGATTTTTCATGTCTATTAGCTGATGTAATTTTTAACTAAAATCCATTGAGCACTCATTTTTACTGCATGTATTCTGGGGAGGGGGAATTCTTTTGCATCTTTAAATGTGTTAAGTCAAATTTCATTAAACCTTTCTTTTAGCTCAAGTTTTACCTGTGGCTTGGCTGGAGCCCTTGCATCCAACCCAATTGATGTTGTGCGAACACGCATGATGAATCAGAGAAGCCAGCAATATGGGGGACACTCAAATTACAAGGGTACTTTGGATTGCTTGTTACAAGTAAGTAGTTAATATGTCCACATAAGTAGGAACTGGTGTCATCAGGCAGTGACTTTGGTATAGAAGTTGAAATTGTTCCAAGCTTCCCTAGAAATTAATGTAAGTAACTGGGATATGCTTTTTGCCCTTACACTCAAAAGGACTGTGCAGCCAATAATGCACTTGGTATGAGAATTATCTCCTATCTTGCCAAAAAGGCAGGAAGGAAGTTAGTATATACTGCAGGCCTTTTTGGTGCTTAGATGGGGAGACTAAGTATATTGACTGCACTGGCTCTCATTTACTTTATACAAAGGTAAGCTATTGGTAGGAAGTTATAATTTCAAAGGTCATTTCTTGAAGAACAATGTCATCTGGGGCAGATGGCTTACTCTGCTGCTTAATGTGTAATAGAAAGCCTAGTACAGCTGAACATAATGTCAGTCTCCGATTTTGACTGTTTTGGCTTGGTTTCTTCAGTTGCTGAATTTGGTATGAGTTGGGAGTGTGATGTCCAGTGTATGTTTCAGACATTACTAATCTTAGCTTTATCTAGTGGAAATGATTCCTTGTCCCATCATACAGCAGACTTAAGATTACAGCACTAAGCCATCCCCTTTGGTGGTATAGAATCTTGTAAGCTGGAATGCTGTCTAGATTTCTCAATAAGGAAGAATTATATAAATGTGTTCTTGCTGTGTGTTTTTTTTTCTTCAGACATGGAAGAATGAAGGCTTTTCTGCTCTATATAAAGGATTTTGGCCAAACTGGTTAAGACTTGGTCCTTGGAATATCATTGTATCCTTTTCAAAGGTGTGCAAAACTAAGGTAGCTGTACAGCAGCAAGTATTAACAGCCAGTTTCAGAGTGCTCTTTGTGGAAATTCAGCGTAAATATTCCTTTTTAATGAACAGAGCACTGTGCGGTCGACTTTTATCTTAGTCAGCTGGCTGTTGTCAGATTCAGCTATGTTCAGTGATGTGTTATACAGAGTCAATATTAGAATGCAGTCATGTAAAATACTTTTCTGTTCCTCCTTCAGTATCATACCTGTCCTTCTGTAGTTTGAGAAAATTGACTGGATGAGCTAGGAATGGAGGCAGTTTCCAGAACTGGTGAAACTGTTGGCAGTTAGCCATGAAAACTTCTTGTTTATCCTAGTCTCATACAACTTTGTTTTTGTCTCAAGACCCAACTAATCAGAGCTCTGGGAAGTGGATTGGTAGTAATGTTTTTACCTTGAGGGAACCCTACTTCAGGAGGTCAGAACTAAGTGAGTAAAGACTCCTAAGGGATTTTGTAGTAGTCTCCTGCTTCTACAATCTTGTTTACAATTCTGAGGTTTAGGGATGGGAAAATAATTGGCATCCCCAGTCTTGGAGCAGGTTTCATTGTTTTGCTTATTGCTGCATAACCAAAATAGCCAACCAGCAGCATTGCATAGGAGGGAACAAAATGTCATGAAGATGTAGCTGTCTTTCTAAGTAGTGAAGTGACCATTTTACACAGAATGGGAAATAGTTTTCCTTAATCGCCCATTCCAGTTCTTTGTGACATATGAACAGCTGAAGAAATTAGACTTGTGACGTGCTGAACTGTCTACTGAATTCTGTAATGTACTGTTGGAGTTTAGAGCAGCTTGTAAGTTTTCTTGAGTATCTGTTCTTTGTCTGCAATGCTGGCCGAAGGAAGAGGTCATCACAAGACTGCTGGGAATGAGAACTGGGAAGGGATTTCAAGACAGGCTGGCTCCTGTAACAATGGCTTGCTTGTGCAGTTTTGTGGATGATGTGCACTATTTCCTAGATTGGCAGGAGGTGTTCCACTGTATTTGGTTCACTGTTTTAAGTGGTCTTGAATGTGAAGATCTGTAAAGCAATTTTATGCTGTTGGGACTTGGATGCAAAGGTGTAAGAAGTGAAGTATCTTTCTCTAAAGGAAGATGGTAGAACCGAAGAGCTGGGCGTTTTCTGTTTTCAAAAGTGTACAAAATTTGACTGCAATAGTTTGTTTCTAAGTGGAAGTGTCACAAGACATCTTTGCAGGCAATCCATTTGGCAAAATGCCTTCTGCAATACAAAATGGACTTCTGGTTTTAGAGATTTCCTGGGCCCTAAGTCCTTAGATGTCTGCATAACTTGCAGGAATAAGTGAACTTTCATATGGCAGTGTGGTTGCTACACTTGGCAGTTTTGCATAGCTGGAAGAAAGCTTTATTTTTCCCCAGTGTTTCATTCATGGGTTTCAGCATAAGTGATTCTTCAATGTATTCACATGTAAATTACAATTAGGAATGAAGTTCAAATGAGTCCAGGCTCATCTGCCTGCCTGGCAGAGAAACTTTTGATGCTGCTTCTATTGTTGGGAAGAACTGTTTGTAATGGTGACTGGCTGTTCTGTGTCATCTGAAAGATGCAAGTTTTACACTGAGCAGTTCAGGCTGTCGTGTGGGTGCCCGTCTAAAAAGACCCAAGCTCTCCAAAGGCAGTTCTGCTGTAAAGGCTGTTCTCCTTGTTGGAGACAACAAACCCAGAGCCACTGAGCACTTTTGTACAACAAGCAGGCTCACACTGCTGTTACGTGCAAGTAAACACTTGAGAAATTAACTGCAACTTCCTTAAAGCATTACTTTTGGGGTTAATCAAAACTTCAGGGCTGTAGTAGGTTGTGTCCAAGCTCTTACAAATGTTGTTGTTAATTCCAACAAGGGAAACATGTGAGATGAGAGTCATACTGTGTTCTTTCTGTGCTCAGTGGGTAGCAAAGCAGAATGTAATACAACACCACAAAAACTCAAGGCTATAATCTCAAACACCTTTGGTTAATTGTACATTCCACTTAAACTTCACTGATTTCAAAATTACTATAATCACTTAAAATTACTAATTTTGAATTCAGAAATGGATTTTCAAATGCACAAGGCACTTTCCTAACGCACAATGTTTTTTCCTATGTGTATATGCGTATGCTTATGTGCTGTTTTTCCTTACAGCTGTTTCTATGCTTTAATAGAAATGTTTGTAAATATTTTTTGTACACAATGTAAACTAAGCATATGTTTAAAGTTTTTAAAGCTTATTAAAAGTTATAATCTCTAATGACTCTGAATTACTTGGTTTCCTATTCTTTCTAACTGCAACTGTGTTAAAAGTCCTTAGGTAAGCATAAGTGTCCAGGCACAGGCTAACCAAATCTGTTTCTATGATTATTCAAGCTAGTCCTACATAAAAATCACAAAATCTGTACATAATCATAGAATCATAGAATGGTTTGGGTTGGGAGGGACCTTAAAGATCATCCAGTTTCACCCCCCTGCCATGGGCAGGGACACCTCCCACCAGCCCAGGCTCCCTGAGGCCCCATCCAACCAGGCCTTGAACACCTCCAGGGATGGGGCAGCCTGTGCCAGGGCCTCACCACTCTAATGGTGAAGAAATTCCTCCTTCTGTGTAGTCTAAATCTGACCCTGTCCAGTTTTATACCCTTTTCTCCTAATCACTACTAGTGTTTGTAAGCAGTCCCTCCCCTGCTTTCTTGTAGCCCCTTTCAGTTACCTGCAACATGCTCTAAGGTTTCCTTGGAACCTTCTTCAGGCTCAACAAGCCCAACTCTCTGCCTGTCCTTGTATGGGAGGTGCTCCAGCCCTCTGATCATTGTAGCCCTCCTCTGGATCTGTTCCAACAGCTCCATCTCCTTATGTTGAGGATTCCAGAACTGAACCCAGTATTCCAGATGAGGTCTCACATGAGAGGAATAGAGGGACAGAACCACCTCCCTTGCCCTCACTGCTGTGATACTTTTCATACAGCCCAGGATATGGTTGGTTGTCTGGGCTGTGAGTGAACAGTGCTGGATTTCAAAGAAATGGAAGAAGAGGCATCTGTTCAGCACAAAATGTTCCTCACACAATATGTCATCACTTTCAAAGAAAGAACAGTGTCTGAAAAACACTTTTAAGGAAAATGTGCTCTCCCATGACTGCTTAGTTGAATCTTAACTGTATTTTAGCTTCAATCAAAATATTCCACTTACTCTATCAAAACAAAGAAACCTACACTGAATAGTTTAATTCAACTCTTAAGGCAGGTACTTGCCCTCAGTGTACTTCTGCCCAACAGTGACTTCAGGGAAGTATATAGGCAGAGGTGTAGGGGGAAAGAGAACTTTACATACACAGAGGTGAAGGGGCTGGAGGACAAGTCTTATTGAGGAGTAGCTGAGGGAACTGGAGTTGTTTAGCCTTGAGGAGGCTGAGGCTTATGACTGAACAACTACCTGAAAGAAGGTTGTGGAGAGGAGGGTGCTGGCCTCTTCTCTCAAGTGACAGGGCACAGGACAAGGTGCAATGGCCTCAGGCTCTGCCAGGGGAGGTTCTGATTGGACATTAGGAAAAAATTTCACAAAGGGTCATCAGGCACTGGAACAGGCTGCCCAGGGAGGTGGTTGAGTCCCCATCCCTGGAGGTATTTAGAAGATGGGTAGACGAGGTGCTCAGGGACACGGTTTGGTGGCAGGTAGGAATGGCTGGACTCGATGATCCAAGAGGTCTTTTCCAACTTGGTGATTCTACGATCCCTTCCTTTGCCTTCTCGCCCAGCTGCGCACGCCCCTGGCTCGCGTTCCACCGGCTGTCCCCCAACACGCCCAGCTCCTTCTCCCCCAGGCAGCTTTCCAGCCACTCTCAGGGTCGTTCTCCGCGCGTTGACACGTCCCACCTCGCCGATTGCAAACCACCCCTCCCCAGCGAACCTGTCCTCCCTCCTCCCCGTCGCCAGGGGGCACCCTCCCACCCCCTCGCTCCCCATTTCCGTCCCCCCCGCTCCCCACTTCCGCCCCGGGGTGACGCCGCCGCCACGCGACGCGCGCTCCCCCCGGAAGCGCGGCCGCTCGCTCTCGTTCCGCACCAGCATGGCCGACCCGCAGCCGCCTGCCGAGCTGCGGGATCGCCTCGGCCTGTGGGACCGCCGCCCGCGGCCCGCCGCTCCTCTCAGCGACCGGCAGACCGACTCGGTGCTGGAGCTGAAGGCGGCGGCCGAGAACCTTCCGGTGCCGCCCGAGGTGAGGCCCGCGGGGGAGGCGCTGCGATGCCACGGTGACAGGCGGGCCGCGGCCTGCACTGGGGTCACCAACAGCGCTGCGGGCTTGGGGGAGAGACCCCCATGGCAGGGGGCTGGAACCTAGGGAGCGAGGGGTCTTTGAGGGCCTTTCCATCCCGTTCTGTGATTGGAGAGCCTGCGTGTGCCGGGTGTGAGCCTGGGTGTCCAGAAAGGCCGGCAGCGTCCTGGCTCGTATCAGCCACGGTGTGTCCAGCGGGAGTGGGGAAGGGATCACCCCCCTGTACTCGGCACTGCTGAGGCCGCACCTGGAATCCTGTGTTCAGTTCTGGGCCCCTCGCTGCAAGAAAGACATTGAGGTGCTGGAGTGAGCAGAGCAAGGAAGTTGGTGAAGGGGCTGGAGAACAAGCCTTATGATGAATGACTGGAAACTGGGGTTGTTTAGCCTGGAGAAAAGAAGGCTGAGGGGAGACATTATCGCTCTCTAAAACTGCCTGAAAGGAGGTTATAGTGAGGTGAGTGTTGGTATCTTCTCCCAAGCAGCAAGCAATCGGACAAGAGGAAATGGCCTCAAGCTGAGCCAGGGAAGGTTTAGATTGGATATAAGGAAGTAGAATGTTACCGAAAGGGCTGTCCAGTGCTGGAACAGGCTGCCCAGGGAAGTGGTTGAGTCCCCATTCCCAGAGGTATTCAAAAGACATGTAGACGTGGCATTCAGGGGCATGTTTTAGCGGTGGACTTGGCAATGTTAGATTTGTGATTGGACTTGATGATCTTAAGGTCTTTTTCATCCCAAATGGTTCTGTCATCCCGTGATTCTGATTCCTGAGGTGCCTCCTGTCATGGAGCTGCATCCCTGCCCTGTCCTGCAGGTGGTGGTGGCAGCTTTTCTCTTAAAATCCATAGGGCTTTCCCTGCCTGCCCTTATTACTTCCCTACCTTCATAAAAGCTTTTCCTCTTAAAATTGAGAGTTTTAATCCTGGAGTTATGTGGTTTTGGTCCTCTTAGATTGATTCTGATCAATTCACAGCTTCTGGCACCAATGTTCTTTCCTGCTAGAGGCTTCAAAGAGCGATAGAAAGTCAGGAATAGTGGTAGAAAGCTTAATGATTTGTTGGTAATGTGGAAGGTGTGGTCTCCCACCCACTTATAAAATGTCAGACTCTTGTCAAGATGAATATTTGTGAATGCTTCCTTGTCTACCAAGGGAAGGGGAACAAAATGTTTGCATTCCTTAACTGCGCTTTGTGAGAGGTTTTGTATTTGAACAGAATGATGGCACAAGATATAGTGCCATAAAATCAACAATGCTGGCGCTCAGCAAGTGTCTGAAAGGTCAAAATAACAAAGAGGAGGGGGCAAAGCAGTTCCTTCTTGAAATGCACCTGTTTAATTTCATACTTCCTGGTTTCTTTTTTGTGTAACCTGTATGCAACTGTTCTAAAGTAAATACTGGCAGGCATCCAAAGTGATTGTAGAAGGATGTGCTGCTGTCAGAGGGTGTTCTTAAGGGTCTGAAACAGTGTTGCAACAAGACAGGTACTGTATTTGCCAGTCAGGACGATGGGGATGCCAAGACATTGAGGATGTCAGCTCATCTTGGCTGCTGCTGAAGTGGATTGGGACAGGGACTCCTCAGAGTTTCTGAAGAAGGCTCCAGTGAACTCATCTTTTCCTCAGCCGTAGCTGTCGTGAGAGAAACCCTGGCTCCCCAGTCAGGGTCCTACCAGTTTTGGAGGACAGAGGATAGGGATACATGGAATTTGAACAAATATCTCGATCTATGTTTTCTCATATATCTGAAATAATGACAGTTCTTTTTTTGTCAGACTAATATTACCAGACATTGAACTTGCTAAGTGAGTGATTTTCTAGAGGGATACAATTTTTTTAAAGTAGTTTTTTCTAGTCTTATGTTACTGATGTTCTTCAGAATAGAAAACATATGGTACCTGTCAAATTAATTTAAAAGGATATTACGCTGATGAAGAGTATGTAATGATATTCATTTACTTGAATGACTTTCTTCCATACAAATTAATAGTCTCTAATCATATTTAAGTACAGTTTCTCTCAAGTTACTTTTACATAGATGTGGCAGTTCTTGATGTAGTATTATATTGGTGGATAAGATGTCCATTTTATTGTTTCTTCAAAAGTAGGTGCCTGGAATTTTCTCAAGTTGATGCCTTGGATTGCATAATTCTAGTTGAGCTGAATACACTCAGTCTTATTAAGTTATCTAACTAAAGTTTTGTGGGTTTTTGTGAGCAGCTTCCAATTGAAGATTTATGCAGCTTAACATCCCAGTCACTAACTGTTACACTGACGGCTGCGGTGCCAGAATCCACAGAAGATGTCCTCTTGAAAGGATTTGCTGTACTGGGGATGGAGGATGAAAGAATTGAAACAGCTCAGCAGGTAAATACTGAATAACCTTCAGGTTGCAGGAATCGTCTTTAGAGAATTCTTTGAGTTTCTGTCTCTTGCCTAGGTTTTGGTGGGCTTGTTAATTTTTTGGGGGTGGTTTTCAAGATGTATGAAGAAACTTGGGGGGAGGAAATTGTTAAAGTTGTAGCTCTTAAGTGACAGATATTTTTTGTGTATTGAGTGGAGTCTTATATATATGAGAGTTAAAGCATTGTTTCAGTGAGGTAGTGTTGCTTATAATGTAGAAGAACATTGTGGCCCTTCCTCCACTTTCTGATGTGACAGCCTTGTTCTTGTGCAAATAAAAATAGATGAAATTTGGTCTTCCCTATTTTAATTTAGTGGAGGAATAACACTGGAAGGAGCCTGAGTTAGAGTTAGGGAGTTAGAGTTTGTTTTCTTGATTAAGAATTAAGTTCTGAAATGTCTCTAATAAAGCTCATCTTCATTTCAAAGATACAATTTTTTTTGATTGATTGCATGTGATACCTGTGTTGTTCACACCATAAAATCTCTTCTAGTTCTTCTCCTGGTTTGCTCAGGTACAAACACAGATGGATCAAGATGAAGGTGCCAAGTATAGGTACGTGTTCTTCCTCAACTCTTTTCACTGGTAATTTAAACCTTTAGGGGCTTCATCTTGTCCACACAATGTTAGTACATGTTTGCATCCCACAGGTGGGGAATGTATTGGAACAGTTGAAGGCTTACAGGGCAGTGTGCCCAACTCCCATCCTTCAGGACTAACTGTCCTGTGGCAGAGTAGTTAAAAGAAATGCAGGTTTCCTTCTGATCTGCCCAGGATACTAAGATACATAGAAATTAATTTTGGCTTACAGGCAGGGCTGTAGACAAAGACAGTTTAAGAGGTTTCATGTGCCTTTCCAGCTGCCACTGCTGTTTGAAATACAGCCTCACCCTCAGAGGATGCCATAGGCATGTGTGGCTTGCAGTCATATGTGCTATCACCATTCGGTTCATCAGTAACTGTGGCTGTGACTCTGAATCTGCATTCCCTGCATTCTCTGGCACTCAGCTCAACTCCAGTTTTAAAACTTGGCATTCTCATCTATTTTTGTCTGTCTAACTTTTTGGTCAGGCTTGGAAGGCCCCCTCCCCACTGACTTTCACAGTTACTCCTCAAGAGTCTGAAGTACAGCTGAATAACTTAATTTTAAGGGAACTGACTGGTGTTTTGAGACTTTGCAAATTTGCCCTTGGCCACAAAGAGATAGATATTGCTATATTCCTATCTGCTGTTTTTCTCTGCCTTTCTTTGGTCTGCTGCTTCCTCTCTTGCCTCTGACATGTGACAATGAGGCGGTTCTTAAGAGCAGAAGTTTAGGCATATCTCAAACCCATGATCTAATGACCTAAAAAGAGTAGCACCCTTGCACTTTGTCAGTTGACGTGTTCCTGATAGTGCACACAGCTCCTGAGGGATGCCATGGATGCCGAGTGGTGTGTATGGTGGGCAACACATAATTGTTTGCAGGAGACCAGAAAAGCAGGTTCTTTGCCTGTTGTACTCTTAGGGGTTGCATATGACTACAGAGAATTGTGATTTTACTTGCTGCTCTGGGTGTGGTAAGGTAAGGTTCAGAAGTTTTAGCTGACATCCAGGAGTAATTAATGTTAAATGATGTTTTAGTACAGCTGAATGCTTGACGCATATTTAGTGATCAGAGTTTGTATCTGCATTGAGCCCTAGACACACACTGTGACTTTGGATAGTTGGATCTATTTCCTTTAAGCCTCTTTCAATCCTCACATTAAGTTTTGAATCCTTGGAATGATTTCACGTACTGTAGGAGAATAAAACTAGTTTCGAAGTGGAAGCTGAAAATTGTATGGAAGAGACCCAAATTAACACCCTTATTGGAAGCAAGGCAGAATTTGGCTGCTAGCAGCAGCCTGTGGTAGTCACTATGTCTGTGTTACCCATTTAGACAGTGTTTGTATTCTCTAAATGAGCTCTGGTGCATGCTGCTGCTGTTCCTTGCTTTAAGGAATGTTCAGAAAACAGAGTTACTGCTATTCCAAACACAGCTCTCCCATTTCTGCTTACTGTGCACTCTTACGTGATGCAAGTGGTCTTTTATTGCTAAAGAAGAAAACGTAGTGGCAGTGTTCCTGCAGGCAGCTGAACTGCAAATACAGAAAGTGACATTTTACTTCTGTTATCTGTCAATTCTCTTTTTCTAGACAGATGAGGGATTACTTGTCTGGGTTTCAGGAGCAGTGTGATGCTATCTTGAACGATGTGAATAGTGCCCTTCAGCACCTGGAGTCACTGCAAAAGCAATATCTTTTTGTGTCCACGAAGACAGGAACGCTGCACGAGGCCTGTGAACAACTTTTGAAAGAGCAGGTAATCTCTGTTAGGAAGATTACTGGAAACTTCTCAGGTGCCATAAACAAAAGCTTTTCTTAGGCTGTGAAAACTTGTGAGTGGTGGTGACAATTCCCCCATTTACTTTGGACTTAATTCTTGGTGTGTTCCATCTGCAGCTAGCCTGTCAGCCTCTGTGCATTAAAATGTTCATTCTGTGTTGATATGCACTTTAAATCAAGAAGGAAATGGCTAGCTGAGGGGACCTTTTGTAACTTATGCCTGACAAGTGCAAACTTACATTGAGATTAATAATTCATATCACTTACACAGGTATTTTGAGCTGGTTATTGCAAGAAGAAAGATTTTTTTTTAAATTTCAAAACTTATTTCCCAGATGTTTCTCCTCACAAACTGCTCCAACAGTGATCCAATAAAAATGCCTTTTTAGCATGACTTGATAGGGGAGAGCTTTTAAAGGCTTTACCCCTGAAATAGCTCATTTCTACAGTTCTCTTTACTACAAATAGCTGTGCTATCATCAATATGCAGTAGGAGCTGTGAAATGCTCAGAAACCTGTGGATTATGTTTTTAAATACACTATTTGGAGTAATGTGTCTTTCTCTGGTAAGAGAGCACATAGTGTTCTGTATCTTATATTGTATTTATGTAGTTGTAAGTTACCTATAGCAAGTTAGCACTGGTGTGTGCTGAGAGTTGAAAGGGAGGCTGAAATTTTATGTATATATAAGCTTATATTTATTTTCTAGGTTGCTGATTTTCTTTTCTTTATTGTTTTTTGGTAGTCAGAACTTGTTGATCTGGCTGAAAACATCCAGCAGAAACTTTCTTATTTTAATGAGCTGGAAAACATCAACACAGTAAGTATGTTTTGAGCGTTCATAGTCTTAGAAAATGAAACTGCTGTACTGATCATTTGAGCTTTGTCACCAACACTAACTTACTTGGGTTCCTTACAATGATGCTTTGTCTTGTTTTCCAAAGAAATTGAATTCCCCGACGCTGTCCGTGAACAGTGAAGGATTCATTCCCATGCTGGCTAAGCTTGATGATTGTATTGCATATATTTCATCGCATGTAAGTAACTCTGTATTGTTTTTAGTTAAATTTTAATAGTTTTACAGCTATGTGTGCGTACTGGTTTTGTGTGGGTTTTTTCATGCAAGATGTTCTGTCTGGCAAATGCAGTAAGAAAGGAAGAATGGCTGTGTATAAAGCTAAGAAATTTTAACTGGATGTACTTAATGTTCTGCTTAATTTTTTTATGCAATGCTACTTTTAATTTGTACAAACTAACATTTCCAGCTAGTAAAATAGTATATTAAGTTTTGATGAGTTTTCAACTCTCTTATTGTTTGTATTTAGAATAGATTTTTTTATTTCTTTCAGCCAAATTTTAAAGACTGTCCTGTATATTTGGTGAAGTTTAAACAATGCCTTTCTAAAGCTATGCACCTTATCAAGACGTACACTGTGAATACCCTACAGAACCTCACAAGCCAGTTAATGAAAAGGGTAAGGTGAATCAGTAAGTGGTAACTCAAGCTGTGCTGAGATGTCTATTGTAACACTATACAGTTTTCTTCTCTTTTTTTTTTTTAAGATTTTTTTGAAGGTGGGATGTGTCAGCAGTTTTGTGTGAAAATAGGTCAGTCGTATACCACTGTGTTTATTTAAATTGGCCAAGTTTCAGCTGAATCTGACAAGAGATAACAATCCAAAAGATTTTAAAATAATAATTTATTAAAAAAATGCAGGATGTTGAAGAAGATGAAGTAGGTGAATTGAGTAGGTGAATAGTAATCTCTATGAAAGCCAGGGGTGGATAAACAACTGAGAGAGAGAGGCAGCAACCAACTGGCCAGGCAGCATCCTTTTTTGACCCAGTTTGTGCGCCATAGATCTGGATCAGCTGCAGCAGATGCTACTATCTTTGTTGCCAAATGGGGAGGGTACACGAGAGAATTACGGATAGTGTGGGGGTCTGCTTTGGAGATGGGCTGTTAGAGATGTAGAGATGGGGTGCAGGGAGTACTTGAAGGGTAACTGTAGGAACTGGGAATTGTAGGATGAAACCTGCTGAAGTGCAACAACTCTGAATGTGTGGTGTGGCTCTTCTAGTATTATAATCCAGTAAGTATTTTGGGGTGTTCTTGGTGATCTAAGATTTATTTCTGATAAGTCTGCACTGCTTTGTGTAGCTGCAAAATAACTGTCACAGGTTCCTACTGGTTTTGGCAGTATCTTTGGGTTAGTTTTAAAATGTTCATGATGGCATAAAAGTCAGTAAGGAACTTTTTTTTTAGTCCCATTACAGTGTTAATAATTTTGCACTGCAATATTTTGTCAGAGGAGAAAGGAGAGGGGAATATGTCTTTCTACCCTCTCTCTTTCATGCGCGTGCTCTCTTTCTCTCTCTTTCTCTCTCTCTTTTCTGTCTTTCTCTTTCTCTCCCTGTCTTTCTCTCCCTCTCTTTCTCGCTCTCTCTCTCTCTCTTTCGCTTTTTCTCTCTCTTTCTCTTTTTCTCTCTCTATCTCTCTTTCTCAATCTCTCTCCTTAGTGTCATGAGTGATAACCAGTGAAACTGAAAGATGCTGGAATTGAGAACTGACAGATGAAAAGAAAGGGATTTTAGGCAATGATCCTGGAAACTTGCTAAAGGATACTCCTGGACTGTAGATATTGTTTAAGAGGTGTTGGACATTTTTCACATTTGGTATTCTATTGCTTTTTGTTTAAAGAACATATCATACATTGATTTGATGCCAATGGATTACTGTGACCAAGCTGAATTCAAACAGAACTGAGCATAATAGTAAGCATGCTGATAATAAGCATGTCTACAGAAAGAAGTGAAATTATAGAATCATAGAATCACCAGGTTGGAAGAGACCCACCGGATCATCAAGTCCAACCATTCCTATCAAACACTAAACCATGTCCCTCAGGACCATCATTTCTGGATTTGAGTTGCTGCTTAGCAGTTTTAATTCAGGGAGGAAACCTCCTTTTGGAGTCAGATGACTTCCGCCTTCCTATCTACATGAGTATTTTGTGGATGCTTTTGCATATTTCTCTGGAACATCTGTGCTCTGCTGCTGCTAGAAGTGCAGTACTGATCCAATGATCTTTAGTTGTGATCAAGTGTTGAGATTTCCTATTGCAACATGAGACCTCGTCAGGACTGGAAAAGGGCTGATGGGTTCTAGGTGTTTGTTACTTCTCACACGTGAGCATTTGGGAACTTTGATCTGTGTTTGTAGAAGGATGATCAGGTTGCCCACAGGGATGAAAGCAGGAGATGGGGAAAGTGGAAGAATTTTCCTCTCCCCACCATATTTCAAGGAAAGGCCATCTGCTTCTCTCTGTGTCCTTAGTAGGGATAAGGGGAGGAAAGCCTGGTAGCTGAATTTGGTCTCCACTCAGCTTCACTACTGCTAGGATATGTCAGATGAAGCTGTCTTTCTGCCCAGCTATGCTGAGGAGCCGCAGGGGTCTGCCTTCAAACTTGACATTCCGGTTGAAGTTTGAATGTGAGCTGGAACTCAGCTTCTCCTCCCTGGGACTGGCAGGCCAAAGGGAAATGCTGTTCCACTTCAGTACTACAAATTAAGGAGCAACAGATTTTTTTTGTCTCTAATGGAGAATGCTGTAATTACTGAAAATGTTAATTTTGCTGTAGAGACTTGGTTGAAACTTATATTATGGGTTTGTTCGTGCATCTGACTTTATATGAGTTCTAGAACAAGCATGCCTTTCTAGGTGGAAAGCGGCAAAGAGCTCTTCCACTGGCAGTATAAATGTAACTAATAGCCTGTTTTAGAGCCTAATTATCTCAGCCATTAAATACTAGAAGCCAAATATAGTATTTTCCTTTTTAACCAATTACTCATCTCTTCTTTCAGGATCCTTCAGCTGTGCCAAATTCTGACAACGCCTTTACGCTGTTTTATGTAAAATTTAGAGCAGCTGCTCCCAAAGTCAGAGTAAGTAGACTCCGCTCATTAACTGCTAAAAAGGAAGCTATAAAAATGAGAGTTGAATTCATTAATAGTGTGAATGCGAGGATTGCATATTGTGCAAGTGTGAATGTCCAGAGATTGTGTATTGTGTCCATGGAAAAATACTGCAAACTATTTTTCAATTATTAGAAAAAGTCATTTACTCATAATACTTTTTTCTTTTTATTGAGTAGACTCTTATTGAGCAAGTGGAGCAAAGATCTGAAAAAATGCCAGAGTGAGTATGTTTACATAATTCATTTTCAACAATTTCAAGTTTTGAAAATCTTTACTTTTTTTTTCATTAATACTGTTTAACACATTTGTATAAACAAAAGTTTTAAAATTTGAAATTGCGCAGACCTTAAAGAGTATTAGCATGAATTTTATGTTTACTAGAAAATGAGCTTCAGGAGGCAGTTACTGCTTTAATTTCTTGGCTAGGTATCAACAAGTTCTCAATGAAATCCATCAATGTTACCTCGACCAGAGGGAGCTCTTGCTTGGCCCAAGTATCGCTAGCACTGTTACAGAATTGACCAGTCAGAACAACAGAGACCATTGTGCTCTGGTAGGTAAAGTAGTAACGTGTTGTGAGG
>WAAB01008215.1:19647-50443 GCA_013389865.1 Piaya cayana
TTACTTTTTTTTTTCATTAATACTGTTTAACATGTTATTTGTATAAACGAAAGTTTTAAAATTTGAAATTGTGCAGACCTTAAAGAGTATTAGAATGAATTTTATGTTTACTAGAAAATGAGCTTCAGGAGGCAGTTACTGCTTTAATTTCTTGGCTAGGTATCAACAAGTTCTCAATGAAATCCATCAATGTTACCTCGACCAGAGGGAGCTCTTGCTTGGCCCAAGTATCGCTAGCACTGTTACAGAATTGACCAGTCAGAACAACAGAGACCATTGTGCTCTGGTAGGTAAAGTAGTAACGTGTTGTGAGGTTTTTGTTATATTTTAATCCCTCCTCCCCCCAAGTAAAACATACTTATTTCATTCAGTCGTTTACATGCAGATTTGTCACTTCTGTTTGTAGTTTTGAATAATTGAAATTTTATTCATGTTTTCAAGTAATGCATGTTTAGTGGAAGATCATTCTGTAAAAATTCTGCTCTGCTACAAACCTCACAAAGGGGTATTTGCAAAAGTATTAAATGTGGTTACTTAAAGTTCATCAGAAATGAAAAGGGGCAGAAGTTGCACAGTGAGTCTTTATTTAACTAGTAACATCTTTTCTGTCCTTAGTTTTATAGTTGATCTCAATAATTTCAAAATTTACAAGCTTCAATTTAATCCCAGCTGTAGTAATGATACAATATATAATATAACGGTATAATATATAATATCATCTGTAATATCTCCTGTGGTACTGATGCAAGGAAGGAAATTGAGTAATCAAGTATTTGTATTCCTTTGAATACAGGTACGAAGTGGTTGTGCCTTTATGGTCCACGTATGCCAGGATGAACACCAGCTTTTCAACGAATTCTTCACAAAACCAACACCAAAACTGGAGTAGGTGGTACATGCTGGTTTTGTTTTACTGCATGTTGTATTTACTATGCTGTGATATAGCAGACAGTGTTATATGGTAAATAGAGTTCTATTGAGGTGCTGGTAAGAACTAGCAAGAAAAAACATCTTAATCACTTTATGCGTTGGAATTTGATGTTCTTTTGTTTGTGTGGGGGTTTTTTTTGTTATCTTCAGTGAAGCTGATAGTTTACATTCTCCATAAATAATCTGAATCATGTAGGTGCTCTGTAGATGATCTGAAAGAGATAAAGACACACAGTTGCTTTAGAAATAGCTGTAGAAATGCTACAGCTCTCAGCTGGTTTTGTACTGCCTCGATTCCAGCGATTTGCAGAGTTGGATGCAGAACTACTTTTCATTTAGTTCAGTGTAAAATTAAGCTGATGAACTCCAGACTTTTTTTTTCCATCAGGGATTTAGAGTTAGTTGCCCTTACTGTCAAGAAATACTTGCATGTGCCTGTATGTGGGCTGAACAGAAGACAGAGTATTGGACACCTGACAGTGACAGTGTCTGTATCTGTTCTCCTATATCTAGAAGAGAGACAGGTGGTTATCTTCACATGGTAATTGCATTATAGAAGTATTTTAAGTTTTCTACAACAGGCCAGTAATATTAGAGCAATTGAGTAGATAATTTCCCTTCTCCAGTTTGCTGGTATGGTTTCTTAATGATATTTAGTTTTGTAATTTGGGCAGGTCATTTTCTCTTGCTATGAAGTTAATAAATAAAGGATATTCCTAAGAATGTAACCTAGACACTGGTTTTGCGTGTTGTATTATCTTAGAATCAAATGCAGCTTGAGTTGAAGAAGTTTAACCTGGAAAAAATACTTTCCATGGCTTTCCCCACCCTCTGGAGCTAAAGGGTAACCATAAATGTATAAAGCCTCACTAGAAATAAGCCATAGTGCAGGACTAGTAGCAGTCTTTTCTGAGAAATTGAGGTCTTGTGTGAGATATGGTCAGGATTTGAGGTGACCGGTTAAATTAGCTTAAGAATCAGTTTAGTTACCTCAGTCCAAATCCTGAAGTAGACATGTGTAATTGAAATCAGCGTGCAGTCTATCCAGATGGAAATTTTGTCACTCTTGCTCTTCACACTTCAGAAAAAATTGAAGCTGAAGTGCCCTGAGAAGACGTAATAGCTAGCTGTCTATGTACAGGTAAAAGACTTTACGAAAATATCTACCCAAGAGTAGAGATCTGAGGTTGAGTTTTGTACTTAAGACTGTTGAAACTTTATCCTTTGTTTCTGCTTTTAAAGTGGAGAGTTGCTGGTTCATCAGCTTTTAAAGCTATAGATGTAAGATGTTTCTTTTGTGAGCATTCTTTTGTGAGCATTTTTTGTCCACACTGAGAGGAACTGAAGTGTCTTCCTATTGTCAGACATTGTTCATGAGCTAGGAAAAAGGATACAGTGCAATAAACTCAACGGCCGCACTGCACTGTAAATACTTGAATATTTTTAGTGTTTATATTCTGAGTCTAACTGGGGAATTACTTGATTTTTCAGCTACTGGCAACAGCATTTTTATTTAATCTGTGATTAGCAAAGGGAGCACAGAGAATGGCAGAAATATCTAGAAGGCATGCTGCTGGTGTCTTAAGCAAGATACACATCACTGTGAACAGGAAGGAAAAAAAATAAATGGAAGTGGGATTTCTGGTGGTTTATGGTGCATTGATACTGTAACTTAAGTGGTGTTGGAAGTGTGCTCTGCAGTGTTGGAAGTTGTTGCCACACTTCTGTGCTTCTCTTGGTATGCTCCTGATTCTACTGAACTATTGACTACTTGGAATCAGATGAGTCTTTTCTCAAAGGGAAGTTGGGGTTATGATTCTGAGCTCAGCAAGAGCATTTCTTTACACAGAAGCCAGGTAAACTAGTTTGCAGTATCTTCTCTTTGTGCTGGGTTGAGTTGTTGGTTGCTTTTTTGTTTATTTTTTTAATTTTAAAATTAAGCAGTTGGCATCCTGTATCTTTTAAAAGACTGGAGGAAATCAGCGTTCATGTTTTAAACCATCCTTTCTTAAGTCTTCTAGGATAACAGTGTTGCATCATTTTCTCACCCTCTGTTTAAAAATCTCTGCCATAAAATAAACTGTGCTAATGATAAAATTTAATTTTGGTATGGTGGCATCCTAGAAGTGTTTTACTTTGTTTTTCTTTTCCTTCATAGTGAACTCTTGGAGAAGTTGTGTCTATCATTATATGATGTCCTGAGGCCAATGATCATCCATGTCATTCATTTAGAGACACTTTCTGAACTCTGTGGGATTCTCAAAAATGAGATGCTTGAAGATCATGTACAGAACAATGGTAACTCATAGATGGAACCTGATTGGTATTAACTGTTTTCTTAACTGATAAGATTATTAAATTGCACAGGAAAAAGAAATGCTTTTTTTTCTTTCTATTGGGTCTTAAACACACCAAAGATGAGGTGAGGTTATTTAAAAAAAAAAAAAAGCTTTTCATTTATAATAGAAAAGTCTGTATTTGTGGGTTTGTGTATGTCTTCATTTAAATTAATATACTGGCATTAGAGTTGTATTTTCACTAGATGGAACAGATGCAAACAAGCATCCATCCAGTGTGTTTACGTACACCAGGATTGATTGAAATTAATTTGTCTAATTAATTAATTGCTTCGCTTGGCAAAAATGCATCAATGCGATGCTAATCCATCATCTGTGTGGAGTTTTCAGAACACATGGTAATAAAACGAAGGAATGCAAACCTGATTTTTTTCATTCTGCTTGAGGTAGTGTTTCCCAGACTAGAAATTGCAACTTCAGCAGGGAAGTCATAGAATCGTAGAAACCCTAGGTTGGAAAAGCCATTTGAGATCATCGACTCAGTTATACCTGTCCACTACTAAATCATATCCCTAAGCACTTCATCTACATCTATTTTAAACACCTCCAGGGTATTTTAAACCCTCTGCTACCTCCCTGGGCAGCCTTGTCCAGTGCTTGATAATGCTTTCTGTGAAAAAATTTTTCCTCATGTCAGTAGCTGGTAGAGACTTTTTAATTTTGTAAGCATTCAGAGCTCAGAGTCACATAGAAGTGAGCTGACTGTCAGAAAAAAAGTCTGATATCTCATTTTCTTAGTACAGCCAGTGTGTAATGGAGTTGTTTCACAGTCTTAACCTTGCACCAGGCAGTGAACAGAAATCACGCTTGGTTGCTGGCATATAACACGGTGTAGTTCTTTGTCTCTGCAGCTGTACTAGTTTCATGAAGAACTGCTCATTTTCCTGGAAGTGGAATTGTAACAGTGTTGGCAATGAGATAAAAATTGATGACATAATCTTTCAGCTGTTCTTAAGAAGTTACTTTTCACTGCTTAAATTCAGGCTGATAGAATAGTTCATAAGTTTGAAATGAGCTGTTTTGGATCATCTGCTCTGGTGGGTAGGTAGGTGAGTTAGCTTGTCAGCTCCCAACAGTAACACTGCAGGCATCGGCTGTGATGGAACCAAAGCATGTTGGTTTGATGTCCAAGCAGAAATACCACTAGATGTGCCCAGGTCTCAAATAATTGAGATGCTTAATTCTGACATGGCATCTGATGTCGTCAATGTGAGATTGCATTTTCACAATCTAATAAAATTTGGGGAGCTGAAGCAATTGCAGTATAGAACTCAGTAATTCCTTGTTTGTCACAAATTTGTCTTCATGCCACTGTTCCCAAAATAGCCTGACTTCATCATCAGCAAGCCAGCTTTCTGATGGTTCTAAGTGCAGTACTTCAAATTTTTGTGCCTATAAGCTTGTTTGGTAATTAAATTAACAAACTTGTGCCTTTTTTTTCCTTTGTCAGCTGAACAACTGGGTGCATTTGCAGCTGGTGCCAAGCAGATGTTAGAAGATGTACAAGAGCGTCTTGTCTATAGGACGCATATTTACATTCAGACTGATATCACAGGGTACAAGCCTGCTCCAGGTGATCTTGCATATCCTGACAAGTTGGAAATGATGGAGGTATAGCAACAGCTTTTTTGTTGTCCTTAATTGATTTTCTTTTTATATGCATATTTCTGTCAACGTTCCTATTGAAAGGATTAAAACTAATTCTGCTTACTTTTAAAGGTTAATACTATATTGATGAAAGATTCCAGAATGAAGTTGCACACAGAAATAAAAAAGTGGATGATGAAAGTCTTTGGCTTTGACTAAAGCAAACTGCATTTGATGTGTAACAGAAAGAGCAGCATTGCATGGAGAGTAACATGAACATAGTAACTCCCCACTCCCAAATAACTGTTGCCGTTCACTTTATAATGAGGCCCAATCTGTCAAAGGATTCAGTTGACTAAGAAAGTTATGACATGAACTGGCAAGATCCAGATTTTATTATTCTTTTCTGCATTCCATCTGTCTACCAGAGTAGCTGGCGGTGCTTAGAAGATTGTAGGACTTTGCAGCTGACCAGTTGGTAGAGAAGCTGTTGTTTGTCAGAGCATTACTTATATAAAATGTAGCTTTATATCTCTCTTCCTTTCTATATATATATTTTTTTTTGCCGCAGGCTAGAAAAAAATAACACTGTGAACTGTACATTATTGTGTTCAATTATTGCTTGTAAATAGACGAACACTGAGAAATTTCTTAGTACTGAACCCATGTTGCTATAATCTTGGCCTTATAGATGGCTAAAGCTTTTACTATGTTACAGATTATGCTTTGATGATTATAAGGGGCATACGTAGGTTTTTAGGAAGCATTTACAAATCCTGAAGCTGTTGAGTTTGTAGAAAACTTGTCCTTTTAACTGAAAGTTTAAGGACTAATACACTTTTGAAAGAGGAGTAAAAATAGTAATTGAGAATTCACCACACAAAATGTAGCTCAATGGGATCCCTCCTTTCAGAACAACTAGTGATCAAAAGGTTTACCAGTATAACTGTTACGAGTGCAGGTTTGGTTTTTTTCTGCTGAAATTATATGAATAGAACTCAGTGAAAAAAATGATTGTGAGAACTTTTTCATGTGAGCTATAACTTGTGTAGGCAAGCAGTGGAGATACTTAGTCTACAGAAGGCTTTGTTTTCTAACCAGGGTCCTATGGCTGTTCACTTAGGAGGAAGAAGAAGAAAGTGACTTTTACAGTTCCATTCTAAATCAAGAAATTATGCTGCTCTTCCTGTGTCCTCATAAGACATCGGTTTTGTCTGGCTTGAGATTCATTTGGCTACTTGATTGCTTTTAAAGCTCAAAACCTTGCTATTTAGAGAGACCTTATGTCTGAGTAAATGAATTATTAAACTGTTAAAAGCACAGGGCAGAAATATTTCTTGTGCTGTTCTGCTCAAATATTAATGCAGTTCTTTGCCCGTTCTTGCTGCCTCCTGTTTCTTTGGAGCAGACCAAGTAGCAAAAAAGGTTCATGTATGGAAATGTTGAGTGATGGTAGTGGAAAGCTTGTTGAGCTTCTGCAGGGAATAGAGAGTACTTTGGGGCCATCTGCACGTATCCTGCATAGGAATAAAGCCATCACACAAATCTGTATGAAACCTAAGTGAGTGTTGAATTGGTTTCCCTTATTTTGAGCTTTTATTTCTGGGGGCTTCACTGGATATTACTTAGAGCTCAGTAAAAGCAGACAAAATGGAAGGAAAAGTGTTTTACACAGATCTGTGTAATACTGGTGAATCTTAAATTGACATTGAAATGTTTCTGCTACTGTTTCGGAAACCGATGCCTTTATTTGTTTTAATATCTTCAAAACACTGAAGACCTGAGTGTAACCAATTCCTTTTGTGATTTACTGTGCTTTTCTCTCATGTTCAGTGTAATGCTGCTTAAAGTAAGAAGAAAAAAATATAAATTTTTGTGGTATATCTTTCTCTGCAGCAAATTGCACAGAGTTTAAAAGAGGAGCAGAAGAAGGTGACATCTGAAGCTTCTTTTTCAGATGTCCGGCTAGAAGATCCCGAGTCCTGCAGCTTAATTAAATCTGGTATGAAATATATCTCATGTTATCAAACTAACACATAAAGCTCACTGAGAGTGAGCATTAACTTTGAGCCATGAGTAAGAAAGTTGTAAGTGTCTTAAAGGATTATCTTCTAGAGAAGTTTATAACAGATTTTGAGAGGTGAACTCTGTCTCAGGGTTCTTAATCACTTTTTTATGCTTGTTATTGAAAGAAAACCAACTTTATAATGTTCTTTTAGTGGTATTTCTTTGTGCTTCCAGTGCAATCCATTCTGTGAAGCAACCGCTTTTGTAGCTGACAGCATCTCTTGTACTTAGTATAAAACCAAACTTCTGTATTCTCTGCTGTAAAGTAGCCCTACCATCAAGATGTATGCTCAAGGATGCTTCTGTTTGTTAGCTGTGATAAGATGAGAAGGGTGGTTTGGTATGTCATTCTTAAACGAATGCTTTGAGCATCTAGGATTGTCCCTGTGTGTGCCTTTACCTGTGAAGGTAATGTCTTCCCTTCAATGCATTTCCATTTACTGAAACCAGTTAGTAATTTTAGCTCTTTTACAATAATTTAGAATATAGTCCTTGACATTTAAAATATGTGACCCACATGCCTGTAAATTACAGTGAACTAGAAACAAATGCCATGAAATGTGTCTCTTTTGATGCCAGTCATTTGAGTGTTATAACCTTTTACATTTTTAAAGCCATGAAGAATTTCCCCCTTTATTTCATCATTGTACAGAGTAGTATAGTACAGTGTTATTTTTCCCAGCAGCGCTTTTCTCAGCAATTTGTTAGTTGTTTTTTCATATTCCTTTAGTTTACCTGGTAGTTTCTTGCTTTTGACTTGTAAGGCCTATGAAGGTCTTTCTGGCTGTTTCTAGCTGGACTCCACAAATCCTACCAGGAGTGGAGTTCATCTTACCAGCAGCAAGATGTGTGGCATTTGCAAGTCCTGGAAAGTCTGTCTGCATTTAGGAGAGGGAAGGAACCGATATGTCATTTCAAGTCTGAGATAGTTGGGATTATTTACCCTTCAGAGGTGTGTCTCCCCCATTTCAGCACCTGCAGGAGTAGCTGAAGTGAATAATAAATAGCCTGGGAGCTCAAACTAATGACAGGCCTTCTGATCCCTATGACATAAAATTATTGTTGCAAAAGGTAAAAAGATATTGCTAAGTTATTGTAAGACAGTTTCCACACAGATCATATAAATACGTCAAGTGTTCTTTCCATTTCTTAAAAATAATTTTACTTTTTTTTTGAATGGTTGCTAATTGGAATGAGAGTTCTGATGCTGTTGACTCAGCTGTTTCGCAGGGTTTAAGGACAAACTGAAAATAATACAAGACCTCTGCCTGTCAGGTGTACTGAAAATCCATTTTGAGTGTACAAAATCATTACAAAGGTTACCCAGGAAGGTAACCTCCTTTTATGGTTGCAACCTCTTCATGGTTTTACCATTATTTTTGCAGTTATTAACATGTTTAAACCCTATGCTTTCTGCAATTGTTTAATCCTTGTAGGATTATCCCCTGCAGAAAGGAATGTATGCAGAAGTAAAATTGATGGAGTGTTGGGTTTTTCTGAGCATCTCCTGTAGTTCCATAATCACTAGCCAAATTTTTTTCTTTTCTCTCCTATGTTTTTTTTTTTGATTAATTGTTTGATTGTTGCAGCTGTTGAGCTAAGTGTGGGGGGGTGTTATTTTGAGACATGCCTGTAAAAAAACTAACTCATTAAAAATGCTGAGCTGGGTTGTCCCTGAAAATGAATTCATGTCTTTCACAGCCATGTGCTCTATACACATCAGAAATCTAGTACTGACCTGCTCAGAAGGAAAAAAACCCAACAACCTTACCTGTTTGGGTGTGATAAAATATGTCTTATTACTGTGGATTCAGTGTTAAGTGCAGTCAGTAATGCAGTTCCCTTCAGCTGAGAGGACAGATGGGCAAGTTTTTCATTTGTGCTTTTTACTTTTAAACAGGTTCAGCAGAATCCCTTAATCTAAGGCACCAGACCACGATTTCACCAGCAGATCTGCACGGAATGTGGTATCCTACCGTCAGAAGGACCCTAGTGTGTCTTTCCAAACTGTACAGATGTATAGACGTATGCAAATATTTCTTAATCTAATTTTTTAAGGTGAAGTTATGAAGCACATAGCAACATATTTTTACATTTTAATGTAAATTAAGAATGGACAGCTATTGGCCTCTGTTATCTCTTAGTCTTTTTGCTGCTATCTTTACATAAAACAAATGAACTGACAAATTTAGGTCATCATTTCCAAGACAATTTTTTTTATTTGTAGAATTAGAAAAAAGGCACCGGTTTGTACTTCTGTTGCTTTTGCTGTTACAAAAATACTGCAGTGTCTGAAGCTCAAGATATTTTTTGCACCAAAGTTGAGGATTGAATACAACAAGAAAGAATAGAAAGTTCTCTGTCAATTGTAGAGAGTGTTCTTATTGCTGAAATTACTGAGTGAATGTGTTCCCTGCTACGCGCTTTGCAGGGCATCAGGCAAGGTGATGTTTGTGGTCTTAAAATGGTGACTCTACTACTTCTGCATTTTGGGAATATTCCCAAATCTCTTTTTGTAGCACGTCTTTTCACTTTGCAAAATGGAGGAGATATTTCCAGAGTTTAAAACAGTAGGACTTTTCATGTCTAACAGAAACTTCACAAGTATTTTGAGACTTGTCTTTTAGAGCCTGTTTTTTGTCTGTCACCTAATAGCATGAAAAGCTAGTAGGTCTCTGAGAAACATATTGAAAGTGGTTTTGCTTTTCTGTATGTGTTATATCTTTATTAGATGTATTTAATGCATTTCAAAATACCTTTGATAGGCGTTGCATGAAGCTGCTACCAAGATGCTATTAGTTTGAAAAGAAGCAAGAAAATATTAATACTTTATTGCTTAATATATCAGTCTTATTAAAGATAAATAAGTATTTGGCCTTGCTTTTAGTGAGACCTTGGAGAAGAGGTCATTTTTGCATTGCTTGCGAGTCTCATTTATAGAATTATCTGCACAGTGATTGTTTTTTTTTCACTGAGGTATTCTAGCAGAACTGCCTTGTGTACACTCTGTAGACAATAGAAATGAATGAAGTGTTGCTGGTGAGTCTTGGGGCAGTCAGGGCTGTCAGGTACTGCGTTGGAGAGCTTGTGGAGGTGAGCTGTGCTCCTACAGTAGCTCACCCATATAATCTAGTTGCTGCTGCTCAATGAGTTACTCCATGTCAGCCAGGCCATGGCAGCTGTCATGTTTGTTTATTTATCTGGTGAGAACGTGAGGTAATTCGAGTTTGCTTCGGGTTAATGTCACTCGAATGATCTTGTGTCTATTGCACAGAGAGTTACCGTGACACATGAAGTGTCTAGTCAGGTTACCCGGTGAGCATCATTCATGCCGTTATCTGTGAATCACTAGGTGTCACTGACCGTGTCACTGCCCTGGTGCCAATTCCAAGGCAGAAGGTGAATGTGGCATTCTTGAGTGTGTTCCTCTGTCCAGTCTAAGTAAGTGCTCTAGCAAGCTTATAAATAAGAATGCTCCATCCTGGTTTACTGCATTTAGATGACATGTTTATAGTGAATTACTGTAGAATTTTATGGGCTGGTAAGCACATCCTTCACAGCCTGCAGCTCTTAAATTCTGCTTAAGCTTTGCTAACACCTTTTTTTGATCTGATTTCCTCTTCTCTGCAGAGGGCAGTGTTTCAGGGATTATCGCAAGAGGCCTTATCTGCTTGCATCCACTCGCTGCTGGGAGCTGCCGATTCCATCAGCAAAAACAAGGTCAGACTTAACTCCCCATCCCTGTGTATATCTAAAGCCATGTTGCAGTTATTCAGAGTTCTGTTGAAATTTCAGTGAAAATCATGTTGCTCTACCCTTAGAGACCTGATGGATTTGCTGGCTTTCAGTTACGGTTAATGTGTTATAAAGCAAAGATAATGATTCATGTGCTAGCCTATCTATGTTTACAGGCTGTCCTAACTCATTTGATTGAATTCGTGTGATACTTTAAGAAAAATTTCTGCTAGCATTCTCTGCTCCCTATATTGGTTTTCACTGCCTGTTACTCTTTTCGCTTTTTCTCTGCTTCCATTGTTTGAATTTTCAAAAATCTTTCCAAGCATTAAATTAAGTAGGAAGATTTGTTAAGTATCTCTGCTCAGAACTGTGTTATCAAAAGGTTTGATCTGATGTGTTGCTCAGAATTTATTGCAACTTCATCAAGTCATTTCACCTTTAAGTGTTACTTTAAGTAGTTGGAGTCAACCTCCTTTCTTCCTGCCACAATTCCTTTAATAAAAATACTGTAGTAATTGGCTAATTCCTAACAGCCAGGAAGTGAATAATTAAAAAAAAAGGAAAATCTTAGTAGGCTAAAATTGTTGGATTACTATAAGCGGTAAATAATCAGTAATGAAAAAAGTTTTACTTGCTATTAGAAATGAAGAGCCGTTTTGAAAAAATTCTTTATTTGAAAAATATCTGTTAAATATGGTATCTTTAAAAAGAAATTCAAACCATGTTTCCCTCTATCAGCAGACAACTATTTTACATGTAATTGATTCAGACTTCTACAGTTAACGATCCATTCCAGTGCTGTATATTGGGTCAGCACTGACTTAATGTATTGCAGAAAATGAAACTCCTCCTGCAGTGAACCCTGGAAGGGTTGGCCCAGGAGTAGGATCTGTACCACTTTGTTATTGATGCATGTTAATTTAACATTGTCTGGTGAAATCATGCATGCAAGAATAAAAAAGATAAAAACTCAGAAAACCTTTCCACCGTTTATTTTTAGTAAGCATTTCTATTTGTTAAAACTGCAGATCTAAATATATTTTTTTTACTGTTTTATTTAACATTATATCAAGGGAGGTTCTCTTCCAGCTTGCAAAAGCAAATTAGAGTTCTTGAATCCTCCTCCATTTACCTCAGTGAGCCATGAACTTCAAAGATGAAAAGCAGCATGCAGTATAAAGCACACAGCTAAAATAACAAGCAGTCTAAAATTGATCATCTCAGTGGTGTGAACTTGGCCTTGTTCTATTCTTTGTATCTTTGCTGTACTGTTTAGAAATTAACTAAGCTTTGTGTTTAATGATGTGCGAAAAATGCCCCCTAAGACCTTTGCATAAGAGCACAATTAATCAAGGTTATTACAGAAACATGAACTGGTTTGTCTTTTTTTCTTTTTTTAAATCATAGTGATTAAAAAACTTCACAACCTCATATTTTTCAACTGTAGATTATATGAATTGCATGAAATGATTCCTGGCCCTTATGAAGACTAAGTTTCTATCTTTCAAATGATGATTACCTGTACTTAATGTGGACATTTAGTAATATGGCTGTGTAATCTAATTTTAATAAGAAATGTGAATAAACTCTGCCTCTGCAGAGCAGTGTGTTAGGAATAGTACAGAAATGGGATTCGTATATCCCAGGGTGTAGTTAATGGCCCTACAGGCTAATGGGAAAAGCTTGTTAAGTAAGATTATCAGTATTAATTTTGTTATAGGAAGTAAATAATAAAAGCAGAGGTGTTGATACTTTACTCTTCATTTAATTGATTTTTTTTTTCACATGTAATGTGTGTTCTTTCTCTTGTGCTGTAGACCCAGGTTGATGGACAGCTTTTCTTAATAAAACACCTTTTGATTCTTCGTGAACAAATTGCTCCTTTCCACACTGATTTCACCATTAAGGAAATTTCCCTGGACCTTAAGAAAACTAGAGGTACTAAACAGTTGCTGGCAACAGAATGGGGTGGAATTGTCCCCCCGGGATGTGCCAGAAAAGGTTCTGGGTTTATTTTATGTTCACTTGCAATGACTTGTATGCTTGTGCTGATCTCTTGCTTTGTTCTTATCTTCTCTGAAAAAAACCCAAGCCATTCTTTTATTAAGGGTAATTTAACATATGTCTAACAGTCTTTATTGTTGTATGAAATGCATTTGACTGCTTTTTGCTGCTGACCTAACTTATTTATCCAGTCCTTTTTAAGAACAACTAAGCTACCTATGTTTCTTTTACACACAGGGGTCTTTCCCTTTTCTGAGCCTTTAAAAGATCTTACATTACCACCATTTAGTAGATGAACTTAAAAATACATAATTGACTTGCCCAGAAGGAATTAAGATTTCCTACACCTTTCTGTGCAGTTATGTTTAGGAAAGGATTTCTTCAATAAGCAATATTGCTGAATAGTTTTTTGTAGCAACTGTATCTGTTGTAGGAAGGGAGAATAGATAGTAGTGGCTATGGTCATGATTTTTAAAATTGTATTATGGTTCCTTTGTAAAAATGCAGAAGAAACCCTCTCAATATAAAAGTGAACAGTCATGTACTTACCAAGTTTATAAAGATAATGGTAAAAATAAGAAGCATGTCAAGTTTCACTACTTCTATTCCAGAAGAGAAAGCTGAAGAAATAACTTTTCTTTCCTGCCATCTGTACTGCTGTTTTAACTCTGAAGCAAACGATTCTTACACTAACAATTTCACCTGTTGCACTTGAACATCAATGAAACCTCCCACCTGTTGAGTAGTTTCTAGTTGACTGGAGGTTAAAGGGCAAATACATCCTTTTGGTGTCTTGTCCTGGCTGACACACAAGTTTATTCTCCATCTTCATCCAATTGAATAAATTTTTGTGCCAGCCAGTGCTTTGCAGGTGGTAGTGGTAAGTAATGAAAACACTTCATTTATATTGGGGGTTGTTGGTGTTTCAAAAATGTGCATTGTGCTTAATTCTTAATGTAGTGTAGTACTGACCAGTAGGGCTTTTATGTTTGGGATGAGTTGTAGAAGAAAAATAACATGGTCAATAGGAATTTTACTGTGTTCTGACCAGACTTTCTGCTTGAATATAGATTTAGCTTAGGCTGTAGAGATAAAAGGATGCTGCCTAATATAACGGTCATGCTTCTGGACATTTTTTTTAGTAGTATAACGCTAAAAAGTTCACGTAGCTGAAGTATACAGTGGGGAGAGGCAGCTTGCACACTGACTAGTTCATAGGCTCTTTTTGGAATCAGCAAAGTTTCTGGGAAATAATTCAGTGAACAAAATGAGTCTTTCTCTGCAGTCTTCTTTAAATGTGTAAGAGTGCAGATTCTCAATTCAGTGCAGGATCTACATGCCTGTGTATCTGATATTAACTCCCTGTTTAATTCCTTTGACGGCACTTCTTTATTTCTTATGTCTTGTTGCCCTCACATTTTTTTATAGACCAAGAGGGGCACAGAATTACTTTTGAAATGAAAAAAAAAAGAAGTTGGATGTGTGGGGTGATAAATTAATGACGTTAGGACAAGTAAGCCATACTGAAACTGTTTTGATAATTTTCATTCTCTCAGTTTGAATAGATTTCAGGTCGACAACATCCTGTTAACACTACAGGAATAATTTCAGTATCTTGTGTTAATAACAAACATTGTTGCTTTTTTCTGCTCATGAATTCTGTAGACGCTACAAACATGAATGTATGTCAAACTTGATGTTTTATTGTTTAGTCCTAAATAAATAATGAAGCACAGAGGAAGAAGGTGCAAATTCTAAGTAATTTCATGCAACTGTACTTGGTTTTCCCAGGCAACATGGGCCAAATTCTGCATATTGTTTCTTATTTGGTTAGCTGCATAGCTCATGTGAGTCTTTCACTTGTAGATACAGTTACAGAAGGAAAAGAGCTCATACAATTTGTATGCTGGTAGCATTGCAGCTGGTGTCAGTCATTTGTTAGCTTCATGTAATGTATTTATCTGTTTAGACTGTGCAAGAGTCAGGTTTACCATAGATCCAATGGAAAAATAGTGTATCTATCTTTGCGTGCTTTTGGGCATGTGCACTTGTGCATCCATACCTAGCGGTATTGGAATCTATGTTATAGTCCTAATCATTCTAGGCAATTTATTTATGCATAACGAGTGATTGAAGTTTTTAATTCACGGAGCTGAATCCCATTGACTTACAGCTTGAGTGACTTTCTGATTCACAGATGCAGCATTTAAAATCCTGAACCCTAAGACAGTGTCAAGATTTTTTAGACTAAACAGCAACAACGCTCTGATACAGTTCTTACTGGAGGTAATACAGCGTCTTACTGCATTAAGAAAAAACACATCATTTAAGTGTGTGGTGATCTCTGGCAAATAGAAAGGAGAGAATTGTTGTCTTCTGTTCAAGGGTACTCCAGAAATCAGAGAACATTATATCGACTCTAAGAAAGATGTAGATCGTCATCTGAAATCAGCTTGTGAGCAGTTTATTCAGCAGCAAACCAAACAGTTCATAGAACAGCTGGAGGAGTTCATGACAAAGGTACAAACATGTTTTATGTTCATTAACTTACTTGAAGTACTGGTAGGACAAGAGAATTAGTGTTTAAATTTGGTATAGAAGAAGCTGCTTCTTCAGTCTTAATTTGCTGAAGATGATGGTGCTTCCTGTTGTAAGGTTATGTTTAAGTTCTGATAACAATTATCCAGGCATTTTTAAGACTGGTGAATTAAAGGAACATGATATACTTTGTTTTTAAAAGCAAACCTTCCCATATGCTCTTTGAACAAGAAGCTTTAATGTTTTATTAAGTTGAAACTCGTGTTCTTGAGGCAGGTCTTAGAGTATGTCTGTGAGGTTTGTTAAAAGTTTATTTTCAGCATGTTTTATACCTATTGTGTTCTGGCTGAGCAAGACTTTCCTCCCAAGTCCTGTTTGTGACAAAAACCTTGTCATAAGGCTTGGTCAGAAAGAACAGACATCCTGGAGAACAGAAACAAGAGAAGATATCTTGTTACAATACACTTTTCTAGAACCTGCTCTAGCCCTTAGGGTTTCTAGGCATCTTGTGAACACTATACATGTAGGATTTATTACGTCTGGAAAATTAAAAGAGGTGTGGATCTTTGTGTGCTGAGTATAAGTGATTTTACAGCATGACATCTCAGAAACTGGGACAATAGCACTGCATGGGAATGACAGATATCTCAGCTGCTTTTCTTTTGAGAATTTAGATGATTACAACATTAAATTTACTGAAGTATTAAATGTACTGATACGTACCATGCTGGGATGAGGGGCTGGTAGCATGCCTGAAGTACAGATGGGTAACCAGTAAGATCAGTAGCTGTCCAAGTGATCCCAATGATTCATTGGGAATCTAGGGAGCTTGGCTAAGCTGCTTAAGTATAAATCTCTTTTGAGGTTTCTTTGTATCCTTTGGTGCCTAAGTGTCTTTGTAAATTTAATCCTATTTTGAATTTTACTTTCAAGAATTGATCATTATTGTAATTTTGAACTGCATTTATGTTAAGCGGCTTCACCCGTGTGCGTCATTAAGTCAGTGCATAGAAGAGAGAGCACAGGAGATTGTGTACACTGCAGTATCTAAGAGACTTGTACAATTGTCCCTTGGTCACTGTTGTGAATTTGACTGAAACATACATAATTTTGTTGATTGCATTTGTTTTAGGTGTCTGCTTTAAAAACAATGGCCACTCAAGGAGGTCCCAAATACAGCCTTTCACAGCAACCTTGGGCACAGCCAGGTATTTGTTTTGTTTTTGTAGTTATTTTACCTCTGAGGTGCTTGTAGTCTAATAAGACCACTGATCATCTATGACATGGAGACATCTTCTCTAAACTTCCTATCAGATGAAGAAGACAACCCTTTCCATTCACTGTTTTTGGTAGAACAATATAAGCTGCATAGCATGGGGCTTGAGACTTCAGAATGTCATTGGTCTCTGTGCCTGACCTCTAAAATGTAGCGATCTGAAAAGCTGGCCAGATTGATTAGGACTGCAGGATTTGGAAAAATTTTAAATACCTAAGAACTGTCTATCTTTTCATTGAAAATGCTGGCTTCCATTTTTACCTGTGTAAAAACAAAACTTCACAAACTTCAGAATATGCATTTAATTGGCACAGTAGATTAATTACTTGACTATTTCTTAAGCTGTGACTGTTCTTGCATGAAATCAGCATTTCCACAACTGCATACAGAATGTTCTTAAGGAATTACTTGACTGCATTAAGATAAAGCTTTTGCTTTTGTAGGAAGAAATGAATCTGTATTAAAGTTTGTCTGAACATTTGCTACCTACTTTTTTTTCAGTTTTCCTGTCACTATGTGAAAATGGAATCCAGCTTTCTTTCCATTTTCTTAAGAATTCAAATGTCAGTGCTTCGTTGGAACATTTGGAGTAGTTTAGATATTTCTGGGTTATTTTGCTCTTCATGTTATAAAGTTGTGCTTCTAGGTGACACTGAGAAATCTGATTATTGCAATTAATATATTGGAACCTTCTGTTGTATCATGTTCTTAAAATGCAAAGCCAGCCACGTTCATTCATAATTCAGTGCTGCTTCATGGGTCAGACTCTCAAGGGCTAACTCGAGCTTCTACTTAACGTCTCCTGCTTCTTCAGGAGTATTTTTAATGTTTGTTTGGAGATAATTACATGTGTAGAGGCAGATCTGAGCATAGCTTCTGCTGTTTCTTGGAGTTGTTTGGAAAGCAGCAGTAGGTAGAAAATTCAGATATGGTAGAAATTGATTAAAAATATTAACGTAGTATTTTAAGTTTGGTAATTTAAACCTATGAAAGGAGTTTTCCCTGCCCTGTAAGCAAAGATCTGTAGAGCTATTAAAATACCGAGCAATAAAGAAAGAAGGCTGTGTCTGAGAGAGGGTTCCAGATGGTTGTGCAGCCTTTTTTTCTTACAAACGTGGCCTGTAGTCAATAGGGAGAATTTGTTCTGTTCTTTTTACTAGCACTGTTTATGCTACAGTGGTTTCTTTCCAAGGCAAGTTTTCTAGGGGTAAGACATGTAGAATTTTGTTGTTGTTGCAAGGCTGCAAATTCAGGAACTTTGGAAGGATGTAGTCACGTGCAGAAATAGATTGGATGCATTTTCTGCAGGGAAAGAAGGGCTGAGGTCTTGAGTAGGTCAAAAAATAAAAGCCTGGTCTCGCATGTTGTGCTCTTTCCCTTTCACACAACCCTGTGGTTATGATCAGCCCCAATAAAGAGGCGGTGATCCTCTGGAGTGTAGATTTCAACTAGCAGACCGCTGTCTTAGCCTTTTAAGCGTGTTTTCTTTTACTTCCAGCAAAGATCAATGATCTGGTCTCTTCCACTTATAAGACAATAAAAACGAAGTTACCATCAACGTTACGAAGCATGTCATTATACTTGTCCAATAAAGATACCGAATTAATTTTGTTTAAACCTGTTAAGGTGAGTATTGCTGGATGTACTTCTGCATGTCGTCCTGTGGGTGTTGGGCCTTCCTTTAGCCAAAGTTGTTAAACGCATTTTATGGGATTGATCATTTTTTATTTCTTTGTGTGTGGATGTGTTATATGTATAATAAATTTATATACATGTATGTATGCATAAATACATACCTTCCCTGGAGGTGTTTAAGTTACGGGTGGACGAGGTCCTGAGGGACATGGTTTAGTGTTTTGTGGGAGTGGTTGGACTCGATGATCCAGTGGGTCTCTTCCAACCTGGTGATTCTGTGATTCTGTGATTCTGTGATTCTGTGAAATGTAGGTGTATAGAGACACAGATTAGATACATCTATCTGTAGAGTTATTCCAGGCTAGCAGTCCAGTCAGGAAACACGTGACAATTACCATGCACATGGAACAGTTAACAGGTGGTTACAGACCACCTGGTGTCTCTGATCTGAGAAGTTTGTTGAAAAGGCACGTGAAAGAATTGAAACCAAATAAATCTAATGATGTGTTTTATAATATGTTGAGCTTAAAAAAATGGCTGTCCTCTCCATTGTACTCAGCCTACATAACACAGATGCATTATGGGAGATAACTGTTTCTATTCATTCTGCACATCTTCCACTTGGCATCATATGAGCTACTGTAAAGAAAATTATCTCTCTCCCAGGCAAAAGCAGTACAGCTTGGTCTGTTATGCATGAGCAGGAGCACGGGAGGCAGAAAGGATGCTATAGATTCAGTTGGGGACTCATTGTATACCCACCTGAAAGAACCAAGCTTGAGTGTTAAGCTTCCAGTTTGTTTGTAGGACTTGGTGTTTCAGTGTAGCACATCTTCACTGTATTTTTTATCTCACAGCCAGCATGATTCCTTGTAGCTGTTTTGCGGCTGGTTTTTGAAGAAGAGCTCTTAAAGCTCAGCTGCTTCTTCCTACTTGGTCACTTCAGTAATTATTCCATGTACGTTGTTCCTATTCTGACTCATGTTTGAGATCAGTGCTGTGTGTTTTAAAAGTGATTTTTTTTCTTCTTTTAAAAGAATAACATTCAGCAAATGTTCCAGAAACTACATGCTTTGTTAAAAGAGGAATTCAGTGATGAAGATCTACAGATCATAGCTTGTCCTTCAATGGAACAGGTATATATATTTGAAGCTTTCTTTTTTATTAGTTAGTTGCTCTTTCATGTAACCTGTTTCTGTAAACATTAATTTTTCATTTTTAGTATTTTCAGTGTTCAGAATCCTTCTTTATTTATTATCCCCCTTAATCCTGGCTTTATCTGAACTCCAGCCTCTCAGCTAAAAGTGGGGTTTGTGTGGGTTTTTTTATGAATATATGATAGAGGTTTTGAAACTGCAGGTGGTGATTGATGTTGCTGGGGATTGAGTTGTACAACATCGTTGCAGAGTCTTGCCATTTTTGGGTGTTGTCATTTTAGAGAGATAGCAAAGCTAGTGAATTCACTTTAAGAAAGCCTGTGTGTGTGAAGGCAGTCTTGGTTTTGACAAATAGAAAACCCAGCAACTTTTACATTTAGGAAGCATGAGGAAGGATTATAAGGATTCATTTGAAGTAAATGGCATTGAAAAGGTGCAGATGTTTATGGAAATGTAACCCTACATAATAAGGTCTTTAGTCTCAGAAATTATTTGGGTTAAGAATTCTCTGTATTAGGGTGCTCTGATAGAAGCCAAGTAGGTTATGAAAAACCTCCATTAGTGGTCCAGGGAACGTGGATGTGTCATGATTATCTAGTTTATGGGTTGGAGGACATTTGCCTGCAGTGAATGTGGCTGCAGGGATGTGTGATAAGGATTGTGAAGCATAGAGTGGGAAGACGCACTGGGGGGAGATAGAGTTATCCTAGAGGAGAGCTTCCTCTAGTTGCTAATCTTTAGGGTCACTTGTCCCACTAATTAAAGGGTATGGGAAAGCATATTGTAACCTGTGTGAAATGAGTAATGGGAAGGATCCCAAATGTGTTCCAGATATCCGAGACCAATAGTAACATTTTTTGTGAATGAGCAGATTTTTTGGAATTCCTTGACAATGCATGAAGTCATTTTAAAAAGTTTGATGCAGTAGGTTGTGACTGCTCTGAAATGACTACTCAGCATGGCCAACAGCCACCTTTAAAAAGGCTGTGAGGAGGCATTTGACTGGAAATTCTAACTGGTGTTTTGTAGCTTATTCATCTCTATTTGCTTCCAAGGAGCAAATACAAGACATTGATTCTGAAACTACTGTATAATGTAGGATTTCCTTTCATCTTGCAGGTGAACTTACTTTTATCCATGTCCAAGTAGTCCAAGAGCGAGGCTGCTTGAAATAAGGCTCAGCTGAATACCAGCAGTGAAGGGAATGCGAACACATTTGCTTGAAGTGAACGAGGGATCCCACTGCGCAGACCAGTCTAAACTATCCAGAGGCTGCTTAACCCTGTTTAAGGAAAAAAAAAAAAGAAAAAAACACAGTATGTTAAAGGTCTTCCTGTTCATTGACTTGAGAAGTGGGGACAGAAAACAAGACAAAACATTTGCTGATCACTCTTATGGAAACTCAGTTATGGCCTTACCCAGATATTTTCAAAGTCAAAATCTTGGGTTTTTTTCAAAGTAAAAGCTTGCTTTCCTTAAATAAGCTGAAGTGTGCAGTAAAAACCTACACATACAAAGACACGCTGGAAATAAAGTGCAAAGAATCAAGTGGGAGCAGTAATAGGTATTTGCAAGGCTTGGAGATGAGCACATTGGTATATGACAATATGACTTAAGCAGGCATGCTCCAACTTTTTTTCTTTAACTCCCCTGAAAATCCTGGTAATCCACCATGTGCTTGAAGATAATTCAGTGATTCTTGGTTGGGAAAACTTAATTTCTTCCACGTGAGGCATTCCTTGAAACACTGTATGTGGTGTTTTTCTTATACTGTTGTGATTGGGAGCTGTGAGGTCTGACATGCAAAGTTTCATGCTCTAGCCTTACTCCATGTAGAGAATCTCAGTTCCTTGGGATTTGCAATGGAAAGCTGTGCAATATAATTTCTCCTGTTTCTAAGGGAACTGCATATTTTCAGATGCTTTACTGCATAGCTTAGCACTGAGATTCTCAGGTGCTTAGTTTTAGGTTAGAGTTGTTTTTTGGCCTTACCGAAGATCATAATGGTACTGTGCGTTGTTTAAAGTGGGGACTGGGGCTTGAACTCGTACAGCCATCGTGCGCTGGAGTAAGTGGTAATAGGGGGGTGTGGGGTTGCCAGAAACTGAATGTGCAAGTCTGTCAAGTCAGCATAGTAAATAGGGGGTGAATACTTGGTAACTAGTAAACAATGCATGGTGTTCAGTCTGCATTAATTGGTCACTTTTTTTGGAAAGCTGAATGCTAAACACTTGGCTGTTAATCGAATGAAACACTACAGCAGCTTTAGAGGGCCTGGATGTGCAAGTCGTTCTTTTGCAGCCCTGCAAAAGAAAAATGTGGTGACTTAGATGGCAGAATTGTAACTTATTTATAAAACCTGTTCTGTAGTTCTAAATCTGTAGAAACTTCCATGCACATCGGTGGTGTTTTGATTTAATGATTTTTCTGTTATAAATCACATAGCTGGAGACTAAGATGGTAGGATGTAAAGCAGCTACCATGACAAATGTTGCACCAGTGGTGCTGAGGTACTTAAATGGTACTCGTAGGACCTTGTAAGACTCCTTAAAAAATTAACTAAAGGAATTAACAAGGAAGAAAACTTGCCCTTTCTTTTCCCTTATGTAGAAATACAGGCTGTAAAATAATGTCCAATAGACTGTAATATATGTATATTTGTTTTTTATAAAATTTTACAGAAGGACTGCATGGTCGCTGTACAGTTATGACTGACTTAATACAGATATTGTACAGAAAAAGACATGAAGGGTAAACCATTGCAGTAGTCACTCTTGGGCTTGGGATCTTTTTCTCTCTTAGAATACCCAAACAGCTCTAGGACAGCTGGCTGAAAGATTAGAAGAGCAATCAGTTTATACAGCCTGTTTGCTAAACAAACGTTTGTTTAAAGATGTACAGTTTCATATATTTACGTTTACAAATAGTGTAAATACTTTCAAAAGATTAATTTAAGATGCTTTATATTATCTGAGTAGAAACTTGCTGGTTTTAATTTTTTAAAATAAAAATGTTGCCTCCTATTTTGGTCCAAGAGTAAAGCTTTATTCTGTAATCTGAGGCTTGTCTGTCAAGATAACTGTAATACAAAGACAATAAACATCCTGTAAGCACAAGCAGTGCACTGCTAAGAAGAAGTGTTCTTTTTTAGCAGTAAGAGGATTGACTTTATTTGGCACAGATGTATACCTGAGTGCTGAATGTACAGCTAATTGTTAAAGTAATGTCTCTTTATGGTTATAATAAAGGTAAATTTGTATTTTCTTTACTGACAAATGAGCTCATGTGACTGAATGGTCTCATTGCTTGCAGTTTTGGTAGGGGGAAGAAGCCACAAGTGTGACACACATTTTAACTCATTGTCTTTTAAGAGAAAACTTGGATGCTGGTGGCAGAAATCGGAAGTATTATTGTGTTTGATAGCTGTTGTTGCCTGGTTACTCACAGACTCACCTGTATTTCATTGCCACATACTATTCTTCTGGCCCTTGGTATTGTAGGAGCCCATCATCCAGAGCCTTGACTTGTCCCCTCTAATGTCATGTGCAGCTTCTCTTTGCCCTTTGGCTTTGACAACGTCATGTGAATGAAGTAACCTAAGGAAAACCGCTGCCTTTGCTGTGGAAAGCAGCTTCTGTCTGACTGGTGTGAAGCGGTGATGTGTGACTGTTGCTTTCCTGGGCACTTGGAGCCTCCTTAAAGACGTTTGGCCCTTTGGAAGGGGCTGGAGAAAAAGCCGTAGGAGAGGCAGCTGAGTGAACTGGAGTTGTTTAGCCTAAAGGAGGCTGAGGGGAGACATCACTGCCTGCAACTACCTGAAAGGAGGTTGTGGTGAGGTGGGTGTTGGTCTGTTCTCCCATGTAGCAAGTGATAGAACAATAAGAAATGGCCTCAAGTTGCACCAGGGGAGGTTCAGATTGGAAGTTAGAAAAAAATTTCTTCACCAAAAGGATTATCAGGCACTGGACCTGGCTGCCCAGTGAGGTGATGGAGTCACCATTGCTGGAGATATTTAAGAAAGGTAGATGAGGTGCTCAGAAATATGGTTTAGTAGCAGACTCAATGATCTCAAAGGTCTTTTCCAACCAAACATTTCTATGATTTGATGATTGTATCTTGGAAATAAAGGGAATTTCAAAGCGGCTGGCAAGGCATTCAAACTTCTTTTTGTACAACAGTGATGCTCACAGCATAGTTTATACTGTGCTGGGTGTTTTCCAAGCAAAACCAGCAGTCCTTTCCTCAAACTCTAGATGTTTGCCATTGACAAAGTGATGTGGGTAGGAAAAGGAGGGGAAAAAATTCTGCTGCTGAAGCAGCACATGTTGTGGCTGTAGGTAAATCCCAGCCCTGTGTCAACAAACGCTGCTTTCTCCTGCCCTTGTGCATTTTTATTCTCATTGAATACACCAAGCCAACACTGTGGAGCAAATCAGAACTTTGATACAAAGACCTATGAATAAAACAAAAAAAAGAACCATCTACCATCATCTGGAGCCCTGACACCAACAGGACCCTCATCTTCCCTCTTGGTTTACCCTTCGTCCCTGTACCGAAGCTGCTGTTCATTGTTTCCACCAGCATGTGAGTGGTGTCTCCAACTGTTAGAAGGAAGCCACCTTTTTCAAAGTACAGCACACACGGTATATAACCCCACTGATCGTATGATGATCCATCAAAGGAGATGAAGTTGGTGTTACAAGGACTTGATGTACAGGAAGATAGCTTGAAAAACAGCTTTATTTTCATCACGAAGTTACTGTTATCACCTTGATGAAGGAAAAGTTGATCTGAAACACTGATCTGACTGCTTACTGTGAGTCTTAATATCTTCATTTCAGTATTTCATGCAGATACAAGGTGATTAAACACAAAGAGTGATATCACTGAGAGAGGGGTTGCCAGAAGTACTGCACCATTGTCTGGACAGCAGGCTCCTGAGATTAATCTTTAGACTGAAGGAACAGACAACTGAACGTGAGCCAGCAGTGTGCCCAGGTGGCCAAGAAGGCCAATGGCATCTTGGCTTGTATCAGAAACGGTGTGACCAGCANAAAAAATAATTGACAGAAAGGGCCATTGGTCACTGGCAGAGGCTGCCCAGGGAGGTGATTGAGTCACCTTCCCTGGAGGTGTTAAAGGGATGGGTGGACGAGATGCTGAGGGGCATGGCTTAGTGATTAAGAGGAATGGTTGGACTGATCTAGTCAGTCTTTTCCAACCTGGTGATTCTATGATTCTTTGCTCGAGTAGGTGACATCTCTGGGTGTTTCACCTGCAAGAACAGTCTGTGCAAAGTGAAAGGTGTCAGTGCTGAACTCCACAAAGGGAAGCTGAGTGCGACAGCATCCCTTGTAACCCAACATTTTACATTTACTCATGTAGTGTGTCCAGGGTGCCCTTTCCCTCCATGCTAATGAAGGACTCACCTTGTTGGAGGTGATCCTCTTCCAGCACACATACAAGGGGAATGAAGAGCTAAGCTCACAGCCCTGTGTTCTTTTGGTGGAGTGGGCTGCCCAGAAGTAGTGGGGCAAGGAAGAGCAATAAGAGCTACTCCAGATGTCTGTTTCCGTTAGCAATACATATGTGGCCATGTATAAACTACTGCTATGAGGGCTGCCAGCGTTTGGTTTTTGCCTGCACCAAGAAAGACAGCTTGAATCCTTCACCCTGAGGACACAACCCCTAACCAAGCATGAGCTCCTGGTGACTGGGACCTGTGTTTCAGAGCTGACTGACTGTGTTTGCATCATGTGGAGGACAGGAAAGCAGACCACTAGGCTGGGACAGTCACACGAGCACTGAGCACAGCTGACCCCCAGCAAAATCATCATGGCCACCTCCAGGGAAGGACTGGACGTGGGAAACCTGAGTAACAACAGATACTGAAGGATTTTAGTGCTCTCCTCCCCAGATGCCTGTTTCAAGATAAGTAAAATGCTGTTTAGATAAAATCAGGAGCTTTGTATTGACATTTAATATAAATGTTTTGAAAAGAAATAGTGTTTCAGAATGAATTTGTGACAGTGCTGTTCTTGGCCTTTACAACAGCATTTCAATCTTATCTAAGTGCTTTTCAGAAAGGGAGTTTCATTAAGATTCATACAAGCAGGAAATTTGCTTTTGAATGAAATGGTGATTTTTCCACCTGAATATTTGTGACCAGTCCAACACAGCAGCCCTAGATTATCTCCACCTGGCAATTTCATAGAAACATAGAATCATAGAATAACCAGGTTGGAAGAGACCCACTGGATCATTGAGTCCAACCATTCCTATCAAACACTAAACCATGTCCCTCAGCACCTCGTTCACCTGTCCCTTAAACACTTCTGGGGAAGGTGACTCAACCACCTCCCTGGGCAGCCTCTGCCAGTGACCAATGACCCTTTCCATGAAATACTTTTTCCTAATGTCCAGCCTGAACCTCCCCTGGTGGAGCTTGAGGCCATTCCCTCTTCTGCCCCCTGTCACTTGGGAGAAGAGGCCAGCTCTCTCCTCTCCACAACCTCCTTTTAGGTAGTTGTAGAGAGCAATGAGATCTCCCCTCAGCCTCCTATTCTCCACAATAAACAACGCCAGCTCTCTCAGCTGTTCCTCGTAAGAAGGCCAATGGCATCTTGGCTTGTATCAGAAACAGCGTGACTAGAAGGTCCAGGGAGGTTATTCTCCCTCTGTACTTGGCACTGGTGAGATGGTTCCTTGAATACTGTGCTCAGTTCTGGGCCCCTCGCCACAAGAAGGATGTTGAGGCTCTGGAGCAAGTCTAGAGAAGAGCAAGGAAGCTGGTGAAGGGGCTGGAGAACAGACCTTATGAAGAAGGGCTAAGAGAGCTGGGGTTGTTTAGCCTGGAGAAGAGGAGACTGAGGGGAGATCTCATTGCTTTCTACAACTACCTAAAAGGAAATTGTGGAGAGGAGGGAGCTGGCCCCTTCTCCCAAGTGCCAGGGGACAGGACGAGAAAAAATGGCCTCAAACTCCAGCAGGAGGGGTTTAGGATGAACATTAATTAAAAATTTTTCACAGAAAGGGTCATTGGTCACTGGAACAGGCTGCCCAGGGAGGTGGTCGATTCACCTTCCCCAGAGGTGTTTTAAGGGACAGGTGGATGTGGTGCTGAGGGACATGGTTTAGTGTTTGATAGGAATGGTTGGACTCGATGACCCAGTGGGTCTCTTCCAACCTGGTGATTCTATGATTCCCGTGGCTGCCCCTCTACCCTCAGCATCACTGCTACTGGATACTAATCCTGATCACTTCCATCTAGGAACAGGACAAAACCACCTGTCCATCAGGATAATGCCATCTTACAGACTCAGGAGAACAGCAGCACTGCAGAAGCCAAACCAAGGAGGTGAGAGGCAGGTGGGGGAGCACTGAGGACGTGCCTGCCTTGGACACAAGTGACAGGGATGCTCTGCCCGAAGCCTTCTTCTCCTTGCACCAGTACCAACCCCAGAGCACTGGCAAGCCAGACTCACATTTTGTGCTTTCCACCAAGCCTTGGGGTTTTTGTTTGCTTACTTTTTAATTAAAACCATTTTAATACCAGAAAAAAAAACAACCTTCAAATTTTGTGTTTTCACATTCCATGTACAAAGCTCAGGTCTTCTTATTTTATGTTATTAGCTGCTCTCTAATGACATAATTTGCCAAGAGCCCTCTTTCCATCAGACACACAAATAATTTATCCTGCAATGTACTGACAAGTGAAATAGAAACATTCCTTTGCTAAGGGCTTAGCTCCAAGCATTACAAAGCAGCTGCGTTTAATGCTTTCGAACAGGAATAAGCAGAATTACTCCAGAACAGAGAGCAGCTTGGAGAGGGAGGAAGCAGGGAAATCTTTCTGTTGCCTTTTAACATCATCATTAAAAGCAGTGGCTAATTCTCATGTGCAGAAAGGGACCATGCTCAGGTTTTGTCTGTTGTGGGGACTTGAGAGACTTGTCTGCAGCATCTCCCAGGTGCAGGCCTTTCATACACATGAAGTGTCTTACTCAGCCCGAGCTGCCGCACTGGATTATAACCTGATGCACATTTTGGCTCTGCAGGATAGCTAAGAGTTACTTCCTGGTGTAAGGGATGGAGTGGAACAAAAAAAGCAACAAACTGACAATACTTCTCCTACTTTCATTTTTCTCAGGCCTTTTATGAGGCTAAAAAGACAATCCCAGGCAGGAGGATTTGCTACCTCTATATAATGCACTTCTATGTCAAAAATAAAAAAGACAACAAAATTACTGATTGTGTGATAAATCACAGGTAATTTTCTCGCATGCCTGCAGAAACTGCAGTGCCATCTGGTTTGGGAAGGGAGAATCAGGGGAGGGAAGAGAGAAGCCATGCCATAGATGGCTGAGCTGGCATGAGAGTCTCATAGAGACCCTGGCCGATGGAGCAGACCCCCACTCTCTGCTTCCCCTCTCAGAATCACTGATGCTGGGACAACAGGCCCTGGGGAGCTGCTTCTCAAGGTAGCTGAGGTGGACAAGACACCCTACCTCTTGTTGGACACAGTGGTGACATCCCTATTGATGAGTTCAAGTCTGCCTGGAATATGTAAAGCTTTTGCCTGTGCTGTGAAATTGTTGTACTGGGGCTTGGCTTGGAACCACCAGCACTACTACTAGTGATTCCCAGCTGAAGAGCCTGGATCCGACCCCACTAGGCAATTTGCAAAGGGCAGCCTGTTCTGTGGGATGGGAGCGAGTAAAGAAGTGTCTGAATATTCAGTATGGTTCAGGATCATGGTTTAGGGAGAGGTCATGCATTTGTGGATCACAACCTTCAAGCTGCATAGGATGCTCCATAAGTAAAAACCTTTATACACACTCACAACCCCAGTAAAACCCCAGGCACACCAGATTCAGTCTTCCACCTGAGTCACGAACACCAGCTAGGTCCATCTTCAAACAAAACCAAGTTTGGTCTGTCCCATAAACTTAGTGCACCCACTGAAAATCATTTTCATGTTTTGTTGAATCAGGTTCGTGTCCATATCTTAAAGGAGATACCTCAATGTGCTTCACTGGAAACACAGGACTCTCATGAGTTATGAGCAGACCCAAACCTGTGCAGCTCTCTACAATCCCTGCCTGAAAAGCAAGAAGAAGAGATCCATCAACCCCACTGGACCCTTCTCCTTCCCTTCCTTTCCCCTTCCCTTCCTTCCCCTTCTTCTCCCTTCCTCTCCCTCTTCCTCTCCCTCTCCCCCTCCTCTCCCCTTGCCTTCCCTCGCCTCGCCCCATCTCACCTCACCTCACCTCACCTTACCTTCCCTTGCCTTGCCTTTCCATCCCTTGCCTTCCCTGCCCTTGGATTCCCTTCCCTTCCCTTGGATTCCCTTCCCTTCCCTTGGATTTCTTTGCCTTCCCTTGCCTTGGATTCCCTTGGATACCCTTGGGTATCCTTCCCTTGGATTCCCTTCCCTTGCATTCCCTTCCTTTCCCTTGGATTTCTCATGCCTGGAGATATTTAAGGCCAGGCTGGATGGAGCCTTGGGCAGCCTGATCTAGGGGGACATTCCTGCCCATGGCAGGGGGGTTGTAACTAGATGAAGATGGTCTCTTTCAGCTCTTATTATTCCATGATTCTGTAAAATACGGCTTTGTGTGACTCAGTGTATAAATGATGGTGACAAACCCCATGAAGTGTGCTTGACTTCAGGAAAAAAGTCTCCAAGCATCTAAGGTTTGTGCAAACCAGAATAAACAATGTCTCTCAGTGATGTAGTTATTGGGTTGTCCTGTGCAACCTTTGGGGTCAGGACACAATGCTCTGTTTACCCAGCACTGGCCCCTGTTGTAGCACAGAATGTCACCAGGGAAGAGTCCATCTCTTGCCCAGCAGCACTGCCTGGCACCAGGACTCCCCTTGGCAGCCTTAGTCGGGGTGTCTGGGCACTGTCCTCGACCCCACCAGCATGTTCCTCACAAGCCTTCTCTGGCTATAGTGGGATGAGCCAGCTGAACTGCTGCCACCACTCCAGGTGAGCTCCTCCCAGGACTGGGGACACAACAGCACAACCAGACCCGCAGCAGCCTCCTTTCTCATGCCCACCGCTGTTGGCTTCGCAGGGTTGAGCCTAACTCTGTGCAGCTGCGCACGCCCATCCCAGCGTCACCTAGGCCTTTGTTGTGCCAGAGCATGCAGGTGACCCAGGGCCATGTGATGAGAATGAAAGACCTCTTCCTCTTCCTCTTCAGGGATGCCTTGGCAATTGCCAAGCCCGGTAGGACACATGGAACCCATCTGCCTTTCCTCCCCAGACATGGCCCTGGCACCAGGGCAGGGACAGCCAGGGAGCTGCTCCTGGCTTCTGGCATCCCGGTGCTGGATGCACCCATGGCCATGCCCATGGCAGGTGGACACCAGAGGAGCGCCAGAGGGCTTTGCCACCTCCAGCTCACTCCCTGTTTCTCCTCTCTGCAAACGGGGCAGCAACTCATGCATGAAGCTGTGCCTGGCCCTGGACCACCTGCAGGTGCTGAGCAGTGGAAAGAGGGGCATGGTTCCGAGGGGGAGGAAGACAAGGCCAACAACTCCCTTGTCTTTTTCAGGCCTTGTGGCTCCTGCGTGGTCACTTTCTGGTGAGTCTCAGTGCCAAGTCCCACAGCAGGGCTGGGCAGCACCTCTGGGCTCCATCCCAAATCCATGGCCCTCCCGACAGGCAGGGCTGTGCTGGCATCTGTCTCTGCCCGCTGGCTGGGGAGCAGGAGGTATCAGGCTATTTCTCCTCTCCATCTGCAGCTCCTGGGAGGTGAAAAAGCTGTGGGTCAGCACACTCTATGGGAAAGCCCTGCCTGGCAGTGCAGCCTGAGGGCTGCGCTCACATCACAGGAGGATGCTCCATGCACAGCCCTGTGATGCAGAAACACCACTCCCCAGCTGGGGAGAGGTACTCCCATGGCTGTGGGCAGCTCTTGAGCAGGAAAAGCAAGCGGAGCTGCTTTGCCCAGATGTGACCAGTCAACACCTGCCCAATCCCATCCCCCCCACTGCCACCACTTTCCACTTGACCGCCAGGCAGCTTGGAAGTGCTGGCAGGAGAGGAAAAAGGCAACTTGGGTCTCACACAACTCTCTTCTGCCCCTTCGCTCTGCACAGGCTGGTGCCTCAGCCGCTCCTGATCTGGAGGAGAGAGCATTTCAGGGTGTCACAGGGAGGAGACTGATGTCACATTGGTGTTTCAGCCCCCCACCATGCTGGGGAGAGAGGTTCCAGAGTTTTCTGAGGAATCATCTGGTGACATGGGGGGTGTCTCAGCCACTCCTGCAGCTGAGTGGGGGAAGAACATTCCAGGATGTTGCAGAGAGGAGCCTGGAGTTACTGCTCTAGAGTGGCTGGTGCCTCAGCCACTCCCGCAGCCCTGTCTGGGGGCTCTCTACACCAAATACCCCAACTGGCAGGTCCAGCGCTGGATCTGGGGTTGGAGATGTTTCTCTCTCTCTTTTCCTATCTCCCTTTTCCCCTCAAAGTTGTTAAGTAACACAGGATTTACC
>WAAB01008216.1:0-17372 GCA_013389865.1 Piaya cayana
GCAAGGCAGCATGAGATATTCCCTGGCACCACAGCTGCACTAAATCCAGCTCTTGTTCCACAGCTGGAAATCTGCAGAGGTATTTGCAAAAGCTCCCCTAACAGTCAGGTGTATGAGCAGGATTTCTACAAGTACCTCAGCTCCTCAATGCAAAAGAGAGTTTCAACTGGGAGGGAGGAAACTGGCTCTTCCTCCAAACTGTCAAGAAACATGCAGTGTTGTTTAGACACTGCAAAAACACTTGCCTCGGGCAAAGACTTTGGCCACTTGAACCGGAAAAATTCTGTAACCACTTTGCTGCCTCTCTGCTGTTGCCAAGAAAACTAAGATTTAGCATACTCTAAAGAATACACTAAATAATTAATGGAATCAGAAAGCTACGAAGATTTTCTTGGTACGTGTTACCTTCTAGCTTTAGAGAGCTGTGCTAAGCAGCAGCTGATCACAAGACTCCGTACCTGAACTATGCACAGCTGAAAATAGATGTTTACTCCAGTCAGACTGCTGCAGAGACTTCAGCTGTGCAGCTATATTTAGAGTAACAAAATGTTAATTAAGATCATCTCACTCCCAAGATCATTTCAGCCACGAAGCTCGCACAAAACCCATGCTCTACACTCAATGAGTGTCTTTTGACCGCAACATCTTGCTGCACAGCAGCTGAGAGACCAAAAAGAATAAGTATTTAAACACCTTAGAATTATTATGCAAAAGCTACCACTTGATATTTAGGACATCCCCTAACTTGCAAGGCGATGATCTTGTAAAGGCAACTCATTTTCAAAATACAGTTGAGCAGCATCACATGAACTGAAGGACATTTGGTGCAAACGGACTTAATTCTCACCAAGTAGATGTGAATACATCTCCTACATGGAAGGAGAGGTGAAAAGTTCTGTAAGAGCACTTGCATTTCTTTTGGATTACACTGACTAGGGCAGTCTTACTCATTTTTCAATCGCAACAGGGAGTCCCATGAATAGACACTGTAACAAAGACCACCCAAGATTTTCACCATGGAGTAAGCACTGGTAAAAAGCAGCCACAGTGACATCTAGTGCCCACTGGACTTGAGATACAGCATTATTCGAGACATTCCTACCAATCTGTGAAGCGTCAACCATTATTTGCACAGGTAAGACATCAGGATGACTGCGATACTGCATCTGAACTCTGCTATTACCATCTACAGAAAGCGTACACACAGAATCACGAAATGGTTTGGGTTGNTGGAGCAGTACTGGAAGCTGCTCTGAGGCCTCCTCAGAGCCTTCTCTTCTCCAGGCTGAACAACCCCAACTCCCTCAGCCTGTCCTCATAGCAGAGATGCTCCAGCCCTCAGATCACCTTCATGCCCTCCTCTGGGCCCATTCCAACAATTCCATTTCATTCTAATGTTGGAGATTCCAGAACTGAACACAGGACTGCAGGCTAAGTCCCATGAGAGCAGAGAAGAGGGGCAGCCCAGGCTACATTTGGCCTTCTGGGCTGTGAGTGCACACTGCTGCCTCACGTTGAGCTTCTCACCAGTCAGGACTCCGAGAACGAGGTGGCAGAGAGATCCTGCTCTCAGCACATCTGACTCAAAACAATTCAGTGTACTGAACACAGCAATGTTCTCATTTAAATCCCTGCACAGAGTCTCAAAGGTAACACACAGTAAAACTGAAGCGCATGAGAAATTTAAATAATCTTCCATGCAAATTCATCCATAAGACACAAGTTCCTATTCTAAAATGGACAGCCACGGCAGCAAGCTCTAATTTCAGATGGCTGTTAGCTCATGTAGAAGTGATGAGCTCTAAAAATGTAGGCCTGAGGTTTTGTTTTTATTGAACAGCTCACCGGCAGAAGCTTTGCAGTGCACTTCAGCTGTATTAATAATAAAAGATCTAATTTCAACATACTCGAATACTCAAAGACTAAGAGACTCCAGTCTGTTCAGCATCTTCAGACACACATAGTTTGAAGTTTCCCAGATTGTTACACCTGTAACGTCACCTTTCCAACTCTGCAGACCGAGGCAACCAGAAGAAAAGAATGAATATGCAACAAGGCTGTAACATAATTCCTCTAAATGTAGCGCAAGACTTTTCCCAGCAACTAAACACAGTGGTTTGAAATTGGCTGAGAGAGAAAACTGTTTTCAATCAAAGTGAGAACACAATGTCTCAACAATTCCTAAGCCTGCTCAGTTTTGATGGCTTTTTTATTGGAATCCAGTCCTCAAAACGCAGCCCAGTTTCCCCACTGCCCTTATGCAATAATCACTGCATTACAGGCAGCCTTTCTTTGACTGGAGAGTTTACAGGACTCTTGAGAATTGTGTTTCCTAAAGATCAACAGACACAAAACCAGAAGTAAGGTGTTTAAAGAAATTACCTGGGATTACGGTTAGCTGAAAGTAATGAAGCTTGTTTGGGTCAGGAAAGTTCACTTTACATGTACCTGTGAAGAGAAAGAGTAATCTCTATCAGACAATTGTTTTTCTGTTGTTGGGAAAGCAAGCACATTACCTTTCACACTCTCCAGATTAACTCCCTGATTAATCCCTAGCTTCCCGTCAAGCAATTTCCTCCTACACTTGGTTTCTAAGCACTTCTTTCTTTCAGTTACTGGTCACCTGCAGTAACAGGATTTCACTTCTTTGAGCTGTGAGGAAGAAGTTTATTTCCTTTCAGTAAACCACGCCATCTCAAAGACCTCAAAACATCAAAGGGTTTAGTCTTCTCTACACATACTGGCTGCACGATAAGATCGCAGCCCCCAGGATAGGCATCTCTTCCTTATGAGTTCTTTAATGGCAATAAGCCTCCCATAGCATTTGATCACGTACTACAGCTGCAAGAGGCCACATCACCACAGCTCTACGTCAAGAAAGGATTATTTACACCTGTAAGTTATAACAAGATACAGGTTTTACTGAAAGCCTCCCCCAAAAGCCAATGAAGTCTCGGTTCAGCTGTCATATTGTACAAGTCCTTCAGCACAACTGATTACACTTATTAACAGCAAAGGCTGTGGAGCGTCAGAGCAAGCCAAACACTAAGTTTCTGTCCTCAGATGAGACGAATTTAAGAACACTGAGAATGAAGAACAAGTGTGGAAAAAAAATAAAAATAAACCAGCAATCTGATTAAACGAGCCAGTGGCTTCAGTTCAACGGATGCAAGGTCACAGCATAACAGCCCTTTGTTCGCATTTGATGACACGAAGTTGCCTTCCTACGCACAAAGCTGGCCTTTCTTCACTGGGGCAGATAAGCTGTCAAGCAGCCACCAGGAGATGGGTATATCCATGGATACATTATTATCCATATTATGCAGCTTTTAGCTTCTTAACCTACAAAGCTGGCTCTTCTTTTTCTGTAGTCAAGGTGCTGTACACAAACCCTAGTAATGCATTCACATTTTAGTCAATACAAATGACTCCGTGCCAGAGCTCTATAATTGCCATTAAGAATGAACAGCACAGAGAAAAGGAAGAGTTAAATAATGCCTCTTCCTGCCCTCCCTTTTTGCTGCTTCTGTTCTGTATCTTTCCCTCATAGTTCCTCTCATCAGGCAGCCTTGACACTGGAAAGCCTGGTTTTTGAGATCCAAGCATTAATCTGTATTTAAAACGATTACCAAACAGAAGACACCAATCAGAAGTAGCACTCAGAGGTTTAACCTGGAGTGAAAATATGATCAAAGCTTCCCTTTCATGGGGAAAGACTAGAAACATCTTGAGCTACCTGTCAGCATAACCAGAGAGAACATTCACTGTTTTTCTCTACAATAGAAGCATATGGTCAAGGCAGCTTGAATGCACAGCACGGTAACGACCTGCACGTACACTCTCAGTCTGCTCCAGGCAGCTCGCCTCTCTCTCCCTGCATGGAAAACATCTTGGATTGCTCTGAAACAGGAACGTGCACCACAGGAGGTTATGTAGCACAAGTGAAGGGCTCTGAATGTACCTCTGAGCTTACAAGGCAATAATTTGCAATCCTTGCGTGTATTCCAAGAACTCAGGGCAGAATGATGCTGTTCTGGTCAACGCTTGAAGGGAAAAGAAGTGCCAGCAACAACTTGGCTTCACTGTCAACATCCACCCTCAGCAACACACAGAGCAGTCAGAAATTCATTCCCCTTTAAAACACGGCTTTGTGGTTTGTTCTCTATTACAGAACTAGGCTTTCCAAAGCTAAAGACCAGAGAATATACACTTGATTTTGAGCTATCTATCCTCCGCTTTAAAAGCACTGGGCCACTTACCTCGTGCTCTTAAAAGTCTAAAGTGGCCATTAATATTTTCATCTTCTAACATAACATAGATTCCAGGACTAAAACCACATTATCTTGGTTTTGTCGGGTTTTTTTAAGAAACATGGGTTACTTTTGGTAAAAAAATAAAACACTTTTTCATCAGTATTTTCACTATCAACGAGCCCATCAGATTACACCTTGCATGTGAAGTGAAAAAGCACCAGGCTGGCTCAATAGGTTTCTAGAGATCTGAGCCATTTGCTCTGCCCTTAAAACAGCATCTCCTATTTTGGAAACAAGAGAATGGAGAAAAACCAGCAGCAAGGCAGTCAAAGCACTCTTCAGTTCCTTTTAGGTATTTTATGAGCGCCACTCAAGCACCAAGCAAATTCTAGAGCCAAAACGTGAATAATGCTTCCAAATGATGCTAACAAGGGATCCGTGTCTCCACAATCCGTTAAGAGGGAGCAACAAAGAAAACCTCTTCAAGTCTGGGTGACAGCTTTCCCTAAAGTTAACAACTACAATTAGCATTCATACTTCACTCAAAATATTCTGTTCAGGAGTCCCTTTCCCATTAAAATGCATGCCATCAAATGCTATACTTACAAGGTAAATTAGCTTCAAGTTCTGCAACCTCTGTTGAAAGAAAAAAAAAAAACCACCTGTTATTTATGCAAGCATGAAGCCATTACTGAAGCCCAAACTGGCAGATCTAATTTCATTCACCCTGTAAAGCAAATTCCACTTAAAAATATAATTAAGTTGCACTTTGAAATTTCTCTTTAAGCCACGCAATTCATTACTAACAAAGCTCACCTGCCCCACAGACAATGCCAACAATTCCTACTGCAATTGGAAGGTTCAGCTCTGCCAAGACTCAAGCACCAGGGCTTTGAACACACGGAGCGCTGGCATTTCAATGAGCGGCATTACTGAAACCTTCAAACTTGTTTATACTACATACACTAAAGTACAAAAGGCCAGAACTCTATAGCCTGCAATGCACAAGAGCAGAACCATGATAAGAATGTTCTTCCACTCCTCTCTCTTTATGCTCACCAGCCTTTCACAGCGGGAGGTAGTATCACTTGTCACTGGAGCAGGACAGTTTAGGACCTGGCTCTTATTTTATGGTGTTGACTGCTTTCCTTACTGCTTTCTGTGCTCGTGTTGTTCAACTTAATGAAGCCTGCTTGCCCTTCGCTTCAATGATGAGAAAAGGACAGGCAGGGAAAGGCAGAAAGCAGGACAGAGCGTGTTCAAACCCAGCTAGGGGTGAGCTGTAGCGGTGCTCCTGAGCCGAGGCCTCGCATCTGCCTCCTGTCAGGTTTGGTAGAGAGTTTTCTGACCACTATCATTTCCCTGAAGTGTCAGAAATTCCTGTAACGCGTTCACGCTTCTGTGGTTCCCTCTGTCTTGGCACAAGAATGAGTGGATTTTCTTGTGAAAACATGGAAAGGAAGGTGCTGACACCCATAAGTGCGGAACAGCAAGCTCTCTGTGTGCAATCACGTTGGGAAGGCTGTAGAAACCAACCCACACCAAAGCTTTGGGAACAATAGCAGGTTCCCTAAAATTAAGGTTTCTAATCAACTCTGCAGCAAACGATTAAATCCAAGAATGAAACAACTTTATAAAAAAAATGCAGGTAAGGGCTTGGTTCAACAATCTAAACTCTTAAAGTAACATCAAGTATGGAAACATGTTACTATCGACTGTGCCATATAAACACTGGGGATTACCCATAACTAGCGCGTTTAATGGGCTAAAGCTACAGTGTTTGTGAGTTCTCCAAATTCTATCACTCTTTGGTGACAGACAGACTTGACACTGAAATAACTGCTGTGTTTTGCTGCTCAGAAAGTAAACATTTGGACATCATTCTGGCTCTGATGTTTTAAGCAATGTATTTTCTACATAAAGCAACACCACTGACAAGAATATTCTCTGTAAGAAATGTCCTTTGTGCAGTCTGCCAACTTACTGGCACAGTTTAACACATTTGTAAATAAGCAACACAGAAGCAACAATTAGAGCACCAATGCGCTCAACTCCCTAGAGCTCCAAAAGCCTCACTAAATTAAAGAATAAACTTAATCTCAAAATTTTGCTCACTTCTGCTTTCAGAAACTGACTGTAAGTACAGCTGCACAGCAAAGAAAATCCCATCTGACTGCTTTTCATAGTGTTGTGTGGATAATCAGTGCTTCAGTTCACAGCCAGGCACCTCACCGATCCTTAAAACGCCAAGACAACTGGATAACGCGCAACTAAATCACATCCCTGAGCACTTCATCTGTCGGTCTTCCGAACATCTCCAGGGATGAGAACTCCACCACCTCCCTGGGCAGTCTCTGCCAGTGCCTGAGAACCCTTTTGGTAAAGAAATCTTTCCCAATGTCCAATCTAAACCTCTTCTGGTACATCTTGAGGCCATTTCCTCTCATGTTGTCACTTGGGAGAAAAGACTAACACCCACTTCACTACAATCTCCTTGAACTTCCAGAGGAAACCAGCGGTCGCCAATGCCTGCTCAGCGCTGGCATAGCAGCAGTGCAGGAACACTGAGGGACATTGCAATTCCCCTTGCAGTCAAGTATCCCTGACTTGACTGGTTTGAACAATCCTAAAGGCTATTTTAAACCATTAAAAGAATTAAAAAGCAAGGGTTAACTTAAACCTACCAGAGAGTATTGGATGAGTTGAATGTAAACTGACTATGACTCAGAAACAGCTTAGGAACTTTATAAAACAGGGGAAAGCTAACCCCAACACTAGCAACTGGAGCTATTTATAAATTATTTCACAACCAGTAAGTCCCCCTATCCATGACAATGCTCGAGGCAGAAATAGGAACACACACTCCACATGTATGAATGGGTTTACAGAAGATCCACCTGGATGTTATATTCGGGAGAGCACAAACTACAATCACGTTCTTGGGCCTCCCTCTTCCCCCAGCCCAACCTGACAAGTCAAAATAGAGAAGCACTTTGGCTACTGTTCTTGCCACAGAACCAGGCCGTATCCCTCCCACTGGAGTCTGAGTTCAAGAACACAAAATGAAAGCATTATTTCCTCAACTGAAATCAACTTTCTCAGCCAAAACAACGCTCACCTCTCTGTTTTTGCCCAATAAGCCCCCTTTCGTGCTTATGTCTCCTTTTAATGTACATCTTTAAGACTGCTATAGAGGAACACCTCGACACTCTGATTAAAGCTTCATTTTCTAATACCACAAGTTTTTCAACAGAGTAAGAGATTACATTGTTCTTCCACTTCCCAATGCTTATATTATCACAGAACCACAGAATGATTTGGGTTGGAAAGGACCTCAAAGCCCATCCAATTCCACTCCCTTGCCATGGGCAGGGACACCTCCCAGTGGATGAGGGGCTCCAAGCCCCATCCAACCTGGCATTGAACACCTCCAGGGATTCGATATCCACAGCTTCTCCGGATAACCCGGGCCAGGACCTCCCCACCCTCACAGGAAAACAATTTCTTCCCAATGTTTAACAGACAGCCAAGCAATCAAAGAGACAGATTAGAAATAACAAAGGGTACCAGTATTTTAAGAGTAACTTTTTCACAGAAGTGGAAATAAAAGTCCGTTCAACTCACACTCATCACTAAATCAAAGGACAGCAGCACCTGCCGACATCCTGGTGATACCTCACGTACTTCTAACTTTACTAAAAGAATTTCCAATGCCAATTTTGAATTTTCTTCTCATTCGTGTGGTGCAAACAGCTAACATCATACCTAAATTATCACTTATTTCCTGCTCTAAGCCAGTATCAGCTGGCAGACATACAGAGATGGTCTGTGCCAAGCTTTTAAAAGTTTGGAAGCATCACCTACATTTATCAGTGTCTGGGGCCAGAGCCATGTAGCCCCTCATCAAAATGGCACAGATCTATTTCCCAGTCAGTGCACACGATACATTCAAGCACTGCAGGGTTATCAGTGTGACAACACAGCCTTCAGAGAGATCTTGTAACGCCTCCCTGGCCTGGTCTCCTTATCAACACAAACAAGGCTGTCTGAAATTTATCACCAGATAAAATCCCAACACTGTGTCTGGGCGATACCTCTAACATACCTGGCAGGCATCTGTCAGCACAATTTCTAAGGTCATCAGAACTTACTGTGGATGAGGAAAAGGGGAGTCTCTCTCCAGCACATCAACGCCATCACTCCAGGAGGCAAACAGATACCTGACCTTGGTTTGTAGGCTATCAACAGTGCCCAGGGCTAGGCGGGATGTAGGACACTGTGCCAAAAGTCACCCCCAGCTGAGTGTCCATGCTTTAAATTGGGAGGGGGAAGAGTCAGATTAGACATTAGGAAGAACCTCTTCATGCTGAGGGTGGTGAGGCACTGGCCCAGGCTGCCCCATCCCTGGAGATGTTCAAGGCCAGGTTGGATGGGTTCTGAGCAACCTAATCCAGTGGGAGGTGCCTCTGCCTATGCCCGGGGTTGGAACTGGATGGCCTTTGAGGCCTCTTCCAACCCAAATCATCCTATGATTTTTTCTATATGCACAGGCTGCTGTGAAGGACGCTGTACAGCCCAGCTGCCTGCTCTTCTCCTATTGACTCAGAAGCCTTGAGGCCAAAAATATCCAGATGTGCTACAGAAAGAGCACAGCTGTCACTGAGCTTTCTAATGTACAACACTGCAGCCCCTTGTTCTTTCACCTCAGAGGCTTTGTACAGTAGAATAAAGCCACCAGTTCTAACACCGTTAACAGGTACAACAGAACCAGCACCAATCTCAGCTGAGGCAAACAAGGAGAGCACATGCCCAGCCTTTTCTCATCTCCTCCTCCTTCCTTACTTGCTCATGGCCAGGATTCCTACTTTTTGTAGAACAGATTATTTGTTAATTCATTCACCAGGGGCTTGACCAAAGCCTTTCAGCCATTCGGCAACTGTCATCTCCATGTGCGATACTTCACGTCTAAACAAAACATCGGCAACAACTTCTACTTTCAACGACTCTTACAGTCTCCCACCAGCTTTGTCTGAAGTGGAGCACACCCTAGGCTACCACAGTTCCATACAATCGAAAAGTAAAAGGCACTAGTGCTGGCCCATCAGCAATAGCATCGCTGCTGCACACACGCCTTTAGCAGGCAGCTCTTCACTCCCTGTCAAACCCATTCCTCCAGATCCATACGTGAAATAAAACAGTCAACATCAGATGTCCCTCTCCACTCAGGCTGCTGCAGCTGATCCACCCTAAAGAGCTGGAGCAAGTCTTTAAACTTTTGTAACTGAATGGTCTACATTTAGCTTAAAGAAGAGCTTCAAAGAGAATACCCTCAATGAATCTTTCACACCAGATATTCCTCTCGCTTTCAGCAGAAGTGCTGTACTACTGTCAATTCCAACCTCAGTCCAGAAACCATTCGAACTGGAGTGACAGCTGCTCCTACAACTCTTTAGGAAAGCACTGTGTGACATGACTTTCACACAGTCACATCACGATCCAACATTCACACACATCAGAAGGATGCCAGCAGTGACCTGCCTTTAACATTTCTCAGACTGGGACTTGATGCGCTCAATACCGAGTCTCTGCTGGTTTGCTAACGGTGGCCACAGCAATTACAGCGCCAACACTCATCTGCTGTAGCTCACATTCTGTTCTTCCCCTGCAGAGATATGTAAGGTTTTAGTAATTAAAGTGGAAAGCATGATTGCTTTTACTATGGGTACACTAAAATTTCTTATGGCACTTCACACTACACCAGACATTGTAGTTTAAGTATTTCTATATTATACTGCTATTTTGCCCTACAAGTCTACACTTGTAGGTTAATGAAAATCTCAGATTATATATATTTAGTAATTTGGCTTTGTAGCTTAGCCTGGTTAAAGAGCTTATTCCTCCAGCTTGATATCTTCCTCCCTCAGAACTGGAGTTAACTTAGGATTTCCAAAAGTCCAAAGCAAGCTCTTTGTGAGAGTTATCACATCAGGGTTTAAAGTGAATTAAAACTCCTTGTCCTTGGACCAATGTAGAGCAGAAATTGTGAACATAACATTCCTGCACTTCAGTTGAGGCACTTCCCAGTGCACTGGGGCAGCACCAATCACAATGTAACCTTGCTCCAGGACGCAGTTATAGGGCAGAATCTACCCTAATCAGGAAAAGCCACCAGTAACGCTAGAGCCAGGCAGCATCCTTTAGGCAGATACAGCAGGGTCAGCCTCAAGCTGCTCTGAAATCAGACCAGGAAACACGAGTATTTCATTTGACTGGCACAAATGCTACTGCGACAGCTTACACATCAACAAAGTGTATTCACTGCTGACCACTCCAAGCAGAAACATCAACTAAACACCATCCTTCCCACAAGATCAATCCGCACACCTCGTGCATTAAAACACACAACGGTTACCAGAGGGAGTAAACCTGAGGTGTCAGCACCTATGGATTTTTAAATATGAGATTATCTGCGCTATAGAAAAACTGGAAAGCAAGAGTGAGTTGTCCCCACAAAGAGGTTGAGGTTTTTTTCCCCACCAGTGTCTAACCAGCTAGTAACAACCTACAGTAAAGCCTGGAACAGGCTGTACTGTGCTACAAAAATCAGTGTTGCTTTTTTTATTCTCTACTCCGTACCCAACTTCCAGTGACTCCGCGTCTATGAAAAGTATTTCTTGGCACTGTTATTTTTAAGATTTTTAAGGTTCACTACCTCTGATCCACCCATCAGAGACGAACAAGACACTGATGTTACTTTTAGGACTGATTCTCCTGCCACAGTCAGTTACGCTTTTGCTGAAAAAAAATACCCTTCTGTCAAGTCAAATCTGATGTTCCTCTCCTACACATTTAGAGGCACATGATTATTTTTTATCGTAACACTGTAATCGATGATGATTTCCAACAATGGATCAATTTTTCAATAGGGTTAAGGCAGAGGCTTTTTATGTTTCACATTTGCAATGACAATACTTGTCCTACACAGAGCTCCTGGAGATGTAACACACATTGATACATGTCCTACTGTATAAATCGTGAGGTAAGTCACATGTGATCCAAAAAATCCTTCTGGTAATGATTTTATATGAAATTTAATATAGTGTAGCTGCAGCACCTGCAAACTGGAAATGCTGAAATACTTAAATAAAAACTCCTTTCACCTTTAACAAGTAATTTATCTCGAACAGACACCCTCCGAGTTGAATCAGAAGCTGGATTGGATGCACGGGGTCCCCTGACACCATCATCCCGCTTCAACTTGCTTGCCAGCGTTAGCATTACTGCTGTCGTCAACCTAAAACACAAACAAGGAGAACAAAGTCAGTTACCAGAACTGAAGCACCACGGGGTGGTGGGATTACAAACCCAGTTCCTTATTCAACAACTGCCATCATATTCTTAGCAGTCAAACAAAGAACACGACATATGCGGTTAACATGACTGCGATTAAAGACAAGGCCAGACTAGAGCACTTGAAGAATGAGTTTGTTTCAGATATGAATGCTGAGAGAACATTGGCCCCAGAGGAAGTTCAGCTTCACTGGAGAAAGGTCAGCCTTTCATCATTGTTTACAATCCCATTTCACTGCCCCATCCACACAGTACAGCACCACTTGACATCCCCACCCCTTCCAAAGATCTTCTGTGAAAAGACCCCTGGCAGATCTCTGGCCAGACAACCTCCTCGTCCACATTTCACGTGACAATATTCAGATATTTTTTGGCAAGCCAAAAAAAAGGAGGAAGGGGACGAGAGGGGTTACAGGAAGAATGCTCTAACATGAGGAAGCAAACTTTGAGTCAGCTGAGGGGAGACAGGAGAGGGATTTAAGCTGCAAACAGTGCAATTATCTCTTCAGCTGCACGGCAGTAATCCTGCACAGTGCAATGCAACAGAGGAGGAAGGTATATACAAAGATTGGACAACTGAAATGAAGAGATTTTCTGCTGTGTTAGCCCTCCGCTACAGAAGATAACTGCATAGATAAATAAATTACAGTAAGAGGTGGACAGAAAAACAAAGTCATAAACCAAAACGTTCAGCCTGTCATGGCTCAGTACAGCTTGACATCACTCCTACTTGAAGGCAACACAATGCTGACAAGATCCACACCCTCTAGCTTCACCCCCTTTAGTCATATTAGTTAATTCAAGAAAACAAAGGGGCTAAAAGGTTGTAAGAAGTCAGCACGCAGCCTTTACGCTAATTAATTTGCACAGAAGAGCAGACAGGTACGATGCAGCAGGAACCAAGACAAAAATGGATGCTCTTCAGCTCTATTGGTGTAAGAGAGAATCAGCAGACATATTTGTAAGGCACTGATAAAAGCACTGAGATGGACAGGAGCACACTATAAAATGACAGGACTCGATCCAAGACTTATCTGTCTGCTTTAGCTCTATGTATAATCTCCATGTTTCTTCCCTTCTTGTAAGCAAGCCCTGAAGTCTAACAGGTTCATTGCAACAGCAGTGACTTCTCTCGCTCATTTCGCTTCTTTTTCCTCCAGAGATAACAGGAGATAAAGCCTCTGGCCTGCTCATTCGATCACTAAATCTTTAAAAGATGGCCCTATTGCTTTCCCGAGGTTGTGAGAAAGCTGACAGGTCTACAGGAAATATCAAGCCAACACCAAAATACTGGCAAAAGGACGGGAAGGAGAAATGAAACTACTGACGTGACACTTGGATGTTGAGAACATACCAGGTACGCAAGTAATTAGGTTTAAAAATGCAAAGGAAAGCACAGCTGTATTTCACAACAGTACCTAACAGTGAACTGCAGTTCTCTGAAGTTGACAAGTACATGTCCTAGCTTAAAGATCAAGAAAATAAAAAGCAAAATACAGGGCAAATGTAAATCCCACTTGCTCAACTGAAATGTTCAGGAAGTTTGTTTTCTCCCACTACCCCGGAGAAAGAATGAATAAGCAGATGAAAAGAGTCCTTTTTTCCTCGAAGTACAGAGAGGCAACAGATGGGTGTCAAAAAAAAAAAAAAAGAAGGGGGAGGGAAGCAGAGGGGTTTGGGAAGTGAGGACACAGGGTCCTAAAAGTAGACAAAGGAAAACTGTGAACTGCAGGCTCCATTCCCCGACTCAAACTCCCTCTTTTAGGTGTCAAGTCCAATTGAAATCTCAGAATCAAATATCTAAGTACCTTTCTAGATGTGTTTCCTCACTGCTGGTCCTAGAAAACCAGAGAGAAGCATGACCAGCGTGAAAAACAGATGCTTTGCTCCAGCTGTACCCTGAATTTCATCAAGGGAGACAAGCGAGGAAGGCCCCAAACTTTGTAGCAGTGTGGGGACCAGGAAAGCACAAGAGCCTGGAGATCCCTCTCACTCCTCTCAAGGGACTAGGGAAGGCAGGACAGCCTCAGAAACCCTTCTGCTCATCTCAAGAGGCCGCCCTGCCCTACCACTGAGGGAAAACATGAAAAATTCCAACAGCATTACCTTTCTAATGAGCTATTGCCATTACACCCAGACCAGAGCATTGTTATCAGTGTTATTCTGTGATCATGTTACATCCTATATCATTTAGCAGCCTTTATCCCCATTACAAAAATCCAAATACCTGTGTGCATCTACTTGGAGCAACACAGATCCTGAACCCTAGAAACACTTCCTTTCCAAATAATCACAAACCAGCACGTTTCCTTATGCTCACACACTGTGACGGCTCATCTACAATAAAAACTTCATCAAATTTAAGACAGGAAACAAATACGTTTGTTCGTGTAATTTGTATCCTAATTTATCTCGATTTAAACATATCAAGAAATAAGAACTCCACCAGTTTCCAGGCTAGCTTGCTTCACATTTAAACACCTTCTGCATCGAGAGTCTGCTATTAACTTCCTGTGTGCATTTCATAGAATCACAGAATGGTTTGGGTTGGAATGGATCTCAAAGCCAAGCCAGTCCCAACCCCTGCCATGGGCAGGGACACCTCCCACTGGACCAGGTTGCTCAAGGCCCCATCCAACCTGGCCTTGAACACCTCCAGGGATGGGGCAGCCACAACTTCCCTGGGCAAGCTTGGCCTCCCCACCCTCATTGTGAAGAATTTCTTCCCAATATCTAATCTAAATCTTCCCTCTTCCCATTTAAAGACATTACTCCAGGGGTGTGTAAAATGTCCCTCCTCAGCTTTTCTGGAGCCCCTTTCAGCACTGGAAGCTGCTCTAAGGTCTCCCCAGAGCCTTCCCTCCTCCAGGCTGAACCACTCCAACTCTCTCAGGCTGGCCTTATAGTAGAGGCGCTTCAGCCCTTGGATGATCTTGATAGCTTCCTCTGGACGCATTCCAATAGTTCCACAGCCTTCTCATGTTGGAAATTCTAAAACTGGGCACAATACTCCAGTGGGGTCTCATGAGAACAGAGCAGAGTGGCAGAATCCCCTCCCTCACCCTGCTGGTCCCACTGCTTTGGATGTAGGCCAGAACATGGCTGGGTTTCTGGGCTGAAGCACACGCTGCCGGCTTATGTTGAGCATCTCATACCCCAGCACCTGCGAGTCCTTCTCCTCATGGCTGCTCTAAACCATGTCAACCCTCAGCCTGTACTGAAGCCTGGAGAACAAGTCTTACGAGGAGCAGCTGAGAGAACAGGGGTTGTTCAGCCTGGAGACAAGGAGGCTGAGAGGAGACCTCATTGCTCTCTACAACTACCTGAAAGGAGGTTGTGGAGAGGAGGGAGCTGGGCTCTTCTCCCAAGTGACAGGGGACAGGACAAGATGAAATGGTCTTAAGCTCTGCCAGGGGAGGTTCAGGCTGGACTCAATGATCCAGTGGGTCTCTTCCAACCTGCTTGTTCTATGATTCTAGGACATAAGGAAAAAAATCTTCACTAAAAGGGTCATTAGGCAACGGAATGGTCTGCCCAGGGAGGTGGTTGACTTGCCTTCCCTGGAGGTGTTTAAGGTGCAGGTGGATGAGGTGCTGAGGGGCATGGTTTAGAAACTGGTGGGAATGGTTGGACTTGATGATCCAGTGGGTCTCTTCCAACCTGGTGATTCTATGATTTCATGATTCAAGCTCTGCCAGGGGAGGTTCAGGCTTGACATCAGGAAAAAATATTTTACAGAAAGGGTCACTGGGCAATGGAACAGGCTGCCCATGGAGGGACTTGAGTCACCTTGCCTGGAGGTGTTTAAGGGACGGGTGGATGAGGTGCTGAGGGACATGGCTTAGTGACTGATGGGAATGGTTGGACTTGATGATCCGGTGGGTCCTTTCCAACCTGGTGATTCTACGACTCCACAGACTGCCCCGACCCAGGCGCAGGATCTCGCACACGGCCTTGCTGACCCTCGGGAGGTTCACCCAGACCCACTTCTCCAGCCTGTCCACATCCCCCTGGATCACATCGCGTCCTTCTGGCGTGAGAACTGCCCAGCTCAGCTTGGCCTCACCTGCAAACTTACCGAGGCTGCCCCCGATCTCGCTGTCTATGTCATCAATGCAAGTATTAAGCAGCAGCTTCCCGAGGACTTTAATTAAGCCCCTCCTCTCCCGACAATATCCCTGAGGAGCCGAGGCCTGACGGGCGGCGCCGCCTCAGGCGACGCGGGGGCAGCGGAGCCGAGCGGGAGGGGACTAACCCGGTACTGAGGGGATTACGAGGGGGGAACTAGGCTTACCTGATCGCGGTTTCAGGAACCGGCTCCCGCGGCCAACACCATCCCCGGGGCTGGCCCGGGGCAGGCGCGGCTCCGCTCCGCCCGCCCTGAGCCCGCCCCGCCCCGCCAACTCTCGCGAGAGTTGGAGAGAGGAACCGCCCAGATCTCGCGATATTTCGCCAAAGGAGAACTGGGCCCGTCGAGTTCTCGCGAGAGTTAGGGAGGGCTGAGGGACTGTGCTGACCGAATCTCGCGAGAATTTAATAGAATCATAGTTTGGGTTGGAAGTGAATTTAAAGATCATCTAGTTCATGTGTGTGGGATACATCCCACTAGATCAGGGTGCCCAAGGCCCGCCCAACCTGGCCTTGAACACCTCCAGGGCAGAGGCAGCCACAGCTTCCGTGGGCAACCCGTGCCGGTGTCTCAGCACCCTCATCGTGAAGAAATTCTTCCGTCTATGGACTAGGAGAACTCGCCAGCCGGGTTCTCGCGAGATTTCTCGCTAAAGAGACCGTGCCAGCAGAAATATCGCGAGAGTTCGAGCCATGTCGGCGAGAAGAGCTTCCCCCCCTCCTCCTCCCCTCCTTCGAGGTCTCGCGAGAATTTGCCTGGGTTAGGGGTGATGGGCTCGCGTAGCAATGAGTTCTCGCGAGACTTGGTGGGTGGTGAGTTCCCCCGAGGAAGCGGGCGCCATTTTGTGGCTGTGTTAGGGATGGGGGGTGTTTGGGCTGGGAGAAGGAGGGGAATCAGCCTCCTGCCTTCCTTGAGCAGCAGTGTCGTCTTTTTGGAGACCTTAGAATAGCTTCCAGTGCTGAAAGAGGCAGCAGGAAGTAGCTGTGGAGCAAGGAGGGCAGGGATAGGACAAGGGGGAGCTGTATGAAACTTGAAGAGGAGAGATTGAGATGACATATTAGGGGGAAATATTTACCTGTGAGGGTGGGGAGGCCCTGGAGGTGTTCAAGGCCAGTTTGGATGGGGCTTGGAGACCTCTTGCAGGGTGTTGTTATTGACCAGCAGTCACTAGGGCAGTGTGGTAAATGACAGGGGAAAAAAGAATGGTCAGTGCAATTTTGATACCGAAAATGCCAGCAACTAAGACTAAGACTCATTTTGGAGTTTTAGAAAGCAAGTACCCTTGATCAGGCCTGGGTAGCATGGCAGTGATTGCCATCAGTGACGTGCAGTGAGACAAGACCTGTTACAGAAGAGATTTCCCACTTACATGCATATTTATGAATTTTCCCAAAAATTTTACACGTCTTCTATTACTTTCCAAGGGCTAATTCTAATGTTATGAAACTTCTCAACAGTCAAAAATCTTGCTAGTCTGGAGTTTGGTCCAGCTCTGTTCTTATCACAGAATCATAGAATCACCAGGTTGGAAGAGACCTATCGGATCATCGAGTCCAACCATTCCTATTAAACACTAAACCATGTCCCTCAGCACCTCATCCACCCGTGCCTTAAACACCTCCAGGGAAGGTGAATCAACC
>WAAB01008216.1:17450-31749 GCA_013389865.1 Piaya cayana
CAGAGGGAGAAGAACCTCCCTGGACCTGCTGGTCACACCGTTTCTGATACAAGCCAAGATGCCATTTGCCTTCTTGGCCACCTGGGCCACTGCTGGCACATGTTCAGTCGCTGTCGACCAACACCCCCAGGTCCCTCTCCTCCTGGCAGCTTTCCAGCCAAGGCTTCTCCCAGTCTGTAGCTCCTCAGGGTTGTTGTGCCCCAAGTGCAGGACCCGGCATTTGGCTGCGTTAAACCTCATGCCATGACTTTATGATAGATAAAAACTCCAAATAGAAGTGATTGCAGAAGAAGCAACATCTGTTCAGCCCAGAGCATACTGAACACCAAATGTTACCATCTTCAAGAAACAGTGTTTAGAAAATGTCATTTTAAAGAAAACGTGCTATCAGAGAGACATTCTGTCTAACTCTGAGAAAACTACAACTGCTTAGATGAAAGTTAACTGTGCTTTGGTTTAATCAAAATATTTGAAATACCAGTTCTTGGGTTTGCATCTCCCTCGTATCACTGGCACCATGAACATTCTCTTAGTCCTCATCCTGCTGGCCCTGTTCTGACCAGCACAGGGCTCCTGGGACACCTGTGAGTGAGTGGCACAGGCTGGGAGGGAGCTTTGGCAGTGCTGCAGGGCTTCCCAAAGTTTTATTAACTCCATGTAGTTCCGTCTCCAACCCCATGTCGTTCCATTTCTCCATTTCCCAGGCTGCTAAGATCTCCCTAAGAGCTGAAGCAGGTTCCTTCTGTGGTTCCTTCTCCAACTAAATGTTCCTTCTCAAACCCCATCTGGTTGCTTCTCCACCTCCATGTGGTTCCTTCCATTCTTCTCCATTTCCCAGGTTGCTAAGGGCAACCTAAGAGCTAAAGCAGAGACAGAGGTGGACACCTGGATGCCCCACAGGGTTCCTTGGCTCCATGCTCCATGCAGCGATGCCAGGTGGGGAGGGAAGGAGCCTGTCTTTCAGCCCCAAGTCTCAAGCAGGACAGTAAAGAGTTTCTGGTTTCCGCAGGACCTGTGGACTCCAGCCCTTGGCTTACCAGAGCTACAGCTCCATGTGTGTTGTTGGATGCAAAATTACCCATCTGGGGGCCTGGCCATGGATCATGAGCATGCAGAATCATAGAATCAGATCTTTGAGGTCTTTCTGGATGTTCCATAACGTGTGTGGAGGGTCCATCATCCACCCTCAGTGGGCCAGCAGACACAGGGCCTAGTGGTGGGTCTCGGCAGGGAGGAGTATGTCGCAGCCATGTTTATTCCTCACTTCAGACACCAGAGCCTCGTAGCTCAGAGAGCACAGCACAGCTTTCACTGTCTGCACCGCAGATCTGTGTGCAGAGCAGGGTCCAGCTCACAGCAGCAGCTGCAGGACTGTCACTGGGATGGAAGGGCTGTGACAGAGCACCTGCTGGGGCGGGTAGGAAAGCAGACTTGCTCGAGGTATCACCTCCAGAAGATTTTGACTCACAGCCAGGGCATAGACCGCTGTGTTGTCCTCATCTGAGGCGGATGTCCTGTGGAGTGGCCAGCTCTCCAACTGATAGAGCAGCTTCCATGGCACCTTCTTGTGCACACCATCGTCTGACACTTGATTGCAGCAGCGTGGTGCTCCTGGTCCTGCTCCTCTCCTGGAAGGTCCCAGCCAGTATCTGGCAGATATGGAGAGTAGTCAGCTCAGGGGCTGCGGGAGAGGCTGGAGAGCCCAGCCCAGCCCCACGGTCCCCAGGCAGGGCCAGCCCTGGGACAGCAGCTGCAGGGGACACTGACCCCCATCTATCTGGCTGATGCTTGGGCTGCAGGTTCCCAAAACATGACACCCAGCTGGACTCCAGTTGTGGGGAACAGCCCTTTTTCCCCTTGCCCTCTTTCCCTGGGGCTGTGCTGCAGCCCATCTGCTGACAGCTCATTCTCCAGCCCTGCAACCTAGAAGCAGCAGCCATAAAACTACCTGACAGCTCCTTTGTGCTTCTCTCCTTCATGACACCCAACTTGTTTTTTGGGTCCTCAGGCCTTGATTGGTCCCAGGCTTGGGAGATCGCACGCGTCACCATTGCACATCCATATGGCTGCTGGTGCTGCCTGCGCTCCCCTGGAGATCTGTCTTCGATGAAACATCTCCCCAACCTGAGAAAATAGAGATTGAATTAGTTTCGGGTCTGCTCATGGATTCTTTTTCTTATCTGGCCTCAAGCTGTGCCAGGGCAGGTTTACATTGGACGTTAGGAAATGTTACTTCACTGAAAGGGCTCTCAGACACTGGCAGAGGCTGCCCAGGGAGGTGGTGGAGTCACCATCCCTGGAGATGTTTAAAGACAGGTAGATGAGATGCATAGGGATATGGTTTAGTAGTGGACAGGTACGGTTGGACTTGATGATCTCAAAGGTCTTTTCCAACCTAGCGGTTCTGTGACCTCCCTGCAGGGTTCCCGCCTTCCATGGCTCCTCACTCATCAAACTGGTTTGGGGGCTAAATCATTCTGGGATCTTTTGAGAGCTCCCGAAATGGCCAAATCCAGAGGCATGCCCAGCTTGTACCAGGATGCAAGCATCACTTTGGCCACGGGCTCTCCTCTAAGCTTCATGCCCTGGTTTGCACCACTCGACATGGGCATCTATCCAGGAGCCTGCAGTCTCCGAGGGGCAGGGACAGCCCCAGCCACAACCACATCCCTCTGTCGCCGAGGGCAAAGCCTGGGAGGCAGGCAGGGTGCACCCCTACAGGGCTGGGGCTGAACACAAGCTCATTCTGTTATTCAAACGCTCAGAATTCACACCTCAGATTCCTCCCTCCCCACCAACTCACCTTTCCAAAGGGACAGCATCATAGCCAAGTGTAATAAAAAGATGCAACAGCTTGTTTATGGTACACCTATTTTATTTTTCGTATTAAATAGTGTGTAAAAAAATAACTTATCCAGGCCAAAGTACATAATCCAGCCTGTAATAAATAGCAGGTACAAAATAGGTTTCTTTGTAAACAGCCAGTGTTTTGTAATCCAGCAAAACAAAGGCATCCAGTAAACATTAAACCTTCCTTGCTAGGACATGGAATCCTTCAGGAATGGCATTTTCTTAACCTCTTTCTTAGCTACCTATAAATATACAATAACTTAAAAGATTGGGGAAGAGGGGGAAATTCTCCCTGAGCTCACTATAAATACACAATAATTTAAAAGATTGGGGAAGGGGGGGGAAATACTCCCTGAGCTCACATAAAGAAAAAAAAATGCTTAAATAGGAAATTCAGCCCAGGGATGCAACAAAAGTCATTTTTCCCAGGTCTTCAGGGCATCCTTCAGGGCTGGCGAGCAGCAAGCCAGGCCAGGCTAAGTGCATTGCTGCTGGAGGGCTGTGCACCGCAAATCGTTCAGTACTTGGAAGAGGTGGAGGATGACCGAGGCCTCCAGGCAGCCAGGGGTCTCCTGCATCAAGGAGAAGTGGTGGGTTAGAATCATAGAATCACCAGGCTGGAAGAGACCCAACGGATCATCGAGTCCAACCATTCCCATCAAACACTAAACCATGTCCCTCAGCACCTCATCTACCCGTGCCNAGCACTGGAGATGAGGCATGGGGAGCCCAGCACAGCCCAAACCCTTCGCCCTCCTGGCCAGACTCACCGTTTCCTTGGCCGTGTGCAGCTTCTGCAGCCAGTGCCTCAGTTTCCCAGAGGGCTGGTGGGAAGAAGGCTCCATGGACATCTGCAAGGAAAGCAGTTGTGTAAGGACCGGCACTGCCTCCATCTCAAGGGGTCTGGGGGGGTGTTTAAGGGACACTTACACAGACTTGCAGGTCCTCCCGGGCTTGGGTGAGGAAAGTCAGGGGCCGCTGGCGCGTCTCAGCAAAGCTGGGGTCAGCAGGGAGCTGCAGCACGGAGGTGGCAAGGTCCAGCTCGGCTTCCACCAGCATCACTCGATCGGGGACCTGTGGGCAGGAGCAGAGACTGGAGAACAAGTCTTGCAAGGAGCAGCTGAGGGACCTGGGGCTTAGCCTGGGGATAAGGACGCTGAGGGGAGACCTCATCCCTGTCTGCAGCTGAAAGGAGGGTGCTGGTCTCTTCTCCCAAGTGACAAGTGATAGGATGAGAGGGAATGGCCTCAAGTTGCACCAGCGGAGGTTCAGACTGGACATCAAGAAAAATTTCTTGACCAAAAGGATTCTCGAGCACTGGCAGAGGCTGCCCAGGGAAGTGGTGGCGTCCCCATCCCTGGAGGGGTTTAAAACAGGGACAGATGAGGTGCTCAGGGATCTGGTTTAATCATGACCAGGTATGGTTAGACTCCATGTCAAAGTTCTTTTCCAACCAAGTGATTCTATGATCCTGTGAGAGACACAAAGTGCCAGGGCTGGAGCTGGGGGTCTTGGAGACCTGCCCAGGGTGCAGATAGAGGCTGGGTGGGAAGTACTGGTTTTCTATAGCATCGCCTTGCTCTTACCGACAGCTCCGCTATCTTCCATTTCCGATGGAAAAGCCTAGTGTTGCATTTGCGATCTGACAGCAGCATGATCTCCTCCTGCAGGGACAAACCAAGAGAGACTTAAAAAAACTTATCCTGACTTTTGGTGATGGTGTGTGACCCCGGTCAGCCTCGAGGGGTTTGAAACCAGGATGGAATTTCACCCAGCATCCTGCTTGCCCCCAAACTCCCTTGGAAAACATCCTCCTCATCCCCAAACTGTCCTGGAAAACATCCACTTTCTCACTGGGGGTCTTGAATTCAGTGTCCCCGCTGCCTTGCTCCCCACCAGCTGACAGCCCCCAGTTGCAAGTGGTACTCACAAACTGCTCCTTCATCTTCTGCACAGCCTTCAGCTCATGAGGCACCAGGAACTGGTACTTGGAGAGCCTGCAGCTCTTCTTCACGTTGTCCACGGGAAAGGCAGCCCCGAGGCTGGCCCCCAGCACCAGCGCAAGCAGAGGGACGAAGCTGAGGTGCAGCATCTTGCTGATGAGAGCCCGTTGGTGAGCCGGTTACGATGGGGCCGCGATGCAAGGATCCAGGGAGGATGAACAAGAGGGCTCTGAGCTGGATCTGCTAAATCCGTGATGCAGAGGTGCCTGCTGGTGTTCCCACGGAGCTGCTGAGGCTGTGTTTCGTCTCTGTGGCTGTGGCTGCCTCGCTGCTCCATCTCCCCGGCTTTTATATTGCCCGCCCGATGTGATTGCGCTTTCACGTTGGCGGGAAAATCCACGGCCTGCCACTGGCAGAGACAGGAAAGCGAAAGCGATGGCAGAGGGAATCCCGCTGCTACAGGTGCGGCAGGTGTGGGCAGCACCCGCCTCCTGCTCTGCCAGCCGCCTCGATGGGGCGAGCGCAGCCAGCGTGCCAGGATGCCGAGCGACGCTCGGGATGCCCTCGGCACACACTCCTCAGAGAAGGGGATACGAGGACCCTGCTGCCACGGTGAGTGATGCAGACACGCTTCAGGGCACAGCTCAGCCCAGCACCGTGCCCAAAGCTGCAGGAGACGTTCAGGAATGTGGTCCCAGAGAGAGTGCAAGCTCAGGGCCACCAGGAGAGTTTCAGAGCTTCCAAACAGTGGCAGCTTGTGCCTCAGTTTCCCCATGGACGGCACAGCGCAACAGCCGTGGCAGGGAGGAGGCACTGTGAGAAAGGCTGTAGGCGTGAGTTTTTGGTGTGTATTATCCTGAGGGACCAGGATCACTACAAAACCAGGGAAATGAGTGAAAGCCAAGGCACTTCCACCTAGGAAAATCTCCAGGTGGGACGCAGGGTTGTGCAGGGAGATGAGCGGGGTTGCCTCCGAGCCCCGCTGGAGCTGGCTGGGGTTTCATTTAGCAAAGTAATGCAGAGATTTATTGTATAAACACAAATTATCACATATTGACATGTGCCAGCTGGAACGATGCCCCCACTCAGCAAAACCCGTCCTTCCCCCGAGGCACCTTCCTGGGACGTGAAGCCATCCTCTCTGCACTTTTCATTTCATGCATCTGGACATTAAATATAGAGAATTGAGGCAATATAGCATCTTGGAACTCGTTTAAGTTCCCTTCTATCCCAAAGTAGTCTATGATTCCATCTAAAATGCAAACACGCAGTAAGGCAGCAACAGGCATAAATGCACTTTGTGTGGCCATAGAGGAATGCTGCTCCAGAGGGGCACAGTTTTTAACAATTACATTTAGAAATAAACTGTTGAATTCAAGGAATTCACACAAAAGAGGATAGTTCAAACACAAGTTTGTGGAAAATACACTTACAGGCAGGCAGACAGACATGGATGCGCTGTCGTGGAGGTGGGCTGGGACCTCTGGACATCGTCCAGTCCAACCCCCACTCTAACAGAGAGTTGTCTAGGACCTTGTCCAGTTTAACTTCCTCCAAGGTTGGAGGCTCCACAGCCTCTCTGGGCAACCTCTTCCAGTGTTTGACCACCCTCGTAGTGAAAAAAAAAAACCAAAAATACTTCTATTGCAGTTAGATTGACTTTCATGTGTTTCAGACTGTGCTTATTGCTCACTGTCCCAGCAGTAGGCACCACCAGGAGCTCCTCAGCGCTCTCAGCCTTTTTGATTAAAAGATTTGCTCCAGACTCTTCATCTCCTTTATAGCCCTTGGCCAGAGTCCAGGATGTCCATGACTGGGGAGCCCAGAACTGGACCCAGCACTCTAGGGGTGGCCACACCAGAGCTGAATAAGAGGGGAAGGATCATCTCTGTCACGCTGCTGGAAACACTTCCTAATGAAGCTCCAGATACCACTCACCTTACAGAGTCATAGAATCCTTAAGGTTGGAAAAGGCTTGTAAGGTCCAGTTCAAACACCACCATGACTACCAAACCACATCACAAAGTACCACATCTACACATATTTTTCTTAGTATCTCCAGAGATGGAGACTCCACCAGCTCCCCAGGCAGCCTCTTCCAGTGCTTCACCACTCTGTCAGTAAATAAATTCTTCCCAATATCCAATCTAACCCTCCCCTGGTGCAACTTGAAGCCATTTCCTCTCACACTATTACTTGTTACTTAGGAGAAGATTTCTTTAGCACAAGGGCGCATTACTGGCTGATGTTCCAGTTGGTGTCCACCAGGATCCCCAGAGCCTCTTCTGCAGAGCTGCTTTCCAGCCAGGTGACCCCCAGCACATCCTGGTGACCAGGGTCATTCCTCCCCAGGTGCAGGACTTCGCTCTTCTCCTTCTTGGGCTTCATGATGTTCGCATCAGCCAACTTCTGCAGCCTGACGAGATGCCCCTGGATGGCAGCACGACCCTCTGGTGTGTCCCCAACTCCTCTCGTCTCATTGCTGGCCGTTGACACACCAGCAAGCATCTCTCAACGATGCCGTAATCTGCTATACCCCAGCGTGGCCAGCAAAGCCTGATTGCATTCAACACAGCTCCTGCCGCCACAGAGGGGCTCCTGTACCACAACAGCCAGCAATAATGGAGCCCCCTCCCCTGCTTCCCACAGCCCAGCAGGCTGTGGACTTGCTCGAATCAAGAAATCCTGGGTGCATGGGAGATCCCAGGTGTGGAAGGTCCCGGATAGGAGAAGGAAAGTGAAAATAGGCAATGCTGCAGGCAGGGTTGGCACTGGGTGATGCAATTGCCCCATGACTCATTGGCTGCTGCGTAGCAAAAGCGTAGAAAAGCCTTGGCCATAAGCCATGCCGCCAGAATCATTGAATAGCTTGCATTAGATCATCCAGTTCCACCCCCTGCCATGGGCAGGGACACCTCCCACTGGGATCAGGGGCTCCAAGCCCCATCCAACCTGGTCTTGAACGCCTCCAGAGATAGGGCAGCCACCCCTGCTCTAGGCAACCTGTTCCAGTGCCTCACTATCCTCACAGTGAAGAAATACCTCATTCTGTCTAGTCTAAACCTGCCCCTCTCCAGTTTATACCCATTCCCCCTTGTCCTTTCACTCCAAGTCTTTGTGAACAGTCCCTCCCCAGCTTTCTTGTAGCCCCTCCAGGTACTGGGAGGTTGCTATAAGGTCATCCTGCAGCCTTCTCTTCTCCAGGCTGAACAAGCCCATCTCTCAGCCTGTCCTCGTATGGGAAGTACCCCAGCCCTCAGATCATCTTTGTAGCCTCCTCTGGACCCGTTCCAACAGTTCCATATCTTTCTTACGGCAAAGATTCCAAAACTGGAGACAATAACTGGACTCACCAGATCAGCAAGGAGGATCCCATTCCTTCCCAACCCCCTTCGGAGCCAGTCAGTTCAGGCTGGTTTGTGGCTGCCACCAGCATGCCCAAGCGTGTTGATGATGCAATGCCTGGTGTTCCATCACCATCAGTCATCACCGCTGCATCATCCTAGGAGATGCACTGAGCATCCCACCCATGCCAGAGAAGGAAGAGCTGTTAATTGCCAAGTTAATGATTTAAACAGACTGTTATAAACCCCAAAGTGAAGGAGTAAACTCAAATAAGCACTTTTTCCCCCAGAACCTTTATGCTGGTGCTGTATGGAGCACATCTCCCTGCCCAGGCGTAGCTGTAGACCTCTAGTTCTCCTTCAGGAGAAGACAAGCCACCAGCCACACCCTCTCTGAGCAAGGGAGGTTTTTATGGGTGCTGCTCACCCAGCTATGACCCATGCTCCGTGCATCCTCTGACCTGCAACATGGCTTGAGGAGTTCTTCTCCCATGGAGTCCAGCTTTACATCAGCACTGGGCTTTTCTCCTCCTTGGCACCACCAGAGTCAAAATCCTTCGCTCCCACCCTGGGCAAGCAGGGCCAGCACTCGGTAAGCCCCTGGAGACACAAACATGGTCAAGCACCTCTGCCGGGCTCAGGAGACTGTCTCTGCCCCCATGGGAGGACCATACCTGAAGGTCCCAAGAGCACAGCTGAAGCACCTCCAGCCCCTTGAAGCCTCCCTTCCAGTTTACTCTGTCTGAGAAGGCAGAGGCACCACTTCCATCTTCCTTAATGACACACTGAGGCGTAATAGAGCCAGGCCACAGCTTTCCTGTGGCATTGGGACAGCCTTCTTGCCAGGGGCAGGAATTACGGGAAAGGGAAAGGCTCCCAGTGGCTGTGCCTGCACTTAAAACCTCCAGAAAGCAAACAGGAGGGGACTATGTGCTGGGCCATGCTTGGCTTCGAGCCCTATTGCCTCCATCTGCCCCTCCCCAAAACACGGCCTCTAACCTTCCCTTTGCAGCATGGGTGAGCAAGAGGGCTGGGAGCCAGGAGAGCACAGGCCCATTGCCCTGGGGCAGCCATCCCAGAAAAGCTCCTGAGGGCAAGGAACATGGTGAGGGACAAAGCAGCAGCACTGACTCAGCACACCAGGCTAAGCTGGGGCAGATAAGCTGCTGAAAGGCCTGCACCAGCCAGCAAAGCACCAGGGATGGGACCTCGTGGTGGGTAAGAGGCCCTCTCCAGCTCAGCCTTCAGAGACAGGACACAGCTCCCACCTTAGCCTGGGCAGGGAGAGGAGCAAACAGCCCTTTCCACCTAAAACCCCCCACCCTGGGAAAGAGAAGCCACACTCACAGGGTGCAGTTTTCCCCACCCCAGCAAGTGCTCACCAGCCTCTCTTAAAAAGAGGAGCCACAAGCAACTTCTCAGCAGTTTTTTTATTAACATTAATTGTGTAAGAAATGCAGCAAGTTCCTCAGCTGCTGCTGTGATTCTCACCCTTTTGTGCAACCCAACCACCACCAGTCTGTAACTGGACCCTCCCAGTGCTGAGGGCACAGCACTGGGCAGACTGGAGGGCAAAGATCAATTATAATCACCAAAATTAGCATCAGTCTTCCCAAGGAATAAGCATGATTTGAGTCAGGTGTTGGGAGACAACTCCCTTTTTCCTTCCCGTCCAGCACTGCATCCAGAGAAGGTTTTTCCTCTCACTGGCCCTTGCACCCCAGCACGCAGACGTGCCTCACCCAGAACTCCACTGGGGTGTCACCAGAAGAAACTCCCATTGTCTCCAGCATCCTGAAACAAGAAGCAGAGGAAGGGTCTTGCTCTGCCCAGCCAGCTCCCAACTCACATGGGGTGACATCCAGACCTGGGATTGGTCTTTCCTACCCAAAACACCAAGGTCTTCATAGAATGGTTGGTTTGGAAGGGGCCTCAAAGCCCATCCAGTTCCACCCCCTGCCATGGGCAGGGACACCTCCCACTGGATCAGGCTGCTCAGAGCCCCATCCAAGCTGGCTTTGAACACCTCCAGAGATAGGGCAGCCACCCCTGCTCTGGGCAACCTGGGCCAGGGCCTCCCCACCCACCCTCATCATGAAGAGATTCCTCTTCAACATCATTTTTCCTTCACTGTGTAAGTGTGGTCTTCCATGTCCTGCTTGTTTTCCCCCTGCATGGTTTTCTTACCTCTTCTCAGTCTCTCTGAGGAGGGATTTTGCAGCTTCAGGGTCATTCTTCATAAAAACTTGATATGGAGAGGCAGACTCCATGTAACCAACCACTCCAGCAACCGTCATGGGAATTTTGTCAAAGATATCAGTGATTCTAGAAGCGAGGCAGGCAAGAAATGAACCTTGGCAAGTTAAATGTCAAAAGGAGTGGAACAAGGACAATGGCAGATGGAAGTGGTGGTGAAGAAAATACCCAATGTTAAAGGTCTGCCAGGTGGAACTATAATCTAATGGTGGCATTCGGTGGGTCAGGAGCTTTAATCGATGAGCTACTGGAGAAGCATAGATGGTCTAGGGACCATCTAATATAATCTGTGATTAGAACACCCTTTTGGCCCAGACCTACCCACAGAGCCTGTTACCCTCCAGCAGCTCAGACACCAACACCACCACATCCCTTTCTGCCTGAGGAGTCAGTCCCAGCCCATGCCTTGGTGGGGAGTCAGGCACTGAGTGAGGTTCTGTCTCTCACTCCATTTTTCCACCCTTCATCCATTTTGTGATCTGCCCAGAAAGCTCAGATTATCATAAAGCACCAGCTAAAAAAGGTCTAACCCAGCTCTGCCTTGAGCAGGTCCTTGCTGCCCTTAGACCACCACTTACTGGGCCAGCACAGAGCTGTATTGAACCCAGCAGGACTGGAAATGCTCCCACGAGGCAAAGACAGCGGCTAAAATCCAGCAGCTACCTGCTCCATCAAACCCTGCGCCCTTGTGTCCTCGCTGGGCCAGTGGCAGAGCAGCCCACGGAGGAGCAGAGACACCACCTCTACCTGCTCCTGGTGCTGCACCAAGAGGTTTCTGCTCACCTCTTCTTGTCTGGGAACGGCACAGCCTCAAAGATCGTTTTGTAGTCTTCCAAGACATGTTTTACTCTACTATGCGAGTATTTTAAAAGCTGCTCCCAGCACTGCAAAGACAGCATGTTAAAAACCAAACACACACATGTAAAGCTCAGTTTCCACTTAACTCCAGTTTGCTTGGCCCTAGATCTGATGCATTCATACATTTCTGTTGGTTTGTTTTCAATACTCCTTGCATTAAAATTCACCAAAACCTTATTCAGTGTCAAGAATTCAAGGATCTTATTTGGTCACAGGGATAAGGGTCCTCTCCTCTCTGCTGCAGTTACTCAGAGGAACATCTCCCTTTAGCAGGTTGTTAAAACGCTCTCTGTCAAGAAACAGAACTAAGAAAACCTCTTTCCAAATGGTTTAATTCCCTTTCTTTTCAGGGATATGTCTCTTAGACAATACCGGCCTCCTAAGCCTGCTTCACAGCCCATCTCACCGTACCAAAGTCTGTTCTCTCAGTCCTCACGTCCCTCTTCTCAACCAGCCAGCACCACATGGGATCCACCAACACCCCATCTCAACCTTGTCCTTGTATTTAACCATCCCACTGTCCCACCCTGTAATAGGAGCCCTCCAGTTGTACCCCCAAGCCCATTGCTCTCCTCTCTCCATCTAAGCACTACACTTTTCTCCCTGCCTAGACCAGGAGGGGAAGCTCCAAGGTTTAGGGTTTCATCACCTCACCTCCCTGAAGACCTTGGTCAGCTTCTCAGAGCAGTTTCCATAGCGCAGACTCATGTCCACAGTGTAAGTGCAGAGGACCATGCAACCACCCGGCTTAAGCACCCGGTTTGCTTCTCTCATGAACTTCTCGGTATCAAACCAGTGCGCAGCTGTAAATGAAGTGATGAGGTCCACCGAGGCATCTTCCAACGGCAGGACCTCCGCAGGGCTCACACTGGAGGCAGGAGGAAGGAAAAAAAAAGACTGTAATAAGGAATTGAGGAGTAGGATGTGAAGCCAATGAGCATGTTTTGGGGATGCAAGACTGTAAGTCTAGGAGAGTATCCGTTACACCAGGAATCCCATCAATCATACTCACAAAACAGCAGCTCCGTGTGAGGACATAAATTTTGCCTTTGAGCTTGCTCCCCCAAACACTTACAGGTAGGAGACGTTGGGGGTGGAGGGGGAATCCTTGGCCTCCTGGATCTGCGCTTCGCTGATGTCCGTTCCCACCACCTTCTTGAAATGCTCTGCAAGGAAACGGGTGCCTTGGCCAGACCCGCAGCCGACATCCACCACCAGCTCAACAGGACTCGTCCTCTGTGGAGTGAAGTAGATGGATCTCAGCAGATCACCCCTCAATTCATGCTTTCACCCCATGCCTTTCCCCAGGATCCACAGAGGAACAGCCTCAGGGTGACACAACCCTTGGAAAGGCTCTTCTGTGCACACACCTTGCTTTGAACCCTCTTGATTTAGTCTTCTCCATAGCACCAACCAAGATAACACTCCCAGCAGTGTCAATACAAGATGTTCCAGCCCCGTTTTCCCTGCTTCAGACTCACCTTCTCCTTTAGGTAGTTGAGGATGGTTTGCTGCAGCTCTTTGCCCGGTGCAAATCTGTATTTTTGGTAGACGGCCGCATGCCCTTTCCCCTCAAACATCTGGGTGGCCATGCTGGCATAACCCGGCACCTGGGAGGAGGCAGCAAGCTGTGTTTGTCACCACGGGATCAAACTCCTCCTGCCTCCATTGCCTGTGGTTGCGGGCACCGAAGGCTCTGGCTCCTGGCACAGCTCTGGAGAGGACTTTGCCCATGAGGCTCCTATAGGGAGCGTGAACCTGCTCTCCGAGCATCCCTCCCACAGGAACAAGCTACTGCAGAAGCAAGCCAGCTTTCTAGGGTTTTAAAGTCATATTCTCCTTATTTCTTTGCTTTCCCCACCAACCCACGTGTCTTCTGAAATAAATCACCATTGCAGCTGGAATATTTGTGAATCGGAGGGGACCTAGCAGAGCACCAGGAAAACTAACAGCAAAAAAAACCCCATTTTTAAAAAATAAAAAACATGTTTTAGTGTTAGCAACACAATCCCAGCGCCTCCACCTTGCACTTTCTGAACCACGTGGATACTTTTTCCACCCCAGGGAGGCTCAAAGTCTCTTTCCACCCAGGAGCCCCAGTAAACCCATCACCCAGAACGACGCGCAGCGGTGAGCCTGGCCTCACCGTGGGGCCCCTTGGGCTGCCGCCAGCTCAGCCCCAGCCACCAACGCTGCTTTCACACACCTCGCGTTCCGCTGCTCGTCCATCAGTTTAACCCCTCTGGCTGCCATAAACCCCATCATCATCATCGTCGTCATCCCACACCCACCAGGCAAGGCCCCACCAAGCCCGTGGCCAACGTTGCTCGTCGCCCATGGTGCCGGAAGGCTTTTGCTCGTATCCTGTTTATCTCAGTGCCCAAGAAGACGCCGTCCAAGACAGTGNAAAAAAAGTCCCTTTTTTTAAAAAGAAAAAGCATATTTTAGTGTTAGTAACACAATCCCAGCTGCTCTACCTTGCACTTTCTGAACCACGTGGATACTCTTTCCACCCCAGGGAGGCTCAAAGTCTCTTTCCACCCAGGAGCCCCAGTAAACCCATCACCCAGAACGACGCGCAGCAGTGAGCCTGACCTCGCCGTGGGGCCCCTTGGGCTGCCGCCAGCTCAGCCCCAGTCACCAACGCTGCTTTCAAACGCCTCACATTCTGCTGCTCGTCCATCAGTTTAACCCCTCTGGCTGCCATAAACCCCATCATCATCATCGTCGTCATCCTGCAACCACCAGGCAAGGCCCCACCGAGCCTGTGGCCAACGTTGCTCGTCACCCATCGCACCGGAAGGCTCTTGGCCGTATCCTGTTTATCTCAGCGTCAAAGAAGACGCCGTCCAAGACAGTGACGGCTCCGTGACGCGATGACAGACCCCAAGAGCCCCTCCTAAAGGGCTCCCTGCCTCATCTGGTGGGCAACCAAGCCAGCAAGGTGGGTGAGAGCAGCGAGCTTGTGGCTGGGCACGTAAAAACCCAGCGCCAGGCGGGGAAGGGTGAGCGCATCTTGTGATGCGAGAGGAGGGGATGAGCCAGAGC
>WAAB01008217.1:783-20089 GCA_013389865.1 Piaya cayana
AGTGGCCCAGGTGGCCAAGAAGGCCAATGGCATCTTGGCTTGGATCAGAAATGGTGTGACCAGCAGGTCCAGGGAGGTTCTTCTCCCTCTGGACTCAGCACTGGTGAGACCGCTCCTCGAATCCTGGGGTCAGTTGTGGGCTCCTCAGCACAAGAAGGATGTTGAGGCTCTGGAGTGAGTGCAGACAAGAGCAACAAAGCTGATGAAGGGGCTGGAGAACAGACCTGATGAGGAACGGGTGAGAGAGCTGGGAGTGTTTATGCTGGAGAAGAGGAGGCTGAGGGGAGACCTCATTGTTCTCTACAACTACCTGAAAGGAGGTTGTGGAGAGGAGGGAGCTGGGCTCTTCTCCCAAGTGACAGGGGACAGGATGAGAGGGAATGGCCTCAAGCTCCACCAGGGGAGATTTAGGCTGGACATTAGGAGGAGGTTTTTCCCAGAAAGGGCAATTGGGCACTGGCAGAAGCTGCCCAGGGATGGTGTTTTGTCCCCTTCCCTGGAGGGGTTTAAGGGACAGGTGGACAAGGTGCTGAGGGACATGTGTTAGTGTTTGATAGGAGTGGTTGGACTTGATGATCCGTTGGGTCTCTTCCAACCTGGTGATTCTATGAATTATCCAATAATTTTCCTCACTATTTTACAGCACGAAACGTGAAAAGGTTTATATAACCACACCAGCAATGCTAATAAGCTTGTAAACTTCAGCAGTGTAAAATACGGATTTGAATACATTGAAAGCTACTTACATGTTTGACAGGATGCTAAAATCTGGCTGTGCCACGTCTTGCTCTGAATTCACACATTACTGTCGGTCAGAAAGCCCTGACATTCACCTCCATTGGTAATTGCAACAGGCATGGGTTATTTTAATAATAAAATGTGCATGCTTGTTATTTTTCAGACAGTCTGTGGAAAAGAATTCCAAATCTAAAGCTATGCTAACAAACAAATACATTTGCATTAGGAAAATGTAACATCACTGAAGGGAACAGTTTCATAAGGGTTTGAAATAAATTATATGTCTGACTTCCACAACTGTAAATGTGAACTGAAATACAAGAGATCAAAGCTTTCAGTGCTCTGTATTGCACACAACTACATCGACTTCTCACCAAGCAGCTGATTTCAGGTGGTTTTTTTTTCCCAAAGCTTTCAAGCCAAAAGTTGCACAGAGCCGAACACACACCTGAAAGCTTCAGTATCAAGTTAAGCTATCAGGGCTCTTTTTCCTAAGAGGGAATTGAAGCAGGAAAGGGTTTGTTAGCCCTGTTTGTTTACAAGACACAAAAGTAAAGAGATCAGGATTTACAAACCAAACCACAGACTTCTCATTCCTCACGATAAAAACATCCTGGGAAATGTTACACACGTGCCTGAGGATTTTCTTTTTACTGAATTTCATAGAATCATAGAACAGTTTGGGTTGGAAGGGAACTTAAAGCCCATCCAGTTCCAACCCTGCTGCCATGGACAGGGACACCTCTCAGTGGACCAGGCTGCTCCAAGCCCCATCCAACCTGGCCTTGGACACCTCCAGGGATGGGGCAGCCACAGCTTCCCTGGCAACATGGGCTAGTGTCTCACCACCCTCATAGTGAAGAAATTCCTCCTCAAGAATGATTTAAATCTGCCCCTCTCCAGTCTATACCCATTGCCCCCAGTCCTATCACTACAAGCCCTAAATGCTACTGCCTCAGTGCTGTCACCTTTCCAGTAATTACACTTTGGACTCCACCTAGTGCAAAAGATATTAGCACTTGACTGAGGAAATAACAAACCTTGACTATGATGCGCTTAAGGGAAAAGGCAAAAGATATAGTCATAATGGGCTGTATCTTTCTATATAGTGTGGGTGGATGAGGTACTGAGGGACATGGGTTAGTGTTTGATAGGAATGGTTGGACTCGATCCGATGGGTCTCTTCCAACCTGGTGATTCTATGATTCTATTCCTGGAAAGTTTTTCCAGATGCTTAAGCTTATATCTTTTGGACTCTGCTTGCAAATTGACTTTTTCTTTTCACAGAAACCTATCACGTGTTTGAAAATTATCAGCAGGTCTTTTTAATTTTGGATTGTGCAATCCCATTTACCCCAGGAAACAGCTGGATATCATGCAACATAGTCATAACTCTCATCATTTCGGCTGCTCCCACCTGAGCTCTCTGTGCTGGGTACCTGCCTTTCTTGTGTTCCTGTGGCCAAAACAGAAGAGTGGCTTGGTTGAATTCATGGAATCATAGAATCACCGGGTTGGAAGAGACCCACTGGATCATTGAGTCCAACCATTCCTATCAAACACTAAACCATGTCCCTTAGTGCTTTGTCCACCCATCCCTTAAACCCCTCCAGGGAAGGTGACTCAACCCCCTCCCTGGGCAGCCTCTACCAGTGCCCAATGACACTTTCTGTGAAGAATCTTTTCCTTATGCCAAGCCTGAACCTCAATTCTTCAGAGAGTCCCAAGAGGATTCCATCACTTCTACAGACTATGCATGCTTCTGTTCATACACTCCAGTAAAGCATTAGTTTTGTTCACAATGTCAGTTTTCTAACTATTTGTCCTCATCTTTCCCTGGAAAACAATAGTTTAAATATTTTTCCCCTGTGTTTTAATTCAGGTAAGGAGTTTTATGATGTTCTGTGTGGTCTTCTGCTGGAAAGCTCTCTAAATTCCAGGAGTTTAGAGACCAAAATAGAGGCAGGGAAGTGGTTCTGCCCCTGCAGTCAGCACTGGTGAGGCTGCACTTGAATCCTGGGTTCAATTTTTGGCCCCTCACTACAAGAAGGACAGTGAGGTCCAGGAGAGAAGAGCAAAAAAACTGGTCAAGGGGCTGGAGAACAGGGATATGAGGAGAAGTTGAGGGAGCTGGGGGTGTTTAGCCTGGAGCAGAGGAGGCTGAGGGGAGACCTTATCACTGCCTATGACTGCCTGGAAGGAGGTTGCAGAGAGGTGGGTGTTGGTTTCTTCTCCCAAGTGACAGGAGACAGGATGAGAGGAAATGGTCTCAAGCTGCATCAGGGAGGGTTCAGATTGTACAATAAGAAAAATTTCTTCACTGAAAGGGCTCTCCAGCTGTGGCAGAGGCTGCCCAGGGAGGTGGTGGAGTCCCCATCCCTGGAGGGGTTTAAATAACAAGCAAACAAAGTGCTTAGGGATATGATTTAGTAGTGGACAGATACAGTTGGACCAGATGATCTCAAAGGTCTTTTCAACCTAATGACTCTATGATTCTATGAAATCACGTTACTAACATGCCAGCTGACCTCATCCATATTAATTTTTTTGTGCTTATTCTCATCTTACAAAACTATGACCACAGTCTATGCCCGCAGACACTTTTAATCACAAACGCAGGTGACTGAGTAGCTGTTGCAGTAATATTCTATAATAATAAGGATAATTCTGGATTATGTGAGTAACTTCTGAAAGCTCTGAATCTTTTCAAAACTATTTACTATGTAGAAATACATGATGACTATGAACAATTTGCAGACTATGATTTATCATCAAATTCTTTTTTTTTCACTCATTCACAATGTAGATAAGTTGCTCCTTTGCTTGCCAGTTGTCTCAAGGCATCACTTAAACTTTTTTCCTCGTATCCCGTAAACATTTTTCTTGTATCATGTGAGAATGACCAGCACACTCAGTGCAAAGCTTGGATGATCAGTGTGAGGGAACATGAGCCTGGAGCCTGGGTTGGAAGGAACCTTAAAGATCATCCAGTTCCACCCCTGCCATGGGCAGGGACACCTCCCACTGGATCAGGGGCTCCAAGCCCCATCCAACCTTGCCTTGAACGCCTCCATGGATGAGGGAGCCACCACTGCTCTGGCAACGTGTTCCAGGGCCTCATCACCCTCATTGTAAAAAATTTCTTCCTAATGTCTCATCTAAATCTTCCCCTTTCCAATTTGAAGCCATTTGCCTCATCCCATCACTCCCTGCCATCCACTAGATGGATAGACGAAAGTCAATAACTCCTGCATTCAGCAAGAAAATCGATCGCTCACTTCCCTAAACTTGAGTGGTTACAGAAGTGTTGTGGGGCTGGGTACTTACATTTCCCTTCTTCTTCCTTATTTCTTTTATTTAATTATTGAGACACGTACGATACACAGTTTGAGTCACGTGTGTTTGTTTATACCTCTTAAACAGATGTCGAAGCACTTAGAATAGAGGGATTGTAGATAAATTAATAGAGTGGATGAACAATATCATTTCTCAAAAGCAAATAGAGAAATTAATTTTTCCAATATAGTTCGTTATAAATATAGGAAATCGGGCATTTCATGAAAGGATTTTCACACTGAAATTTTTCTTTTTCTACTAAGAAATGTCTACTTTCACCCAAAACAATAGGTGAGCGGTTTAATTTTAATTGAAATAAAACGAAGCCAAAAATTTTTCTGTCTGAAGTCAGACGGAATCTGGATCTGATTTATCTCAGTGGATAACACTATCACTAGGAGAGTGACCTTTTTTATTCATCTGACAGACAGAAAAAATAAATGACACTATGGGTTATAAAAAACACATTAATTTTTTTTTCCTCCAAGATGTGAACTCTCTGCTACACTTCCTGAACGAGCTTTGAAAGGCTGATGGATTTTGACTGATCAGATTTGTCAAACCTGCAGATTTTCAATACAGGCTAAGTTTTAATGCTCTAAGGTTTTATCTATATTTGTATGCGTTTCAGCACAATAAAAGCAGATCAGTGGATCAAAGCCCTCGCTGCTGAGGCCCCCACATCTGCACCACATGTGGTCCAGGGGCTTTACTTTGGACTAAATTTAGTCTAGACTGGATATCACCGTGACACATGTGGCCTGAAGCTGTCCGAAGGCTCAGCCAACACTTCGGACCTCAGGCCTGGAGAAAAGAAAGCTACGAGAAGAACTTATAACGACCTTCCAGTACCTGAAGGGGCTACAAGAAAGCTGGGAAGGGACTGTTTACAAAGACTTGGAGGGATAGGATGAGAGACAATGGGGATAAACTGGAGAGGGGCAGATTTAGACTAGCAGAGCCTTTTGTGTCCTCTCCTACTAAAGGAATCCAGTAGGCTTGCCCCAGAAATAGAACCAGATTGCACTGTATGGAGTTGATCAAGGATTTCACCACAAAGCCTCTCAGGTCCATACTGGCCTCATGAGGAACAGCTGAGAGAGCTGGGGGTGTTTATCCTGGAGAAGAGGACGCTGAGAGGAGACCTCATTGCTCTCTCCAATTACCTGAAAGGAGGTTGTGGAGAGGAGGGAGCTGGGCTCTTCTCCCAAGGGACAGGACGAGCGGGAATGGCCNAAGATACAGCTGAGTCTGTTGCATCTGCATTTACGCGGTTTAAAGAGTTTTATTTCCACCAAGCCCCAAAAAAGGCACAGTAACCTTTAAATTTCCAGAGTACCTGTTTGTTCTGAAGGAACGTGCCTTGCTAAAACCTTGCTGAAAATTGCATTTTTAACTTTGCTGCGTCTAAAGGTGAGGGCTGAGCTGGTCTGCGGTTCTGAAAGCCCTATGATATCTATAAGAGGGGGAATCTTCCTTTCTAGATTCACCTTGAAATTGTAAACTTTGGAAGACTGACCCAAGATTTCCGAATGCAGGAATGAGACTGAAAATCCTGGGAAAAAAGCAGGGGTTACAAGTTCCCCACCATGTACGTGAGACCTTAAGCTCTCAACAGCCATAATTCAGCCTGGTGGTTCCTGGGCGGGGGGAGTGTCTCACCTTCTTGCTAAGGATCCAGTTGCTACAGAGAAGCCAGATCTGGGGCTCATAAATTATCACGTTTGCAGCTCATGCTGCCTTGAGGTCCTGGGTGTAGAGAGGATTTACTGGTGACCCAGATGCAAGTCCACATCTCAGCACTGCAGATCTTAGCGTGAAGGAGCCCTTTGTGGGAAGGAAATGTGAAAAAACTCTCACTCTACACGCTCTACAGCTTCAGGAATCTTGTGTTGAATATAAGAGGTATCAACGAAGAGTATCAGGTTGCCTTTTTCTAATAAAATTCACCTTTCTCAATTTTTTTAAAATTATTATTTGTGATTCTCTATGTGCTTCTAGAAGTGATAGAGAAAAAAAAAATTAATTAAAAAAAAAATCACAGCCAGAATCTGCATTTAAAACTGTTACTCTGGAATATTCCTAAAGGGACCCAAATTGTATATTCATCCCATCCCTTTGCTGCTTTAACTCCCTACCCACATCCAGTATGTGAGTCTGTTCCTGCGCTGCGTGTCGATATTAATACACAGCCACATACATATCAGAAATGCCCGTGATGGTTGCAGCCAGAGAAGGCAATTTTCACCCCTTCACCGAGCTCTGCGGGGTGGGACTGCTGAGAAATGGTCCAGAAGGTTCCTTACGACAGTCAGGTCCAGGAACTGAAATTAGTGAACTGCCGCTTACGAGGCAGCAAGAATGAATTATTCAACCTGGTGTGTGGACTGAAAGTCTGATTTTAAAAAGTCTGGCTCATCTAAGAAGCCTTAGAATGACGTTTGTTAAGAGGAAGGCACTATGAAGCGCATCTGCCTGGCTGGATGTCCTGGGAGCTGCTGTCTGACTCTAACTGGGGTGTCTGAGCTGTCCCATAAATGATGAGCAACAGCTGAACAAGAATCCATTTCCCTGTTTTATAAATATTTTTGAAAAGATCGGGTTTTCCTCCTTTTGCCGCCGCCAGAAATGTTTTGGAAGGACCTCTGGGGAGGTCAGTGCCCTGGGGACGTGGGAGGCTGCCACAGCCCTGGGGTCCCATCCATCCCCCCTCGTCAAGACCCTGCGGGTGACAGTGGAGATAGAGCCTGCTCTGTACTGGAGCCTCGCTCCATCCCAGTTCCCAGCAGCCAGGGCAGGAACAGGAGCTCACAGGGACCGACCCATGGCTGAAAGGCAAGGGAGGGTGAAGGGACAAAGCTTTGACTTTGACAAGAGGCTGCGGCGTGCACCTGAGCATCTCTTCTCACCAACATTTCTCTCTAGCTCAGCATTTCCCCGTGGAGGCTCCACTTCGGTGCATCAGCATTTTTCTGACATAAAAACATGTCCCTGAAAAATTTCCGACTGGTCATTTACTAGACGAGCATCAGGAAGGAGCCTCTCCGGGCCAGCAGTGTTTATCTTGGTGTGGATCAGCTAGAGAAGGGGTAATTTGTACATGGCACGGCGCTTTGTCCTTCAGACGCTGAATATGTGAGGCAGGACTTTGGTGGCTAGCAAAGCACTCTACCTTGAAATTAAGGAGGGATGATTTGTTTTAAAGCTTCTCTGTGATGCTGGAGCCTTTTCTGCCACCTTCGTGTCATGATTCACGGTCTTGTCCTGTGGGAAAAGCTGTGCAGCACATCCATGAGCTCCATCCCAGGATGGAATTAGATTCTGCACTGTAAGGGAGACGTGAAAGAAAAGAATAAAATACCATATAGCAATTTGTATTTTGTTTTGTTTTCTGTTAATTTGCAATCATAGAGTCATAGAATCATAGAATGGGTTGAGTTGGAAGGGACTTCAAAGCCCATCCAGCTCCAACCCCTGATATGAGCAGGGACACCTCCCACTGGGCCAGGCTGCTCAAGGTTGCTAAGGTCTTAATCTAAATCTTCCACTCTCCTATTTAAAGCCTTTCCCCATTGTCCATCACTCCATGCCCTTGGAAAAAGCCCCTTTCCAGCTTCCCTGGAGCTTCCCTGGAGCCTCTTTGAGTACTGGAGGGTCTCCCCAGAGCCATCTCTTCTCTGGGCTGAGCAACCCCAACTCTCAGCCTGTCCCCGTAGTAGAGATGCTCTAGCCCTTACATCATAATGCCAGCCTGAAATAAATAAATCCAAGATACTGTAATATGAGGTGCTGAGGGACATGGGTTAGTGATTGATGGGAATGGTTGGACTCGATGATCCAATGGGTCTTTCCCAACCTGGTGATTCCATGATTCTATGTCCAGAGAATTCATTCCATCAGTCAGTTGTTTTCTACGTGTACATACGTGTTTTATCCACGTGAGCAGCAGGTTCTGAAGGAATTTTGAGAGCCCTGAGAGCCAAATGCAGTAAAAGCCACCAGGTGCATGTGTGAAGTGTCCAGGTGAGATCAGGTGCAACCATCTTCAGTCTATTTGCTCATGAATAGAGAAAGAAGGAGATTTAAATCTTCATTGTTACTTCAGGAGAGTCTAATTAACTTCTCTGCTTCCTCTGAGAAAAACCCACCTCCTAGGCAAACACACCCGGATAACATCACCCAATATCCTGAAGAGCTTTGGGGATTTGCAATGGTTTCAAAAGTGGGGTCGTCTCTTTCTTTCTCTGCTCTCAACCACATCTTAGGCAAATACCACAGAAATAAAAACAAGCAGGATGACATTCAGAGATGTTTGCATGGCTTGCGGTTCCGAGGCTCCACGATAACTATCAGAGATGCCCAATACTGCAGAGTCTGGTGAGTCACATTAATTCTCTGGTCCTCAAGGTGAATTATTTTCTTCCGTGATGTGCTGCTGGCTCTGCTAACAAACTCTTGACTTCATTCCCGGCTACCACCTCTTGCCAGCACCTGCTGTGCCAATTGGAAGTGCCTCTCCATTCGAAGCGAACCAAACTGGGAGCTGAAAATACTTGCCTGAAAGCAGGATTTGGCACATTTGACTGTGCAGCCTAACACACACTCCAAGCTCCTCAAATCTGCTTTCTTTCTAGCCTGCTTTTGTGCCAGCAGGTATTTACCTGGATGTCAGCACTGCATGAGAACATTCGAGTAACTCTGCTGAGGGGAGACCTCATTGCTCTCTACAACTCCCTGAGAGGAGGTTGTGGAGAGGAGGGAGTTGGGCTCTTCTCCCAAGGGACAGGGGACAGGACAAGAGGGAATGGCCTCAAGCTCCACCAGGGGAGATTTAGGCTGGACATTAGGAAAAATTTTTTCAGAGAAAGGGTGATTGATCACTGTCAGAGGCTGCCCAGGGAGGGGGTTGAGTCACCTTCCCTGGAGGTGTTTAAGGCACATGTGGACCAGATGCTGAGGGACATGGTTTAGTGTTTGATAGGAACAGTTGGACTCAATGATCCAGTGGGTCTCTTCCAACCCGGTGATTCTATGATTCTTTGATTCCTTCCCATGGCAAAACCTGCTCACCATGTTTGCATCCCTCCTACCATCTCAGTTCTGCTTTAACAACCCAGATTTTTGCCTGCTTGTTTTTTGCTGATGTAATTGCAAGTGGAGCAAAGCTGTAAGCCAAACCACAAGAGTGAGCTGGATTCAAACACATGTTGTTTTCTAAAGCTGGGTTTGCCTTTTTTTTTCCAAAACAGGGGTCATTTTAAAAGTCCCATTTCCAGCAAAGCCCCACAGATGCAAGACCACAATCCAGGCAGGAACAAATTGTGATGTGGTGGTAGGAATGACAGATGGGGGAGGAATCTCATCAGCCAGCTGCACCAGCAAATTAAACAAAACACTACACAAAGCTGCAGCCCCAGGCACTTCTCCACCTGAACTTTTCATCACAGTGGCCCTGAAGCAGGAGTAGGTGCCAACTCCCCAGCCAGGTGCTCCTAGCAACATGTAGGAACACAAGCTGAGGCTCCTTGGGAATTTTCAGGCTGATCAGGAAGGTCCTACTAAGTTTCTGGCATCTTCAGGTTGGGGAATATCAGTGAGAAGCATTTGACTGTGACATGGAATCATAGAATTATAGAATCATAGAAGGGTTTGGGTTGGAAGGGACCTTAAAGATCATCCAGTTCCACCCCTGCCATGGGCAGGGACACCTCCCACTGGATCAGGGGCTCCAAGCCCCATCCAACCTGGCCTTGAACCCCTCCAGGGATGGGGCAGCCACAGCTTCCTTGGGCAACCTGGGCCAGGGCCTTACCACCCTCATGGTAAAGAGTTTCTTCCTCATGTCTAGTCTAAATCTTCCCCACTCCAATTTAAAGCCATTCCCCCTAATCCTATCACCCCATACCCTTGTAAAAAGTCCCTCTGCACCTTTCCTGGAGCCCCTTTGAGTACTGGAAGCTGTTCTAACATCTTCTTAGAGCCTTCTCTTCTCAGTTTGTCCTCATAGCAGAGCTGCTCCAGCCCTCGGATCATCTTCATAGCCTCCTCTGGACCTGTTCGAGCAGCCCTATGTCCTTCTCATGTTGAGGATTCCAGAACTGGACATCTTTCCTTCCTAATAAAACTACTCTGAATTTACCAATGGCTTTACTGGCACCCACTGATTTCCACTCCTGACTGGGTGACCTGACCAACCTTTTTCTCTAACTTAGTTTTTCACCTGCAATAGCGATGTGGCTTTGACATAGCAGAAAATGCTGGAGGATGCTTCTGAAGTGCTACTCACTCTCTTTCCAGAAAAATGAGTCCCCAGAAAAGCCCGTGTGCTCACAGCAGCCTTCCCAAGGCTTAGTGGAGCACTCTTGCTTGTGCATTTCATACCTCCCTATTTCTGCATTTCACTCTTCCGATGAGGTGGTCTCCCTGCAGAACTTCTCTCCTCTCCTACCTTCAATCATTATTTCTTGTTAGCTGCATTTCATCTTCAGTTTGAACTCCTGTCTTTCTAATCCTTACCCTCATTGGAGTCAAAGCACAGACGTATCTATATGGATAAGAATTTCAAAATACAAATTACGCAAAGAAAACATTTTTTGAAACTCTAACTCGTGTGCTTCATGCTTAAATGAGCTTTGAACTCTTTTGATGACACAAGTAATTACATTGGTGGAGAAATGCAGACTGCATTTAAGAATTTGGAGAAAGATTGTCTTAGATGCAAAGAAACAAGAATTTCTACATGAATAAATTTGTGTTAGTTGAATCTGGTCTCTACTTCACAGCAGCCAGGACGGGGGACAGATAAAAACAACTGAAAAAGAGAAGACGAGACAGTCAGAAAACTATCAATCAGCTCATGAATGTGAATCCTGTTCAACACATCAACTCATTTTTTCTTGATATACTCAATTTCTCAAAGATCAGAGCTTTATGAAGAACTAACTTTGATAAGTATGGACTGGCAGCTGCGCATGCAATGAAAATCAGAGACAATTAATTGTATCATTACTGCGTACCATGTACAGTACTTGATGCATTATTTATGCAGGTAGAGATAGATTTTTAAGGCCAGAGGTGTCATCATAATTATGTAGTTTGACCTCCTGCTTGACTCAGTCAATACAGTTTTACCCAGTAACTCATTATTTGGCACCAATACCTGCTTGGACTGTAGTCTGTCTTTCAGAGAAATCTCCAAATTAGAAGAGAAATCTCTATGTGATGGGCAGTCTACCTCATCCCAGTAAAAAGCTATTCCACTTTCAGAGGGTGGAAAAAAAGTTTAATGCAAATTAGAAAGAAATCTGTGTTGAAAAATTGCAGTAGCAATTGGTTCTTTTTAAAAAAACTATGCTGAACACTATGGTTTTACCTTGAGAATTTTTTAAAAGATAATTCATCCCAGTGGATTTTGTTAAGCAACCCTAAATTATTTTCTATGTATCATAGAATTGTAGAATGGTTTGAGCTGGAAGGGATCTTAAAGCTCATCTAATTCCAACCCCCTGACATGGGCAGGGACACCTCCCACTGGACCAGCACCTTACGTCTGTTTTTTACATTACATTTTACATTACATTACTTTTTTTTTTACTGTTTGTCCCTTTTCATAGAATAATAGAATCATAGAATCACCAGGTTGGAAGAGACCCATTGGATCATCGAGTCCAACCATTCCCACCAATCATTAAATCATGTCCCTCAGCACCTCGTCCACCCGTCCCTTAAACACCTCCAAAGAAGGTGACTCACCCCCCCTCCCTGGGCAACCTCTGCCAGTGCCCAATGACCCTTTCTGTGAAGAATTTTTTCCTAATGTCTAGCCTGAACCTCCCGTGGTGGAGCTTGAGGCCATTCCCTCTCGTCCTGTCCCCTGTCATCGTCTGTGACTGGATTTATTCTTTTTCCCTCACAAGACAGAATTTTTTTTTTTTTGAGAACTCTAGTGATTATTAATAGAAACACAGAATCAGGGAATAATTTCTTCTGCTAGGAAGCTCAGGAAGTCATCTACACCCACTGCTGTGATTAAAGAAAACAGTAATAAACAAACTCCTCATCCCCGCAGAATACAAATGTGTTTCAAGACCGAAGAAGTGTTTCTATTCATGTTTGTCTGCTAACCAGCTTCCAAATTCAGAAGGGCAGAGTGGAGGTGGGATTACCTATCATGGAATCACAGAATCAGCAGGTTGGAAGAGACCCACCGGATCATCGAGTCCAACCGTTCCTATCAAACACTAACACATGTCCATCAGCACCTCGTCACCTGTCCCTTAAACCCCTCCAGGGAAGGTGAATCAACCCCCTCCCTGGGCAACCTCTGACAGTGCCCAGTGACCCTTTCTGTGAAAATTTTTTTCTCAATGTCCAGCCTAAAGATTCTATGAACTCTTGGTGTTGAGCCATCACTTCTCAATACTCATACGTGAATAAAATCTAATTAATCATTATAAATAAAACACTCTTATTACTTTCCAGTGCTTAAATAACAAACTCAGCTGCCTCTGTTGTAGATATCTATGTCCAGCCAGATAAAGCCTTCAGAAAAGACAGAATTTAAGTTTTCTGGATCCTGGAAAAATGCAATACGTGCCGTGTCACCCTGTCATTTGCAGTCAAACATTTCCTGGTGGTTACTTACACTCAGTAAAAAATTCAGCCAGAGCACTTGCAGTGCCCCAGGCGCAGCTCCCCCTCTGCTCCCTACGCATGCCAGGGAGAAGGTTTTAAGGGTTTCATCAGTTTTTTACCATTTCAGCTGAAATGTAAATCCTCCTTGAAGCAGCATGTTTGTATTTTGATAGGAATGGCTGGACTCGATGATCCGGTGGGTCTCTTCCAACCCAGTGATTCTATGATTCTATGATTTTGGGGTTTTGCTGCCTCCACACAGGAGCTGGATGAGGAGGTGGGAGGCAGCAGGCTTGTTTGCCTCTGCAGCTGCTCTTTGTGGGGCTCCACAAGGAGCTGCCAGTTGTGTGGGAGAGGACAGCAAACCCCATGCTTCTCCCCTCTTTGCTGATGCTGCTGAGGTGACTCAAGGAGCAGAAATGTCTGGCGAAAGCCTCCACCTCCAATATATGCAATAACATATAGAGAAAAAAATATCTCTACGATACCACTTAGAAATTTCAAGCTGATTTTCCTTTCCATTGCCTTTTTCCACCCTTTGGTTTCTGATACACTGAATTTCACGATAAGATTGAAGCCTGCCTTTCAGAAAACAGTGCGTAGATGTTCTTTGCCGCATCTGAAAAGCAGGTGTTCTCAAACCGATCTGGAATATTTTGAGCAAATCCTGGCTTTGAAATGCAAATGCGTTCGCCACGTCTGCATAGTTTGAGATAAAGTAGTTAACAATGATTTAATCCTTGTTTTATGCAGTTCATTATCAAGACACTATGACCAGGCCAACAATGGATTTGGAGCATAATAGGGTCTTGCCAAACAGGTAGAGACTCTTTATTCAAACTGAGCTCTTACAGGTACAGTGACTTCATTTTTCTGAGGTCTGGTAAAGCACCACAATACACCATATAGATATATTTTTTTTCTGTTTCCCATATATCCTGCTATAAATACAGCCTAGTCTTTTTTTCCAGAACCAAAGTCTCCCAACCTAAAATATCGTCATGTGGGGAATTTCTAGTAAATTTAGTTTTAAATGGGAAAAAGCTGCATTTCAGGGGAAATGTCACTGTTAAATGGAACGGTGGCTCCAAACACGCATCATTTTCAGGAGAATTTTTACCTCTCTGAAAATTTGAGTCAATAAATACAGCACCTGAAGGGGCTGCAAGAAAGCTGGGGAGGGACTGCTTACAAAGGCTCGTGGTGATAGGACGAGGGGCAATGGGAATAGACTGGAGAGGGGAAGATTTAGACTAGACATAAAGAGGAATTTCTTCACAAAGAGGGTGGTGAGACCCTGGCCCAGGTTGCCCGGAGAAGCTGTGGCTGCCCCATCCCTGGAGGTGCTCAAGGCCAGGTTCCATCCATTTTCCCATCCAGATACTTCACAGTTTAATTAACAGAGAACTACGTCTCAATAAATAGGTGTGGGGAAAGCTTTCTAAGTAATTTCCAGCAAATCAAACTTTTTTATTTCTTTAACAATAGTTTGCTTCTCTACCTCCCCACGCAGCTGATATAACTTCATGGCACTGTTACCAGTGAGGGAATCACTCATTAAATTATATTTTAGATTCTATTTTAAATTCTCTTTAGTCTTAGCAACCGAGTGCTGAAATGCTCTACCTTTATTTACTTGAACATAGCTGTTTGCTTGCCATTCATGCAGGGGTTGTTGCTCAGTATGTTTTAGTGACTTATATTCATGACTTCCAAGCTGATGAAAAGGAGGACTCGTGTTTTGCCTGTCTCTCTATCACTACAGCACATAACAACAGATGGCAGTGTTCCTAAACTGCGTTAGTCAACAAATGGTATGAGCTCAGATAGCTCAATGATTCCATTATNAGGGGCTGCAAGAAAGCTGGGGAGGGACTGTTCACAAAGACTTGTGGTGATAGGACTGGGGCAATGGGAATAAACTGGAGAGGGGAAGATTTAGACTAGACATAAAGAGGAATTTCTTCACAAAGAGGGTGGTGAGACCCTGGCCCGGGTTGCCTGGAGAATCTGGGGCTGCCCCATCCCTGGAGGTGCTCAAGGCCAGGTTCCATCTACTTTCCCATCCAGATACATCACATTTTAATTAACAGAGAATTATGTCTGGATAAATAGGTGTGGGGAAAGCTTTCTAAGTAATTTCCAGCAAATCAAACTTTTTTATTTCTTTATTTCTTTAACAATAGTTTGCTTCTCTACCTCCCCACGCAGCTGATATAACTTCATGGCACTGTTACCAGTGAGGGAATCACTCATTAGATTCTATTTTAGACTCTATTTTATATTCTCTTTAGTCTTAGCAACTGAGGGCTGAGATGCTCTACCTTTATTTACTTGAACACAGCCGTTTCCTTGCCATCCATGCAGGGGTTGTTGCTCAATATGGTTTAGTGACTTATATTCATGACTTCCAAGCTGATGAAAAGGAGGACTCGTGTTTTGCCTGTCTCTCTATCGCTATAGCACATAACAACAGATGGCAGTGTTCCTAAACTGCGTTAGTCAACAAATGGTATGAGCTCAGATAGATCAATGATTCCATTATCCCGATAATAATAATTATTATTAACAAGAACTAAGAATGAATCCTCAACTTCACGAGATATAAACCTCTTGACCTACATTTTAAGGATTCCTAGCAATTCTGCTTGCCTCTGGTTTTGAGTCTACAGAGAAAAGCTGTAAAAACTGTAAAAAAAGCTTTAAAAACTCATGAACTATCAGCAGCAGGACGAGTGGCAATGGCCTCAAGTTGTTGGGGAGGTTCAGACTGGACATCAGGAAAAATTTCTTCACCAGACGCGTTATCAGGCACTGGCAGAGGCTGCCCAGGGAGATGGTGGAGTCGCTGTGTCTGGGGGTGTTTAAAAGACAGGTGGATAAAATGCTTGGGGATATGATTTAGTAGTAGACAGATATGGTTGGACTCAATCTCAAAGGTCTTTTTCAAACAACTAATTCTATGATTCTATAAATTTCAAGCCAAACTTACCAACACATACCTGCAAACGATGCTATTTTAAGGGTTATTATGCTAGTCTAGTGAAATTACTTAAACCCCTCCAGGGAANGGGGGTCCAAAGGCTATTGGACTGCAATCAGTATTGAATTTGAGGTCTCCTTTCCAGTTAAGCAACCAGGGTTCAATAACAGTTGATCTGAGACCAAGTCTCCCTGACAGCCTCTTGGGCTGGCAGACCAATTATTCTAGTTTAAACTGCAAAGCAGTCTCCTCTTCTAATATTGATACATTTTGTGAAAGACGGAGTTTGCACATTTTCTTTATTCAGAATAACCTTTAAAATATGAAACAAAGGAATTACTTTTAAAAGATTCCCATTCAGGAACCGCTTCTCAAATCATTACCTTGCTGCCTGACAGTTCTAATGAGACTCAACACAGAATTTTTTTTAAGGTCTTGAAGCAGTGTCCTCGTGCATCCCAGAAGGAAATAATCTCTTGTTTAAAGATTAATAAAGAAAAATTAATTTAACTTCTCCAGGTGCTGTCAAAGTCCTTATCTAGCTTTCAACAACTTCAAAGCAGATCTTGTTAGATTTTATTTTAATATAATTTCATCTCTGATAACAGAGGGAAAATAATTACATTGATGTAGGAAAAAAAAGTGCTCAACAATGCTTTGAAAATATATTAAACCAAGGTTTCTATAAACATTTCTTAAATATGCCACATATCCATGGGAGACACATAAAGCAGGTGAAAGAGTCTAGAACAGGCAATAAGCACCATCCCATGGTTAAAACAACTTAAATCCCATTCCTGATACTGAATGGAAGGCGGCTGTAAGATGTTAGAAGGGTTCCAGGCATAGTTCATTTCATGAAGATTTATAATTAAGGCAATCCACTAAACGAAGGAAGTCATGGTGCTGCCATGAATGCTGAATCATTTATGCTGGTCTTCTTATCTATGCATGTAAACAAAAGGATCAGGACTATCTAAGCCATAAAACTTCAAATGAGTCATGTAGTAGTAGTTTCAGATAGTCTCATGTTGTCAGCAAACTTGGTTAATAAATCTTAAATTCACAGAATCACAGAATCATCGGGTTGGAAGAGACCCACCGGATCATCGAGTCCAACCACTATTCCTGCATCCAAATCGTTTATGAAGATATTAAAGAATCTGCAAATCATTTTTAAAAGACCCGGAGTTGCTTAAGGTATGTGAAGTTAAGCTCATGCACAGTATTTGTAAATTCATGATATTTTGGTGTCAAATTAAGTCAATTAGTTATTCATTGCTTTGGCTCCTTAGCTGAGATTCTGGTCTAAACATCTCAAGATCACGAACTCCTGAGATGTGGCTCAGATAAAGTCGTTTACAAGCTTTTGCCATGAATAAGCAGAGATAAGCAGAATGTTAGCCCTATTTAGGATGACAAAGGATGCCTGTGAACAGTTTTAAGGCTTCATTTCCATCCTTTAGACAGAAGATCTGACTGAAAGGGCTTTGGTCCATCCATCCTAGATGTTCACTGTCCACTCCAAGGATCATAGAATCATAGAACAACCAGGTAGGAAGAGACCCACTGAATCCAACCATTCCCACCAATCTCTAACCCATGTCCCTCAGCACCTTGTCCACCCATCCCTTAAACGACTCCAGGGAAGGTGAATCAACCCCCTCCCTGGGCAGCCTCTGATACTGCCCAATGACCCTTTCTGGGAAAAAGTTTTCCTAATGTCTAGCTGAAATCTCCCCTGGTGGAACTTGAGGCCATTCCCTCTCCTCCTGTCCCCTGTCACTTGGGAGAAGAGCCCAGCTCCCTCCTCTCCACAACCTCCTTTCAGGTAGTTGGAGAGAGNTGTGTTTATTGAAATGTTAGAATACATTTTCTGATTTCCTATACTTTACAAGCTTCTATGGATTACTTCTGCATTTTTAAGGCACGGGTAGACGAGATCCTGAGGGACATGGTTTAGTGTTCGATAGGAATGGTTGGACTCGATGATCTGGTGGGTCTCTTCCAACCTGGTTGTTCTATGATTCTATGATTTAACCCAGCAAGAGTTAACTGGCTAACACACTTCTCTTGGCATTTTATTTCAATAGTTACCAACCTGACTACTGAAAGTGTCTGCCTAATTATTCTAATCTGAATTTGCTTGACTCAAAAAGTTGTATTATTGATTTTCGATTTACTCTTCTTTCCCAGATTTAACTGTCTTTCAGGATTTATCGTCTTCTTCCCATGAAGATTCATCTGTGATGAAATCAACCCACCTTGAGTCTTCCTTTCAATAAGCTACTCAGGATTGCAGCTGTTGCAAAGCAGATGTCTCTGTTTGAATGTCTTGATCTCGTTGTTATTATTTTCCCACTAATCTTTGTGGGAACTTGATCATTAGTAACTGTATATTAAGAATCAGTGGCAAAATCATTCAATAGAAGAGGTTTTACTCTCATCCTGGTAGAACTCTACCAGTAAGCTTTCTCTTTGATGATGATTTGCCACAGACGACTCCTTTTTCAAACATCAATCAATTACGAATCCATTTACTCTGTGCCTTCTTGACGTAATTCAGCGCTGTGTTTCTTTTACCCCAGGAAGCAAAAAATCCAGGCATAACTCTAAGCACATTATGCCTACATAGGTTCTTAGTCAACCAAACTTGTAATCTCATCAAAGAATGAATTCAGGTTTTTGTGATAAGACCTGTTTTCCATTAGTTCATGTTGGCTGGCATTAAATATAGTCTGATCCTTCGATTAATTGAATTCCATACGACCATTTCTGTTCTTTTTCTATCCTAAGGGGTGATTTTGCCATTGTTACAATAAATTTTAGAAGGGGGGGTCTTTTTGTTTTTGTTTTGTATTAAGAAAGTGTGTTTACCTACTCATAATCAAAGGATTCATAAGTTTTTTCTGGTTATTTCATAGAATCATAGAATCACCAGGCTGGAAGATCATCGAGTCCAACCATTCTCATCAATCACTAAACCATGTCCCTCAGCACCTCGTCCACCCGTCCCTTAAACCCCTGGTGGAGCTTGAGGCCATTCCCTCTCATCCTGTCCCCTGTCACTTGGGAGAAGAGCCCAGCTCCCTCCTCTCCACAACCTCCTCTCAGTTAGTATTGGAGAAAAAGTCTTTAGGTCAGTGCCTGTAGTTGTCTAGTACGAGAGGAATTTATTGTGCCGTGTCAAACCCTTGGATGTGAAATGTGTGGTTTTGTCACTGGATCCCAGCTGCATCAAGGAGCTCTGTACTCTGCACCTCACCTAATAGTTTGTTGTAGCATGTGATATCAGAGGAAATTTTGATGCAAATGTGAATAATAGAATCATAAAATCACCAGGTTGGAAGAGACCCACCGGATCATCGAGTCCAACCGTTCCCATCAATCACTAACCCATGTCCCTCAGCACCTCACCCACCCATCCCTTAAACCCCTCCAGGGAAGGTGAATCAACCCCCTCCCTGGGCAGCCTCTGACACTGCCCAATCACCCTTTATGTGAAGAATTTCTCCCTAATGTCCAGCCTAAACCTCCCCTGGTGGAGCTTGAGGCCATTCCCTCTCATCCTGTCCCTTGGGAGAAGAGCCCAGCTCCCTCCTCTCCACAAACTCC
>WAAB01008219.1:0-77511 GCA_013389865.1 Piaya cayana
AAAGTAGTATGTTACTACCTCTATCATGAAAACTCAACAACTACCCTCTCTCCCACTCTCTCTAGACCACACAACTTTCACTATTTCTCCAGACAGATCTCTACACATATTTTCTTTGCAAAATATAAAATGTGATTGTCCCACATCAAGTGTTTTACACAGCTTCTGGGGATTTATAACAGTTTTGCTGGAAGCTTCTCTCCCTTTGACAGTTTAGATACCTAAGGTACTTATACGTAAGAGAGCTGTTTCAGTCCTTTGACAGACTAAGCACTTGAACATATTTATATAAGAATAACTTTAGGGGGATCTCAAATTACCACGAGGAAACATTTCCCTAGCATATTTTAAATGCTATTCATTCTTTCATACAATACAGGTATTTACTTTTACACCACAACCACAACCACAAAACCACAACCATCAACTCATAATCATGTTTAAAAAAGATTAAAATGTCCCAAGTTAAAAGTTGCATGCTGTGAAAATAATGAAAATATCAAAAGTCATTTTAAGACATATGAAGTCATAGCTAAACTAGAGTTAACATTCATAATACATATGATCATGGAATCATGTAACAGAAGATATGGATGACCAAATGCCTTATCTACCACATTTTGAGAACAAAAGCCACTATGATCAGATGTTTACTGTTCCATACACAAGTCATATGACACTGAAGCACCAGATTATTTTTCCTTCAGTTTTGTTAATAATCTGAAATCCTCAAATCTGGAAAATGGCAAAAAAAAAGGAAAGTATTTTCCATCTTTTCAGAGTAAATATCACTAACATAGGCAGCAACAAATTACAGAAAACAAAAGCTATTAAGTAAGCTTTTAAGATTTCCTTACAGAATACTGCCCAAATAACAGTTGTCTTACAACTGGTTGTGAAAGAATCCAACCTGAGAAAAATCTTTAAGTACATGTTCAAATTTGACAACATTGGCCAATCTGTTCTCCTAGAAATAAAAACTGTGTGAACTCAGCTTTTAAAAAAATAGTTATTTTTAACATGCAGAAATGGGCTTAACAACAGACATTAGCATGCTTCTCAAGTTCTTTCTTCAAATAGTTATTTTCAGAAGATATCCAGAATTCATCACATTGAACATGGGAATACAGTCAACACTCAGTAGCTGAATACAACATATAAAAGTGACATATGCTACCAACTTAGGGCTCAGGAAAGCCCCTAGTAATGTTCCTCACAAGCTATCTTCTAGAAGAGAGTTGTCTATGAAATGACCACACTCTTCTGCTTCCCCATTTGCAGTATGTAAGCTCATCTTTGTGCAGTTCTGCTCAGGCTTTTGTAAATATTTGTCCTGCACAAAGCACAAGAATTTAAATGTAGGTAAACTAGAAGTAAAAATCAAATTTATGCTGCAGTTTCAATACAGTGAGTGTCATGTTTTCAGGGACAACAAAAAGCTGTGATTCATTCTGTAGTAAGTCAAGTGAATGTTCAATCAGATAACAAGATAGTTCTTGCTGGGGACCACAAGAATGGACTGCAAGCAAATCGGCAAGGGCCTGCCAAAAAATGAATTAGAGTCTTGATGACTACAAAAAATGTTAGCACACAACGTGGAGTATCAGTAAATATTAGGAATTCAGTTTGTGCATGTCCTTATTCAACAATACTTAGTTCTTGACATAATGTTGTGAAATTAACATATAAAAATAGTAGTTTCACTATTTTATTAAAAAGTCTTCCCCAAAGTCCTTGCAAGAGGCAAGACAGGCAAACTTCTGCTCAGTGAGCTTAAAAACTACTGTTTAATCAAATTTTATCTCATAGTTTAGGCCCACCCAGCCAAATTCAGCAGCTAAAACCATGCAGTTGAGCCTCCAAAATCCCTTCCCCTCAACACCCCACAGGAAAAGGGGAGAGGGAAATGAGAGGAAAAAGACTTATTGGTTGGGAACTAAAACTACAGCTTTAATGAAATGATGATGACAATAATGAAAATAATGAGAAACTAATATATACCCCACCCCTCAATAACTGTATGTCAGCACATATGCTGCAGAGCAGACGTTAGGGACCGGGTCCATGGCTAGGAGGGAGCTGAACTCAGGAACTGGGCTCAGGAAAACACTGATTCAGGATGAGAAGCAACCTGACAGACAAAGTCTTCACTGGATGTCAGCCATCACAGAAGAGAGATCCTTATGATCTCTCAAGTTTATACTGAGTATGGCATATATGGGGGATGGAATATTCTGTTGGTCAGTGTAGGGTCACCTGCCCTATTGCCTCTGCTAGTATGTGTGGCTCCTTCTCCCTCAGCTTCTACACAGCCTTGGTTAAGTATAAGCATTGGCCTTTTTGCATACCAATGCCCTGTGTTATCACTTTAGAGAACACTGTCTCAAAAACATGCAGTTAGCTTTCAGAGAATGAAGATACTTACAGCAATCCAGTTAGTCACAAAACCGACTCTAATTTATCACAAAGCACAAAAATAAACCTTTGTATAATGAAAGACTTGTCTTTTTTAAAGTATAACAGACTAGCCAGAAATTTCAAAACCAGTTTTAACTAATTAACAGAACCCCTCAAAAAGTAGTAACAATGGGGAAAAAATTATGTTAGTATTACTCTAATTCAAACTAACTAACACAAGAGATGACATCAAGACAAATGACAAGTAACTACAGAAGTACCCACAACCTCCTCAAAATGTTTCATCGGCAGATAAACTTAATCATACAGGCTTATCCATCTGATACTTAAGGATGTTGACTATTGCATTTATCAAATAATTATTTACAACATGATGGTTGTATCTATGCTCCTCTCACTATTTGCAGAAAGACGAAGTTCCTTCAACTATCGGAGGGTAAAATAACACAGTCCAAATGAACACTTAGAGAGCCACTAGCTGGACCAAGTTGATTCAAACAGCAAGGCAGGCACACAGCCAGGGTTTGAGTTGGAACTCAAGTAGTGACAGAAGCCAAGGGTTGGAACAAACAAGTACAAAGAAAAAAGATGGCTGGACAAAGGTCAAACAACAAGTTACTTCTGGACTAGGTAATTCCAGGACACATTAGTCCTGACTTACACAGACACAGAACAGAACTATGAAAAGGATTTTCAAGTGCCACAGCTGCTGAAGCTGCAGGTAGCTCCCAAATTCCTATGTACCAGACTGACTGGAAACAAAGGAAAATCAGATTGGCCAAATAATATATTTTACAGTGCCGCAAATGGAAAAACATCAGCTACTACACAGTTGTCTAGATACCTACTCTGTAAAATTGCTTTTGCTCTGCAAGCTGTAAAGGATATACCTGAGAAAGAAGTAATAAATGATTTTATTGATCCATCTGTTATTTTCTCAGATTTCTTCAAATTTCCTTTTTCCCACTACTGTGATACAAACTAATCACTTTCATAAATACAGATCAGAATCAGGTAATAACAAGTAATGCCTGCGTTAAGGCCTTTCTTTTCATTACAGAAGATATACAGCAACTCTTTGCCTATGTCTGAGAACACGTTTTAGGAGCATGGAGACAGATGAAAGTAAGACACTTATTCCCTAGGAAACAAGAGATCCCATGAGAGAAGTACATACCTTCCTTGCCATTAATCACCACAAAACAACTGACATTTCAGACCTTTGAACCAACTCCCACAGCTGAAAGACATACTTTCAGTACTAACTAACCACCTTCAACTAATCTCATTCTTACATTGAAAAGACTACTCCTCAAAACCTATCCTAAAACCACAACCACGTTCAGGATTTCTGTTTCAGGTTCTATCATTCTGTAAGTTCAAAGACTAGGACATATGAAATGCTAAACTCTCCTTAAATATTTTGAGGGGAATGCTTTTTTTTAAACAACTGTTTGAGAAGAGTGACTAGAAAGCTGCATGGCAGAAAAGGACCTGGGTGTGTTAGTTGACAGCTGGCTGAACATGAGCCAGCAGTGGGTCCAGGTAGCCAAGAAGGTCAAAAGCACCCTGGCTTGTATCAGAAATGGTGTGGCCAGCAGCAGTAGAGAAGGGATTTTTCCTCTGGACTCTGAGCTGGGGACGCCACACCTCAGATATTGTGTTCAGTTTGGGGCCTCTCAATACAAGAAAGACATTGAGGTGCTGGAGCACATCCAAAGAGACCACAAGTTGGCTGAGAGTCAAGAGACAAGTAATATGAGGAGTGTTTGAGAGAACTGGGACTGTTTGATCTGGAAAAGAGGAGGCTGAGAGGAGGCCTTGCTGTTCTCTATGATTACCTAAAAGGAGTTTGCAGAGAGGTGGGTTCTAGTCTCTTCTCCCAAGTAACAAGTGATAGGATAAGAGGAAACAGCCTCAAATTGTCCCAGAGGTTTCAATTGGATATTAAGAAAAATTTGTTCACCAGCAGGGTTGTCAAGCATTGGAAGAGGCTGCTCAAGGAAATGGTGGAGTCACAATCCCTGGAGATATTTAAGATTTTTAGATGTGGTGCTTATGTACTTGTTTTAGTGGTGAACTTAGCAGTGTTAGCTTTACAGTTGGACTCAATGATCTTAGGGGTCTTTTCCAACCTAAATGATTCTATGATTCCATACTTTGAGACATCCTAAACAGCCAGCCAGAGCTACAAAACAACCAGCCTTGCACATCAAGCTTCAAATAAACAAACAACATTCTGCTATAAACATACAGTGCAATCCCACAGAAGATTAATCTAAAACCTTCCAAAGAGTGCAAGTATGCTGCTTAATGAACACAAAACTCAAGCATCCTGTATGTTAGTGTGTACCTCTTATAGGTGAAGGAACAGGTGCAGCCTGTGCTAAATAAACTTAAAAAAAAAATCACCCTCCTAAATTTTACTTTTGACGAGGAAACATTTTTCTGACAAATTATTTAATTGAAATTGCCTTGATCAGATCAAGTGGAAAATCCTACAAAGTATCCCTAACATTATGTCCTTAATACTACCACCCTGATTCTGAGCTATTTTCATATTAGCTCCATGGAAACAAAGACATGATTGTTCAATTCAAAAGACTGCTAAAATTTCCATTACAAAATACGCTTATAAAAAGCCTTTGCTTTGTGGTTTTGCTATCAGCTGGAGAAGAGAAACTAGGTTATTTTCTATACTTTACTGCAGCTTTCAGAGACTGACAAGCAGATTTAACCAACAGCATTTTTATTGTAAATAAAAATAATTCGGGACAAGCTTAGCAACCTTGGTGCACTTAAGAAGTCCAGTTACAGTTCACAAACTTTTAAGTTTCAAGTTTATTTGCTGTGTCAGTCACCACATTGAAGAAACACACAAATAAAAACACGTATCAGGTTTTACATTTACTTCATTTGATTTAGTAATTAGATTACTAAAACATAAGCTATTTTTATATAATTGGTAGAAAGTAATAATACTTACGTATTTCAATGTAATGTTCATAAGAAAAAAACCCAAAACTTTCTTACTGCCAAATTTCACTTATATTTAACTGATGCCCCTCCACATCAAGAACAACCATAAGAATGCCTTTTATTCATCTTTAGTCTTCCACTGTACCAGATGATCTTTTACCCATTTACACAGATTTATGTCCCTTGTCTCAAGTAAGAGGCTTCTGACTAAAAGGACAAATGATTAAAAACACTATTCATTGTAAAAAATGGTTTCCTCTGCTTCCTGCATACAGTAAAGGGTACACCACAGCATTTATCATACAAAACTACTCACCATAGTCATGGTTTTATCAGATGGGACGACAACAAGGAAAAATATTTTACGCCACAGTATGGTTAATAAATATTTCCAGTTGAGGGTAATATAAGGCCTGAAGTTTTACTACTCTACAACAAAAGCATTATAAAACAAAAACAGGGACTGTGAGTAATACCTTACATCATCAGGTGCATAAACCTAACAAAAACGGTCACTGGAATGTAAGCTTTATTTCCACATAAGAGCTTGATTACAATCATATTCAAACCTCTACTTACATGACCATTACACTGAACACTCAAAAATCCCTATTCAAATGGGGGTTTAGATCAAGGACCTGGTTCTGAAATTAAATACAATTATTTCATTGTCTGCTCTGGGACTAAACACTTTTTGTCAAACAGTAATGGGAAAAAAAAGCATTTGAAAAGCTCTAGTTTCCTTTTCTCTGGAAAAATATCTTAAAATACAGCAGTTGTCAGAATGCATTGTTGCTTCTATATTCAGATTTAAGCAAACTTTAAAGTCCTTCCAAAACAAACAGGAGCTTGCCTGTGCTCAGATTTACTAAATACTATATGAAGGTAACCAATATCTTGATTTAAAAATTTATATTAAGAAGAGATGGATCCTTCACTAACATGCCTGTTTAAATTCTTAAAGTGGCTTTTTATTCTATTAAAAATGTACATCTCATTTTTAATTTGCCTGGTTGCAGCTTGTGGCCACTTGTTCTTATGATGTTTCTTGTCACTAGAGTAATGAGACTTTTATAACAGAAACTCTTATCACAAAGAAGTCCCTATACACTTCAAATCAAGTCACTCATCATCCTTTTTCATAAGTTCATTTGACTGAGCTTTATGTCCTTTCCTGCAAGATGTTCTCTCAGAGAAACAAAACAAATTAACTTTGAGGGCTGTTAGATAAGGGGAAAAAATAAAAATGAACAAGCTCTAGGCATGCTAGAGAATGAAAGAAAATAAAAGAAAAAAATTAAAAAGGTATGATATATGTATTGTTGTAGAGAAACTTACACAAGCATAAAGTTTGAAAGAATTTACACTCAAATTATTAGACCACAGACAGGGAAAGTTAAAAAGAAACGAGGAGTTGGGAGAAACCTAACATATGTTTATTTTTAGAAATTTATGATTCCCTTAATCACAAATAACATAAAAAACCCCAAATGCATATTGAAAAAGGTTGTTCTCCTAAGACTCTCCCAAACTCAGGTTATCTTCCAAGAAAACAAACAAGAAAAAAAACTCTCTCAATTTCACTTAAAGGTTTTTTCTTATGAAAAGAAATTGCATCCCAGAGATCATCATTCATTTTAGCCCAGCAAATACAAAAGCTTAATTCAATTTAATTTTGGCAAATTGTTAAATGACTCAAGTAAATTCCTTCCACATAATCTTAGCAAAGATATAGAGATTTCCCTCTTCAGTCCCTCCTCCTCCTGCTCCTACTTAAAAATGTCCTTATCTTCTTCCTTCCTAATTCACTGTTCTTCCTTCGTCATATTATCCTCTGATTGTTCATTACAGAATCACAGAATCACCAGGTTGGAAAATACCCCCACGATCATCGAGTCCAACCATTCCTGTCAATCACTAAACCATGTCCCTCAGCACCTCATCCACCCATCTTTTAAAAATCCCTCACGACTCAACCACCTCCCTGGGCAGCCTGTCTCAGTGTCCAGTGACACTTTCTGTGTAAAATTTTTTTTTCTGATGTCCAGCCTGAACGTCCCCTGGCAGAGCTTGAAGTCATTCCCTCTCATCTTGCCCCCTGTCACTTGGTAGATGAGGCCAGCTCCCTCCTCCCTATAACCTCCTTTCAGGTAGTTGTAGAGAGCAGTAAGATCTCCCCTCAGCCTCTTCTGGGTTTGCCTCTTTTTCAAAACACTGGAGAAAATGTTTCAAAACCCTGAAGAAAATTTAAGATCATTCCAATATGGCCTTGCAGGCCACTCTTTCAGTACACATTTTTTTACCAGATATTTTATTTTGTATTTTATTTTCNCAATTTCACTTAAAGGTTTTTTCTTATGAAAAGAAATTGCATCCCAGAGATCATCATTCATTTTAGCCCAGCAAATACAAAAGCTTAATTCAATTTAATTTTGGCAAATTGTTAAATGACTCAAGTAAATTCCTTCCGCATAATCTTAGCAAAGATATAGAGATTTCCCTCTTCAGTCCCTCCTCCTCCTGCTCCTACTTAAAAATGTCCTTATCCTCTTCCTTCCTAATTCACTGTTCTTCCTTCGTCATATTATCCTCTGATTGTTCATTACAGAATCACAGAATCACCAGGTTGGAAAATACCCCCAGGATCATCGAGTCCAACCATTCCTGTCAATCACTAAACCATGTCCCTCAGCACCTCATCCACCCGTCTTTTAAACATCCCTCATGACTCAACCACCTCCCTGGGCAGCCTNTTATTTTCTATAAATAAATTTACATTAGTCGGTAACTTACTTCTGGTCTACAATGGCTGTTTCAAAATAGTCAAATTCTGAAGATTTACCTCAGAAAACAATATTGGAATTTTGAATGAAAATATAATACGTGACCTTCAGAACTTATCTAGCCCCACAATTTCAGACCTAAAGGAAGCATTGCTGCTTTACAGGCATCTGTTTTTCTATGCATTCACTACAAGTTCTCCAAAGTTACCTCTGTGATGCAAATGCTCCACTGGACAAATGGTTAATTTCTTAGGTGATCAGGATTCAAAAAAATGCACTAGAGGCAGTAAATTGGTCACTAATTTACAAAATAATTGCAACAATTTATTGGTTTTATAACTTCCCATTGAAAAAGGACATATAAACATATACAGTATCTCACCCTGCAGGGTTCTAATATTATTTGGAACATATGAAGAGGACTGTCATCTTGAACAGTAATCCAAATTTTGAGCAGATTTTTCCTAAATAGATAAATAAATAGATACAGAAAAATTAAGAATGCTTTAAGATTCAGTTCTACTCCCCAGTGGTTAAGGAAAACATCATTTAGAAAACAAGACTGATTCTTCCCCATAAAATTTGCATTTAAAAATAATAGCGTTGATGAATTGATCATGTTGCACTCCGAGTATTTTAATAAACACCTAATTAGTAAGCTTAAAGTGTATGGTGTTTCCAAAGAATTTCTGGACTAACACGTTTATCCAAGCAAGAAACCAGTACAGCAATGTTTTTGTAGCGATAAACACTAGCACATTCAGCTTTTTAAGGTTAGTCTTAACCACCAGAAAACTGATAACAGACAAAATACGCACAGACAAAATACAATGAAATATGATAAAGCTATGAAATACACTCAAAACAGAGACATTGCTAGTCCCAGGGATGCTACTCTATTAAGGAATATTAATTCTTCTATGCTTGCCATTCTGATGCTTTACACATTCTGCAATGTCTGGTTTTCAGGGTTGCTTTAAGTACTACCACAAGTAGGAACATGAATAATTGTACCATCACTGCAATGCTGGGATCAGTATTAAACAATGGTTTAATAAAAGCATTCAATGCAGCACAGTCAGCACTGGCATATACGTGGACTTTAGGCACAAAAGCAAAGTCATGCTGGAGGGAAGCAGATCTGTAAGATGTCATAACCAAAAGACTATCACTGCAATACTCGATTTCTTATGATTCAAGTACAGAGTTTTTCTGAAGCCAACAAAATGAAAGCATGTGTAAACCTGAATTCAAGGTGAGAAAATTCTCCAACTTCTCCCAGATCCTCCAAATTAAAGCAAAACATCAACCTGGTTAGTTGCTGAAGTCAAGCTTCAACAAACTCACACTCAGTGCTGCACAAGTACAGGCCTCAGGCTTTGTTTATTCCCAGTTCTCCTTCTCCTCTCATACTAAGATTCCAAAATAAACTACACAGAAATCCTACAGACAAGCAGTATAACCAGGGCATAGCTGGCATCGTTTCAAGATCAGGAGGATATAGGAGGCTTTGCATCTTTGAACTGCCCTGTGCTGGTCACAGTCATTTCCAGCCAGCTCCAAACCCACTGCAGCGCAAAATAACACACACACACACACCCCACCATCCCCACCTCCACCTCCCCTGAGCAGCATGCTGATCTGCTGCTCAAGGGTCTGTAAGCCAGAGGCAGCAGCCACAGGGGCAGGAAGCACCGGTGTGTGCTTGGAGTGAGGCACAACTCACCACAGCGGGCACCTGAGGGAAGGCTGCCATGAGTGACTCTCACCCAGCAGTGACATCCCAAGGGACAACGACTAAGGAAAAGCATGTCAGAGGAAAACCTAAAGCAGCCCTGTGTGGCAGGGGAAAACTATTAATAAGCAAAGAGCAGCAGAGAAAAGGAGCAAGTGAAATACAGCAGAGATCACCGAGAAGCAAGAAGTGTGTGTCAGACAGGAACTGCAAAAAAAATGACAGTGACTGTGCTGCCCACGGCCTATTGGAGGGGCTGGGATGAATCTGTATAATGCAGGCTGACAGCAGGGAAAGCTGAGGGTGGGGGGAAGACAGGTATTCAGCTTTGAACCTCCATGGCTCCAAGCCACAGTATGAGAGGTTTAGACTTGACATTAGAATGCATTTCATTACTCAGAGAGTGGTCAAATGCTGCAACAGGCTTGCTAGAGAGTTGGGTGATGCCCCAAGCCTGTCAATGTTTAAGAGGCATTTGGCCAATGCCCTTAACAACATCATGTCACAAGTTGTGTTCCCTAGGGCTTGGTCTTGGGTCCAGCTTTGTTCGGTATCTTTATCAATGACCTGGATGAACCAATTGAATGCACTTTTGGTAAGTTTGCAGAGGACAGTAAAGTGGGAGGAAGTGTTGATCTGCTTGAGGGTAGGGACGCTCTACAGAGGGACCTGAACAGGCTGGATCAACGAGCTGACGCCAATGGGATGAGGCTTAACAAGGTGAAGAGCAAAATCCTGCACTTGGGACACAAAAAACCCCGTGCAGCACCACAGGCTTGGGGAAGAGTGGCTGGAAAGCTGGCTGGAGGAGAAAGACCTAGGCGTGTTGATTGACAGCTGACTGAACGTGAGCCAGCAGCATGCCCAGGTGGCCAAGAAGGCCAATGGCATCTTGGCTTGTATCAGAAACAGTGTGGCTAGCAGGTCTAGTAAGTGATTCTGCCCCTGTACTCAGCACCAGTGAGGCTGCACCTTGAATACCGTGTTCAGTTTTGGGCCCCTCACTGCAAGGAAGACATTGAGGTGCTGGAGCGTGTCCAGAGAAGCAGGGGAAGGGGCTGGAGAACAAGTCTTACAAGAAGCACTTGAGGGAACTAACTGGAGTTATTTAACCTAGAGAATAAGAGGTTGAAAGGAGGCCTTATCACTGTCTACAACTACCTGAAAGGAGACTGCAGAGTGGTGGGCTGTGGTCTCTTTGCCCAAGAAATACATGATACGCTAAGAGTGAACGGCCCCAAACTGTTCAAGGGGAGGTTCAGACTGGACATTAGGAAAAACTTGTTCACTGAGATGATTATCAAGCAATGGCATAGGCTGCCCAGGGAGGTGGTTGAGTCACCATTGCTGGAGATATTTAAAAGATGGGTAGATGAAGTGCTTAGGGATAAGATTTAGTAGTAGACAGGTACAGTTGCACTTACTGATCTCAAAGGTCTTTTCTAACCAAGGAATTCTATCATCCTTTAACTCTCAGTCAGCCCTGAAGTGGTCAGGCAGTTGGACTAGATGGTTGTATAGGTCCTTCTCCAACTGAGATAATTTAGTCTAGTATGCAAGGGCACTTAAGGCTTTGACTTTGGAACTAAAACAAAAAAAATGAATTAGTAATTGAGAAAATATCCTTTTTAAAATACCAACAATCCATAACTTATTCTTACACTAACTGCAAATCTCTATGTGGTAACAGAGGTATGGTTGGCTAATGAGTCAGAGACAGGAGGCAATCCCTCTATGAAAGCTGTGTCATCTGACTTCAAATACTTTTCTGCATCAGAGATATGACCTCAAGGAGAAATTGCATCAAATAATGGTTCAAACTGAGAATGCTATCTGAAGCTGGTATACAAAGTAAGTAGAAAAGTACTAAGGCTATTGGTAGAGACGTGTCCCTAGAACCAGACCTCAGAGAAGTAGTTAACTTTTGCCTTCATTATGTTGTTACAGACAGGAATTCCACAACCTTGCCTAAAAACCTGTTTTCAGTTACCATCACATAGCCATTCTATTTTATTTAGAAAAATGTCATAACGAAACTAATGAATTGTGTATTGAAAGACATTTTAGACTGCTGATGGAAGAAACTTACCAAAGTTCCTTAACTGCTGAGTCTACTTTCTTGGTTTTATTTACGAATTTATAATTTAAGTTTCAGAGATAAACAGTCTGTGCCATTATAATGAGAGCCTTATTTTCTGAGTGGAGTATACAATATAAATTTGTAAATTATAGTATAGTGTAGTTGTATGTGTTCCATATAAAACTGCAAAGCACAATTCAACATTGCATATATAGATCCTAGGCACTAAGTGACTTTAGTTGAAGGGCATAAAGATTTGTTGTTTTAGCTTTTCCTCTGTTTTTGCCATAATAGACTTGAATATTACACTTCACATTTTACTATGAGAATTTTAATGTTCTCAATTTATCCACTACCTTTTACCTTGACAATTCTTAAATCTGTGCCGGTAATCATATCCTGCATTTCCACCTGCTTCCATTGCCAGCTGCCCTTACATTACGCTTATTAAGCATTAATAAAAGAGACTCTGGTATCCAACAGGCCTCTGTATCTCACTGCTCTGTGCCTGTTCCAAACGACCTTGCTGTAATGCAAGCAGAGATACATAACGGTGCTTTCTCCCAGGCCCAGCTGGCTTCCTTTTGACTCCCTTCTCTATGCACACATAATGCTGAAAGAATGAAAATATTTATGTAAAAACTTGACAGATTTTCACAGATAACAAAACTATTCACACAGAAAATCTCATGCATTACTAAACATACAAATATTTCCTTTGTAATACTTCTTAAAAGATCTACATAGATAAACACTTCAAGGGTGAAAGAATTTTTAATGCCAAATAATCAATCATTTTGATTCTGCAATGAAAATATATTACTGTAGCTTTGTATTAAAAATGTTATTTACTAGTGTTTCCATTAAACAGATTCTGGAGTCAACTATTAAGTATTTCATTTAACTTCAGTGCATTTTCAATATTGAAAAAGTAATTTTGTCTTTTTTGAGATTCCAAATATATTGGAAAATGCTTTTATTTAACCTACTCTGTCAGTAAGGAACAACTCGAAATGAGAAACCAGGCATTTATTGAAAGAAATTATTTAAAGAAAGAGAGAAAGAACACACTTCTTCCTAAGATACTTGGGAATTTATCCTTTTATTTTTTAAAAGCTATCCATCTGGTAACTGCACATATGAAGCCAGAGCATGGCAATGGTGAGCCGTCCAGGCATCAGGAACTAACACTGTTAGTTTTCCTATTGTACCATGCACAAACAGCCAGCCCCCTTCTCATATTTCTGGCATACAAGAAAGTAGCAAAGCAACTGAGGCCTGAAGTTCTTCAGCTAGATTTAGCGACAAATACTTGGAAACTGTTTAACAAAGAAAAAGCAAAGCAAAACAAAACAACAAAAGGTAAAGGTAAGTAAGTGTGAAATCCCTCAGTGTTCTGATGCAATTCCCTTAAGAAGTCTGATCTCAGTTAATATTAAAAAAAAAAAATCCACACAGGGCAACTGTCATGTGCTAAAATAAAGACTTGAAACATAAAACAGTAAACTTTTTACACATTTTTATAAGTCAAATACGTTCATAATCTCCAAGACTAGTTTAAAGAAACAAATATCTTTAAAATGAGTAATAAAATCAGTCAAAAAAATCAAGTAATTCACTGAAATTTTACAGTTCCAGCTTATGGACTTTATAACACAGGTATTTTAAGTTCTAAAACCTAGAAATTCACTGAAGAGTAAAAGTAAATAACTTGGAAAACCTACTGTGTTCTAAGCACTTATACTCATTGTAAGAGAGTAAAACTGAAAGAGCTACAGTCACAGACTCCCTTAGCAACAAGGTGTTATATCTGAAAATGAAGTGCATGAAAGCTAACCAGAAAATGAGAAGCAGCAATACCAGAGCAATGGGCTAACCAGAAATTACAATGCCAGTATAAAACAATTACCATTACTGAGAGCACTACAAGAAGCAGCCCCCCAACTACATCCTCAAAATACTGAAGAGCCTCTGTCTTTTGAGTCTACTTCCCAACACATGTATTGGAGCCACAAGCCAGTGCACCTTTGTCTAAAGGAGTTTGAGCTTGCTGCTTATTTTGAGACAAAAAGTCACTCCCCTCAAAATCATGTTATTAATCCCATTAGATGGCCTTTTGCAGACACGTACTGATAAAAATAAGCAAGTTTCTCTATTATTTCCTATAATAATGAATATAGTCACTCTCCAAGTAGAAGCTACGGGCTTTATCACAAAACGTGTAAATCAAAGGTATTTTCAAAGGAAAAAAAAAACAAACGAGATCAGTAGAAGTAAAAAGGGGAACTACGATTCACCATAAATCTAAAAGAAGCAACTTGGAAGAGATAAACAGAAATCAGGCACACCAAAAAAAGAGCTTTTTTAAAATGGGCCTCTTGAGCAGTCAACTGCAGACCTCTAATTCACTGTCTCAGAAATGTGGATGGGCACAGCTTCTGGAGGAAGCAATGCTAGAAGGAACTCTGACGTCTTGTACGTCAGCTGTCTATCTAAGCCCTCATTCTTGACAGTAAAAACCTAGGCAGTTCAGTCAGCAAAATCCAGAGAACTATTCAGCTAATCACATGTAGGCCTGTATTTTATGACAATACACACACAGGTGTCCAATGGTGGAAGGGACAGCAGAAACACAGCCAGACAGCTGGTCTTCACTGAAATTTTGAAACTTTTCACTGTTGCAAGGGTATCACTTAGTGAGGTTAGCAAGAACATAAGTTGTTCTTTTTCAAATCACCTGTTCAGGGTTTTTTGAGAAGTTTGGGTTTGTGGGTGGTTTTTGAGGGTGTTCAGTCTGTTTTCATCTTTACATTAAAGCTACATCATCGCAGACTAATTTTACTACAAAGCCAAAAGCTTTAAAATAAAGCAGTACCTCAATGACTTGGTTAAAAGAGATTTAATCAAGAAGCAAGGCAACCTAATATGAATTTTAGACCTGCTAGTTTTTTTGCTAGTTTCATGTTAAAAATTCAAAGGCACATCACACAATCACATAATGGTTAAGGCTGGTATTTGGAAGTCATCTCAGCCAGGTCCCCTGCTCAAGCAAGGCCACTGAGAACCAGATGCTCAGGACTATGTACAGACAGCTTCTGATTATCCCTAAGGTAAGAGACTCCACCACTTCTCTAGGTAACCTGTGCATCAGTGTTTACTGATGTTCAGGAGGAATCTCCTGTGTTTCAGTTTCTGCCCATTGCCTCTGGTGCTGTTGCTGGACACCAATGAAGAGAGTTTAGCCCTATCCTCTTTATGCCCTCCGATCGGGTATTTTATATACATTAAGATATTCCACTCAGCCTTCTCTTCTCCAGCTTAAATGATCTCTCATTTCTCTCCCATCCTTTCCTCACAGAAGAGACACACCAGTCCCTTAATGATTTTAGCGACCCTTTGCTGGACTGTCTCCAGCATGTCCATATCAATATTGCACTGGGCAGCCCAGCACCACAGAACCTGAAGTGTGACCTAACCAATGCTGAATATAGGGGAAGGATCACCTCCCCAACCCAGCTGGCAACATCTAATACAGCCCAGGATACTATTCATGCTCCTTACTGCAAGAGAACATTGCTGGCTCATGTTGAACTTGATGCCCACCAGAACCCCCAAATCCTTTTCTGCAAAGCTGCTTTCCAACTGACTGTCCCTCTAGTCTATTATTGATCTATGGGTTCTTCCCCAGGTGTGGGATTTTGCAGTTCCTCTTCTTGAAGGGTTCTTGTCAGCTCATTTCTCCAGCACACTGAAGGAAGCATGACCTTGTGGTGTTATCTGCTACTGCTAGTTTTATGTCATGTGCAAAGTAGTTGAAGGTGCACTCTGCTCCATCACCCAGATGAACAATGAAGATGAACAGGACTGGACTCACTACTGACCCTTGGGGTACACTGCTGGTTACTGTTTTCATGCTACTGATCATCACCCTGTGGGCCCAACCACTTGGTCAGGTTTCAAGCCACCTCACTGTCTGCTCCTCTAGCCTGTGCATCAACAGTTTTTCTACATCAAAAGCCTCACTGAAGTTCAGTTACAAATAATATCTATTGCCCTCCCCTCATCTACCAAGTTAGGGATTTCATAATAGAATGTTAAAAGTTTGGTCAAGCATGACTTCCCCTTTGTCATCAGCCATACTGATTGTTCCTGATGATTAGTTGTCTTTCACGTGCCTTGAAATGATTTCCAGGATAAACTGCTCCACCCTGGGACCAAGATAAGGCAGTAGATCCCTGGATCCTTCTTCTTGCCATTCTTGAAGACAGGAGGCAAGGACAGCAACTGTGTTTGCTCATGCTTTGACTTGTTCACATAGTATGAATACAAGACCCAAAGTCTGAAGTATGTAAATTAAAAAAATAACTTCAGAAAATTCTCATGGCTGCAATACAAGGAATAGCTATGAAATCAGTAACAAAACCATGTGTACTATTCAAATGCAGTAGTTCCCAATACATTGCAGATTCCGATTTCCTAAAGCAAAATGATTCTGTGCAAATTCCTGTCATACACTGGAGTAAATGTGTTCTAAACAATGATTTTTTTTCAAAGTAATTCTTAAAAATAAAGAAAGTTGGCAGCTTCTTTGCTCACTATTTTTGGAGCAGCATAGCACTCTACTGGGTTTGTGCCTTTGTTTTACTATGGTGCAATATAAAGCAAGATCAAACTCAAGCTAGTACAATTCTCCCTCTAAAGCTCTTCTAATCATGTGAAATACTGCAACTATAACCTTTTACTGCCACATGTAAATAAAAACAATGCCAACACAAACATTTTACCTAATACTGAATGTTGCTTCTCCTTCCAAACTTGTACAGATATGGCAGCAGTAATCTCCTCTATCCAGGCATTTAGTCAGTTTTCAGGACTTTAAAACAATCTTCTGAGATCATCTTGAGTTCCAAAGTAACTGCTCTTCCACATGTTGCACCTATTTACTTCAAAATTTGTCTTTTCCTCTACTGCTTAGTCCTCAACCCAAGCAGCAAGTATATTTCTATATAACTGTTAGTAATAGGCATCTTTACATGAAGTTCCTCTAAGAACAGGCATAGTACAATGAAAACTTTGTAGAAAAGTCAGGATAAGAAGTAAAGGAGGACAGAGGTTATATGAGAGGAAGATGTTCACAATGATTCAAATGGAGTTGTTATTAAAAAACAGCTTCATGACCATGAAGAAATGGACCTGTTAAGCCCTGTGGATGGCAAACACCAAAGTCAAAAACTTCACAAAAGGGAATAGTTCAACCTGAACACCTTTACCTAATAAGACAGATGAACCACGTGGTGGTCAAGCACTCAAATCAGCTGAATGAGATCTGGGGTGAGGCAGTGGCGCATATCTCTGCCCCAAGGCCATGGTGAACCACTGACTCCCCAGTTCTGATGACACTATCAGCCTTGCCATGAGCCAATCAACACGTAATAACTTACTTAATCCCACTCCATCAAGAGGCCCCAAAGTTTTCAAAAATATAAAAAACCTGGTACCTGAAAACCCTTTTGGGGGGAGAACCATATCTTACCTGATGGACAGGGTGATAGGTCTGCATCTCTCTTCCCCACCTACATAAGAACACCTTTTTGGTAAGTCACCCACCTTTGACTTTGTCATACGTTCCCTGTGAAAATAACTACTAACTTGAATTTCAAACTCGATGATCACTGTTAATTTGTTGTAATCATCTAGTGCTAACACAGCAAGTGAATTTAACAAAGGCAATGCCAAACTCACGTTCATATGTCACTTTAAGCAGATTATCTACTGCTTCATTTTGAAATTGTCCCTCTGACATGCATTTCAAAACTATCCAAACTACTCAGGGGAAAGGCCATTGGGTTCACTGGCAGCAAGTATTAACCCTGTGGGTGACAGCCTCTGAGGAGATTCCCACAGGTAACACTAAACTCTGACTGGTGGCTAACTCATAAACATAATCCTTTAGTAATAAAACTTTGCCTAATTCTCTGTCTAAGGATGAATCCAACCACAACCTTCTCCCTTGGTGGAGAAGCTTAGAAAGCAAGGGGGTCTGTCTCAAACCTGATTATTCAATGAGAGGGTATCCTTCAGTCACCTATCAGAACTCTACCTATTTAAGAAACAATAACCAACATAAGAAAGTCCAAGAATGCACTGACACTGAAACAAGCAGTCTTACCAGCTTCTTCTCTCTAGCCATACATTCCTATGTTCTTTCACTCTGGATGAGTTTTCTAGATGTATCAATTTCACTACATAGCAGCAAAACCATTAATGTGGACTGTAAGGACAAAGTCAGAGACATTTTTGAACAGCAGGAAAGCTCTACCTGTGAAAATTCATCATTTGTCAACACACACAGCAAAAAATTGCCAAGAAAATTGTCCTTGTGATCAACGTTTACTTGTAGTTTTATTTGGGTTTGGGTTTTGCTACATTTGTATAAACTCTAAGCGTATTAATTTCTCTTACCAGATTAGACCAGTTTAGGTCAACTGACTGGAGTTGTGTTTTTCTCTGCGATGATTTCTCCAGTGCCCATGCATATGACTTCATTAAGCTATGACAGAGGGCAGCAGATGGCACTATTACACATTTTTTAATGCTATCCTTTTTACTGCTAGATCTTTATTTGACAGAAACCTTTTCTGATTTGCTGTGTGTGCATGTGCAAGTGTGCAAAGAATAGGGAATATCAATTTGAGAACAACTCAAGCATGTGATGTTCAGGCTGCAGTTTATGAAAAAATCTGCCTATATAACACCTAATAGTAACTTCTCTTTCAAGGTTACTGTGTACTCAACACAAGTTATGCCTGCTACACAACTAAACTCATTTCACGTCTTCCCTTTAACAAGAACAGACATGAAAGCCAAAATAATTATTACCACAGTGCAAAAAGGGCACATAAATCACAGTCCAGCATGGGACGTCCCCCTTCCTCTATAAAGGCAGACTCTGACACTTGTATTACAGAACACAAGAAGTTAGATAACTATTATTTACATTCTTTTGCAGTCATCCAATCCACCCCTTTCTTTCTATAAATTAACAGAGCAATCATATAGCTGCTTCTACTGGGATGATTTCCCTTGACAAATCTGAGAAAGTCCCTGGATTATCAAATTATATTGGATTATCAAATCAAATACATTTACTCTGGGAAAACTTTAACCACGTATCTTCTTAAAGTGAGATACCAAGTACTTACGCTATCTTTTGCACGTGTATCACTTCCTAGGAGTTATTCAATTAAAACCTTACCCATATATGTCATTCAAACTGCAACTGAAAGGATTTTTCTCTTTAGCAATATATTTCACCCATGTTCACCATACGTATTCTGACCTCAGTATTTCTCTATTCAACTACTCTGAGTGAATTCCTATCTTTCAGACTGCTAGCTTACTATAAAATACATGTTATCTGGAGAAACCTTACATAATTTCTATTTAAGAATAAAATATCGATGGTGTGAATTAATTTAATACTATGTAAACATATATAAAAATAAAAATAAAAATAAATATAAATACATTTTCTGGCTATTAATGCAGCACATTTTCCCACAACAATATCATAAATCACAAAGGAGATGTTCACACAAAGTTGAGCACCGCAACCCACACCAGACCAGAATTCCCTTCAACCTTGATCACAGAGCCCCCCTCTCCTCCAACTAGCTTCACGCCTGTACAGTTTTCTGTAATCCCCATGGTGTTAGCTGGAGCAATCATCTGTCCCCTACATCGATGTGACACCAATATTCAAAGGGAATTCAGAGTGGTCAAAGGGATTAAGTTACTTCTTCAGAACTTACTTCAATTCCAGAAATGGTCAGAGGCTCAGGATGCTTGGAATGACATTAGTTTGACAGAAAACAGTACAAATTTTGGCATGATATTGATGGCATGTGGTAGATGATGATGATGGTAATAGTTAGAGTAACACCCAGATGACCGGTGATCACTGATCTGTGGAGACCACAGCAAACTGCTGGGATAATACAGAGCAATATACTTCTCCAGGCTGACTATGCTGCTGTACTTTCCCTATCCTCTCAAGCTGAACTTAGAGAAGCTGTGCAGGAACTCATTCAAAGAATGTATCTTGCCAGGCTGAGTAATGTGATCTGCTTTCTCTCCTCCACCTATGTGCTATGTGTTAGAGTGAGGAAGAAGTACCTGGAAATGAATGAACAGAGCCACAAAGTCCATAGAGGTGTTTCTCTGTTCACACTTCACTTAAATGTTGTAATGACCTCACTAATTAAACCTGCTTTGTCTGGCAAACACAATCACAGCACACAGTTAAATCATCAACTTATATCTGCAAACCACCATTCGACTGTTACTCATTTTAAATGAGCGGACTATAGCTAGAGTACAGTCAGTCAATTCAGATGGTATTTTGAAGCCCTTCAAGTAACCAGTACACTCAATAATGCATTAACTTCAAATGTAATTAATATATAATACAAATAATGGGTCTTAGTTTCCACCTGAGGTAAAAGCTAATGTTCAGAACTATGACAGCATCACAACAGAAATATTGGACTTGTAAACTCTTATTTAACTACCTCTTTTTGTTCACTACAGCATACAATCATTTCCTTCAAAACTTCAATAAGAGAAATTGACTTACTACGAACAATATTCAAACAAGTGTTTACAAGACTCAGACACCTTGTTAGCTATTCCTGGATGCTGGGAACGAAAAGCAAAGTGATCAAATGCATTATGTCAGTTTGGAACCAAAACAATATATTACAGAATATGTTTCCAGTAAGTATGTTAGTTCATATTTCAGTTTAGAAAAACAAAATTTTATATAACAGATAATTTATCCATCTGTAATTTAAAAGACAAAATTTCTAATTTGCATTTGAAACTCAATGCAAAGACATTTCAAACATTTTCCTGAAACATTTTTTTTTACTTCTATATTAGTATAATGTCTAAAAAATTCAATAGCTTAAAATGAGATAGACTCCATCGAGCTTCATCTCTTCATCCTGAAAATTTTGGATCAGGTTTTTGAGCAATTAAACATTTGTAACATTTCTTCTCAGTTACATTTTAGCTCCCAATAAACATTGGGACAGTACTTCTTGTAGTTAATAGATTTTTCTTTTTTTTTTTCTAATGGGATAAGGCCTTCCAAGAGTGATATCAATCTTTCATTAAGTACTTACTTCAATGTTGGAATAAACTAATGGCATTCTCTTTTGGTCAAAATTTCTACTTTCAGTTTCAAAATCCTGAAACACACATTTATAACAAAGTCTGTAGCCATTATTTGAATCAGACTCATCTTTTTAATTTGGAATTAAAAACAGAGATTAGAACTCAGTTTACCAAACTTCAGGATCAAAACTGCAATGAGAAATTTATTTATTTCACTTAAATGTCTTCAGCAGTTTCTCTTCTTGGCCTGTTTAATAATTTCATAGTCACCTGCTTTTCATCATCTACCTGAGCTAAAAATCTATGACTTAAATTGAATTTTTTTAATCAGCTATGATAACTGAACTCCCAAATGAAGTTATGGCAACAGCATAGTCTAGAAAAAGTAGTCAAACTGCCAAGTCGAACTGCCTAGTGCATCTATTGTGGTCAATGTGAGAAGACACTCCGACTTCCAGGTTCAGTAAGATGTAACTAGAATGAATATTTTGCACTAGACCATTTATAAAAGTTTGCATGCACTTGAATATTTTGTGATTTCTAGCTAATAACTATACTTTCTAGGTAATTAAATAATACCTTTGAAATGTAAATTCAAGAAAATTCTGTAAAAGGAAGGGAAAATCACTGTCAGTAAAAGACAGGATGGAAACGTTTTATTACATCTGCTTTATCTTTTTTTTATTTCATCATGAAATGGGATTAAAAAATAGATTTTCATATCCTGATACCTTATAAATCTTGAAATGAGATGCTTATTTTGCACAAAACATGGAAGGTAAGACCACCTTATGACAACCTAAAAATGTAAAAAGCTCAAAGCAACTTCAGCAATAGTTGTCTTCAGCTGGCAGATCAAATGATGAAGCAATGACTCCATCATTAATCTGAAAGTCAAAGCATAATTTAAAATTACATTTTTCTATTTTTTCTTTTTTAAGTACATTTCCTGTTTTGAAATACAGAACAGAATATTTTGTTACTGAAAGAAACTTCCCATGTTTTTCTTCTTACTTTCGGTACTGTTTATCATGGTAAGGTACGTTTAACAAGTATAGTCCATATTGCCCTCAGGAAGTTACAATTTCAAATGCTGCAGTGCTCACCCTCTAAGCAAACAGTATTTGCCAACTCAGATGCATTTCAGGACAAGACCTGGATGGTTTTTTCCCCCACCCACTGGCAATAGTCAGTGCTAGCACTTCTAAATTCAAATTCACTGGAATAGTACTCTAAGTTTCCTTCAGTAGGCAGAAGACAGAGTAAAGACACACAGCACAAACTCCTAATTGACAAGATTGCGCTCAGTGACTTGCCCTTTACTACCAAGTCAGTTTTAAAAATAAATAATAATTAAAAAACAATCTCTGAAATATCAAAGCAAAACTAATTGTTGAGTCATTTCTCTAAAGAAAACACTACAAAAATGCTACCTCTAATGTGCTGCGTATGGAGATGATTAAGCACAATTTACCTCCTCCTCCATGAGGTGCAGATTGTGCTTGATTAAAATGAGTGTACTTTATATATACTTGGCTCTCCTGTTATTTCTGCTAAAAATGAAAAACATTGGACTACATTAAAGTTTCTGTCCTGCAAGTCTTGTACAAAGCCTCAGCACCTTGCAAGGTCTTCCTCCTTTTTCCACTCTCCCCAGACACCTTCTATTTGCCCTTGCAATATGAAAGAGGACAGCAGACAAAGCAGCAGTTCACACTTGCTTGGAATGACAGGTCTGTTTCTGAGAAGACCTACAGATGCTGTGCCCTGAAGGATCATTATCAAGACTTCCAGCAGAGTAAGATTCTTTGTATTTAAACAGCACAGTAACTGCTCCAGTGACAGAAAAAATCAACCAGCAAACACAGAAGTTTCTGTTGTTCTTTCCTAGTACTTGTTGCAACAAAAGGCTCCTTTCCAATGTTGTAAATGATCTTTCCTCCACAGACACTATCAGACTCTTCTCATTTTTGCACTCAATATTCTAAAATGCTAAAGACAAATAAGTCATTTAAGGAGGGAAATTACATTTTAAAATATTCTAAACCAGAATTTTTTCTTTTGTTAGAAGTAATTTTCCCAGTTTGGAAAATTGCTGTAACAATCACTCAAATTACCACTTACTTTGACCTAGAAATATTTGCTGTCTGTATTTTTTAAATGAAAATGTTAATATGAACTCCTCTTACTGAAAGCCATGTGAAATATTTAAATTACTATCCTATTTTCCAGAAGAAATCTGCAATCATTTCTTAGTATACATTTAAATAGTCATGTTGTTGATGGAAAATTTAAAAAAGGAGCACAAAAGAGTGTGTTCTAAGAATCAGGCACTGGAGCGGGAAGAGGCCTCTCTGGATATGTTAAACAAGCAATAATTACACTAACATTCTGCAGTACACAGACGTGAAAACTGTGACGAAATAAGACCTCAGCACCATCAATTTAATGTAATACAACTTGTCTTGGAAAGGGAATGTTATAAAACTTCTTTCTTAGTTTTATCTACTTTCTTCCCCCGATTAGGCTGACGTTCTTGCTTGTGGAGTTTGATTACTTCCAAATAACATGGATATTCTTGACTCTTCTGAAAGAATTCCAGCTGTCTCACAAGATTATTCCATATCTGGTTCAACCTGTGTCCACTGCATATCCCACCATTGCTCTGGGAGAAGGCTGATCAGAAGCTTCTTCTTTTGAGGTGTATCTGGCAACACCTTTTCAAGTATGAGAGAGTGACTCACAATCTGAAGAGTATTCACTCTGCCCTGTGTAACTCTCTAAACTGCTGCAGACATCCTTTATGCGGATTCTTTTTCTGCAGTACATATAGTCTGTGGAGAAGAACCTTTAGAAACATACACATAGACATTTCCAAAACAAATTCTAGAATTACTATTAAGTCAGAGCAAAAGAGATTTAAGGATTTAAGATAAGGATCAGAACTTTCAATCATGATGACCTTCAATAAATTTCCCCTTCTCTTTCTACCATGAGTGAAGGACTCCATTTTTGCAAACAGTGTTACCAGTGAAACAGACTACTCTTTTTGATAGTTCTCAACAGAACATCCATGACTAAAGTGAACAACACCCAAAGTATCTTATAATACTGTGCTTCTTATGAAGGACTTGATCAACAATAGATGTATCATAGCATTCAAGAACTTCAGTATCACAGAGATCTACATGTTATGCAAGTTCCTTATAAAAACAGAAATGCTCAAACAGCAATGGAAAAGAGCTCTATTGTAACCAGACTAAAATTTGCACAGAGAAGAAATCTGCTAATAAGCATGTACTAGTTCCGTATACAAAATAGGGATTAACCTATTTTCCTCTCTGTACCATCTGGATGGTAGGCAAATGAGAAAATCTTTTTTCACCTGCTAAAAAATTTAGACAATTATATTGTGCTAAGATCTGCATTAGACGTGCTGAACTTCATACCCCATTGCATTACATCTCACAGTTATTCATATTCCTGGATACTAGCTTCAAACTGCTGCTTTGCTCAAGAGATGATCACTACTAGAGTTAAAAATCTATAAAACACATTCATTGTTTTTCCTGCAGAAACAAATACAGAGGGAAAATAATCAAGAAAGTGACCATGCCAGCTTACAGCTTTTTAAAAATACACTCAGATTTAGCTAACATGAACCTTCACAGGACAAATGGTCCAAATCAAGAGGCACATTTCAAGAGACTATGAAGTCTTACAACATGTTTAAAAATAATCACCAAAGACTTCTGCTAGTTTTGTAGAATAATTTATGTTGATCTCAGAGTGTCAGCAGAGAATTTAAATCAGTACTTTATTTTAGCACATGCACTGCCACAAAAATAGCTGTTCTTTTGGGACTGTTTGATAGTTAGTATTTCTTTTTCACCTCAGGTCCACATAAGACATATCAACGACTAAATTTCCTTTCAAAAGGAAAAGTTAGTATGGGTGAGCTTCACTGTCAATGACGAGCTGATAACCATGACAGACATGACAACTACCTCTGCTAAACTCTGAGGCGCACTAAATGACCCTGTGAGCAACTGCAATATCTCTTGTGTTGATTTTGGAATACAAGACCTGTCCCAGCAGGATTTAGGTTTCAATTACAGTGCTTTTCATAAAAGTAAAGGAAAAATGCAACTGGTACACCAAAGTGGAGTCTCTGTTCTGCCCATGACTGGAAAGTTCCTCTTTCAGAATCCCCTGCACTTTATTCAGGTAACAAACATCTTGCATGATCTGGCCAATATCTGAACAGAAATAATCTCTTAGATCCAGACGTCTATCACGTTTGACAGGTTTATGAAGCAGAAAGTTGCTATCAGATTAAAACTGTCCTAAGGTGTTGTGTTTACTAGACTGCTGTTGTGCTTATAACCTATGTCATGACATAGATGGATTCTAAATGTGTCTCCTGAGAAGATTCATTAAAATAAATTATGCCCAGTCTTCATATTCTGATTAAGTGAGGTGGTATAACAAGTTAGAAATTACGAAATCCTTTAGTAAGGTAACTACACATACACTGAGTCACTGATAAATGCCCAGCTACAACTAATCAGGCACACAATCTCACAAAATGCATGTAAATACCCATGCAGCTCCTGTACAGTAAGCTCCAGTCCAACAAAACATGAACAGCCAAAATGGGGGTGGGAGGAGGAAGCCTGATTGAGTACAACTTATCAATAACTATTATGAGCCTTCTCTGGAAATAAGCAGTAACTGAGCACCTAGATGACAGAAAATGCAGACTTCCTTGACCAGAAGCACTCTGTACTTACAGATGAAATGTTTTCAGATAAAGGAGGTTGAGGGAAAAGAATTCATCTTTTGAACGGTACAGTGAAGTGTGTTAAAGAGCTCTTATCCCCTGCTTCTTCGATAAAAGGAGAAATCATTTTCAACTAGGAAAAAGAAGACACTCACGGCAACAACTTCTAAAATCACAGCATTTAAGAACGTTGGTCTGGGAGTAGTCTCAATACAGTGCTGGCAAAATAACGGATGCCTAGAATGAAATGATGGAAATCTCATGCCATATTTTACCATATTTTCAGTAGGAATCCCAAAAAAAGAAAGGAAGTAAGGAAGAAATGAGAGATTTAGTTGAGTAACAGCATCTATTAAAACAATGAGGAAGTGGTTCTTAAATGTAAAATGGGATAACTGCAATGATACAAGCTTGACAAGTAGTCCCATGTAAACCTCATGAAGTTCAGCAAGGTGTAGTGCAATCCAGGCTAAGGGATGAAGGGATTGACAGAAACTCTGCTAAAAAGGACTCGGGGATATTGGGGGACGAAAAGCTGGACATGAGCCAACGTGCGCTCAAGGCCTGAAGGACAATTGTACCCTGGGCTGCATCATAAGAAACATGGTCATCAGGTCAAGGGAGGTGATTCTGCCTCTCTACTCCACTCTGGGAAGACCATAGCTGGAGTGCCACGTCCATCTCTGGAGCCCTCGGCACAGGAAAAGTCATGAACCTACTGGAGCAGGTCCAGAGAAGAGCCACAAAAACATTCAGAAGGATGGAACACCTCTTCTATGAGGAAAAGCGGAGAGAGTTGGGGTTGTTCAGCCTACAGAAGAGAAGGCTACAGGGAGACCTTATGGGGGTCTTCCAGTACTTAATAGGAGCTTCTAAGGATGATAAGAACAAATTTTTTTAGCAAGGCCTGTTACGACAGGACAAGGGGTAATGGTTTTAAACCAAAAGAGAATAGATTTGTAATAGCTAGAAGGAATTTGCGGGGTTTTTTTACAGTGTTGGTGGTAAAGCACTGGAACAGGTTGCCCAGAGAAGTACAGATGCCTGATTCCTGGAAACATTCAAGGTCAGGCTGGACGGGGCTCTGAGCAACCTGATCTGGTTGAAGGTGTCATTGCTTATTGCAGGGGCAGTTTGACTAGATGACCTTTAAACAGTCTCTTCCAACCCAAACTATACTCTGATACTATAATACAGGACTTCTTTATAAAGGAGACAATGAACACATCTTTGATTTCACTGCATTGCTACACTTTTATCCAAAAACTGCATAAACGTGCATAGTGCCCTCTACACTAGGGATCTCTTCAGTAATTCTCAATGATGCTGTTGCACTTCACATTGTGGGCTCTGCAGCCTGCCTAGTATAGAAAACAGTAGTTTTAACTGATACTGAAATACTTAGCTAACAAAGAATAGTACTGATCTCTACCTGTTGACTCATTCTGAAGAAAAGCAAAGGCCAGAGTTTAGAAGACTGGAAAAACTGCAGGACTGAATCTGTTGTTAAAACACTAGCAAGAACAGTTAAGCATGTGAATTTGGACTTATTTTTGTATCATTTATACATTCTACCTGATTCAAACAAGAGTCAGAATAGCTACAAAAATAGAATATACATGCACTCAACACAACCAAGGTACTGACAATATACTGGAACAAGGGTATATGTGTGTGTATTTACACACACACACACACACAAACACACACTCTCATGGACAATTAGTCATGCTCTACATAACATGTTGTCATAAATATAACATACAACTACTTAACATTGATGTAGTTACACAGTACTCTGCCATGGAACGTGGTAGAAGTCATGGCTAGTAAGCTTTAAATTCCAGCCGCTGTGCAATTAAGATTCACTGATACTACACCATGAGTTGAGGCACCCCACTGCTCGTCACAGTACTCAAATAGACACTGAGGTGGCTGTTCAGGTATCCATAATCTGAAATGTGACCAGTGGGACAGGATGGGCGTACTTAAAAATATTAGGATTTACTGCAATTTTTTCATCAATGGTATTCTTAGCTGAACATCATAATAAAGTCCCTTATCTATCTTTGATTATCCTCATTTAATAAGTCTCCTGTAAAAGCATTTATAGAAATTAGGACATACACACCTCCTGTGTTTGCATAACCCTACAAAATAAGTCGATGAAGTGATTTTTTTTGACATTAGTTTTAGAATTTGCTTTAGACATTTCACTAAAAACTGATAGTGGGAGACAGGAAAAGCAAATCCATACTGCACACATTTAGGATAAAAATTTCTAAGTTGACTTTTCTATGTTAACTTATACGGATGACAAAATTTCGAACAGCAACAGAGAAAACCTCCAAGTATTTTTTAACACTGATATATTTAATCTAACATAAGTAAGGTATTCCCAGAGAACAGACAATTTGGAAATTCCAAAACTAAATGGCCATTCAGAACTAAACACTAAACTTCCGCTAATTTTAAATACATAGTATTTGGAGTGTATCAGATTATACTTTATCTTAAGGGTGTATAATACTTTATATTATGGTCCTCTGTTTTATCTAATGTGGTCTTGTCTAAAGTGAATGACACACTAGATAAAGAAGTTAGACAACAGCAAACAATAGATCACTATCATTCACAATTCAACACAGTAAAAAGATACCAAGATGAAGCGAAACATTAACTAGAACTATATCCTGATCTGTTTAGCAGATTCAGATAACTTTCGAGTAACACTGATTGTCTAAACATGGGAGTTAAACAGCCTAATTTGGTCTGCATAAAAACCATTTTTATATTAGCCAGGTCTCTCAAGCAGCTCTTCAAAAAGGCAGGAAAAAGACTACTTATGTTATATATTTATATAAAGATACCTCCATCAATAAATGAAACATTATGCAACAGAAACTCTGGGATGTCCCTGTGGGTTGTCCCTGATCTGGTACAAGTTGTCCATGTGCTGCAGCTTCTCAGTGGTGTCTGCTCTGGCCACCCACAGGCCACAACTGCCTCAGGTCACTGCACATTCGAGTACAATTATTTATACATATACCAAAAGCTCAATTTTTGCAATATTCAGCAGAACTGGAATGTTTAAAGACAACATACATCTCAAAATACGAGACTTACTTTAGATCTAGAAACAGTTTCATAAAGAGTATGATTTCAAAGATATTTTCAAGCTGTAGGTTATTGTGTCCAGATAAACATCAAAAGCTGCAAACATTCCAAAATCTGGTGGAAAGAATCAGATAAATACAGTAATTTCCTTTACTCGGTTATGCAGTGTAATTCTAAATCATTCCATCCAAAGAATAAAGCACTAAGCTTGTAAAATGCTTTGAAGTAAAATTCTCTAAACAATTATGGTAATCACAGAATCATCTAGGTTGGGAAAGATCTTTAAGATCACTGAGTCCAACCATAAGCCTGGCACTGCCAAATCCACCAGTAAACCATGCTCCTAAGCACACATCTACACATCTTTTAAGTATCTCCAGGGTCTCAATCACTTCTCTGGGTAGCCTGTTCCAATGCCTGACAACCCTTTTGGTGAGTTATTTTTTCTAATATCCAAACTAAACCTCCCCTGGCACAACTTGAGGCCAATTCCTCTCGTCCTGTCTATTGTTACCTGAGAGAAGAAACCAACATCCATCTCACTACAGCCTCTTTTCAGGTAGTTATATAGAGTTATAACGTCTCCCATCAGCTGCTTCTTCTCCAGGCTAAACAGCCCCAGGTCCCTGAGCTGCTTCCCACAGCCTCTGTGCTCTAGACCTTTCACCAGCTTCGTTGCCCTTCTCTGGACACACTCTAGCCCCTTAATGTCCTTCTTGTAGTGAGTGGTGCAAAAATGAACATAGAATTCAAGGTGTGGCCTCACCAGCCACTAGTTCAGGGGTACAATCACTTCCTCACCACTGCTGGCCACACCATTCCTAATCCAAGCTGGTCCTCTTCATCCCCTTGGCACACTGCTGGTTCAGCCAGCTGTCAACTAACACCTCCCAAGGTCCTATTCTGCCAGGCAGCTTTCCAACCACTTTTCCCCAAGCCTGTAGCTTTGCCTGGGGTTGTTGTGACCAAACTGCAGGACCTGGCACCAAGTTTTGCTGAAGCCCATCATGTTTGTGTTAGCCCATCAATCCAGGCTGTCCAGATTTCTCTGTAGAGACTTCCTTCCTTCAAGCAAAAGAACACTCCTGCCCAACCTGGTTTCATCTGCAAGCTCACTGACAGCACGCTCGATTTCCTCATCCAGATCTTTGACAAAGATATTATAAATAGACTGGTCCCAATACCAAGCACCAGAGATCATCACTTGTGATTGGCCACCAACTGGACTGAATGCCATTCACCACAACTCTTTCAGTCCAGCCATCCAGATAGTTTTTTTAACCCAGCAAAGAATATGCCCATCAAAGCCAGGAACAGCCAGTTTCTCTAGGAAAATGCTATCAAAAACAGTATCAAAGGCTTTACTGAGGTCTACACAGACAACATCCACAATCTTTCCCTCATCCAGTAAACAGGTCATCTTGTCAGAGAAGGAGATCAGGTTGGTCAAGCAGAACTCACCTTTTATAAAGCCATGCTGACTGGGTCTGATCATCTGGTTGTCCTCTAAGTGCTGCATGATGGTCCTCAAGATTACCTGCTCTATAACCTTTCTCTGGCACTGAGGTCAGGATGAACAGGCCTCTGATACCCTGGAGCCTTCTTCCAGCCCTTTCTATAGACAGGCATCACATCTGCTAACCTCCAGTGAAGGGAAACCTCCCTGTGTAGTCAGGGTTGCTGATAAATTATGAAAAGCAGCTTGATCAGTGCTTCTACCACAACCTCCAGTATCCCTGGGTGGATCCCATCTGTGCCCACAGACTTGTGTGTATCTAAGCGGTGTAGCACATTGCTAATCATTTCCTCTTAGATTATGGGGGGTCCATCCTGCTCCCTGTCCCATTCTTCCAGCTCAGGAAGCTGGGTACTCAGAAGTCTTACTATTAAAGACTGAGGAAAAGAAAGCATTAAGTACCGCAGCCCTTTCCTCATCCTTTGTCACTGTTTCCCTTCACATCCAATAGAATCATAGAAACACAGAATCACCAGGTTGGAAGAGACTCACCAGATCATCGAGTCCAACCATTCCTATCAAACACTAAACCATGTCCCTCAGCACCTCATCCACCCGTCCCTTAAATGTCTCCAGGGAAGGTGAATCAACCACAACAACAGAGTTTGTTAAAGTATTTGAGAACACGCTGTGACAATGAAGTCAAGGTATTTGCTTTAGAAATTATTAGGAAGCACAAAAAGACATCTTTTGCTTCAAAGTAAAACCTGGAAAAACATACAGACACACATGAACTAGTGGAAAGCTTTCTAGTCTTTAAAAATCATGCTCAATTGTTCAGTTGTTTGGAGGTGTTTTTGGGGGGAAAGGAGGAAGCTATTCGTCATTGCAAGTTAACCAATATTTAATCATGTTTTGTGAAAGCCAGGTGTACTGGGTTTTGCTATGACAGAGTTAATTTTCTTTATAGTAGCTGGTATGGGGCTTTGGTTTAGATTCTGATTCCCTCACCTATTCAGCCAACAGGGAGCGTGCATACAGTGGTGCCTACTAGGGAAAGCCCACAACAAAACATTCACTTTCCAAAAATCAAGTTCCCCAGTGTAATCATTGTTTCTTTTCATTGAGAGGTTTTTGCTGCTCGCTTTAGCATTTTGCAACACAGGTGTCAATTTTGTCAGTAGTGTGGTTTTAGGTAACCCACAGGGCACTTTTCAGTCAACTCATCCAAATCTACAAGTAAGTATAAATTAATATTTTACAAACATAAAATTATTTTCAAACAACTGCAGCATTTTCCTGTGTAACAAGCTGATCTCAGAATCTTGAAATCTTTTACTAGAAGCCTACTTGCCAAAACCCCAAATCCAATACATTTGCCAGATCCAAAGTCAAAATAGTTTATTCCACAAGAAGTGGAAAGTACTGTAAAAGGTGATGTCCTGGATGGCTGAAAAGAAGAAAATTCAGTCTATACTTTGGCATTATTCCTTGCACTTCCTTGTGACATTAAACTTGTGAGTATCCAGTAGTATATCAAATCAAGGTAATTAATCAAATGTAATCTAAGTGGATGATAATTTGCCCTTGTAAGGCTAAACAACAGCAGAACAGCATGTCTTCAGTTGCCTAGAAAATTGATAGTATAAGCACACTGTAACTGACCTTCTACTTCCCATATCACTTTTTCACAATATTACATCAAAATGAAAGATTTAGTATTTATCTTAATTACATTCTACATTTTTTTTAAATGATCTCATACAGTTTCATGTTTAAACTTGCAGCTGTCAATTTACTTTGAAGCAATAAAAATGAACAATTTCCCTTATGGTATAGCAGACATTTCTAAAGGAGGCAGTTCAAGACCAACAAAACCAAGACCATCAGAACCAAGGATCATTTTCACACCAAAGCACGTCTCTGACAATCTTATTAACAGCCACACTGTTTCTTAGCAAGCCCCAAACCACCTTAGCATCACACAGATTTTCCTCCTTGGAAAGCTAAATGTGGCATGGCACAGAACAACTTCCTCCTTTGGTTCAGTTACGGTTAAGTTCTTCTAGTTCAGCTTCCCATTCAGGTCAATAATTTTTCATTAACCAATTTAGTTATCCTGCTCCAATTTGAAACAGTTCAGAGAGAGTAGGGGGAATAGTATTTATAAGTAGGCTAGTTTACACAATTAGACAAGCCTTTAAGTAAGTACAGCTCCAAGTTTTATCTCCTGCTCTGCACCAAAGCTGGAAACAAACTACTATTTCCAGCAGACTATTGTATCTTTCCTTCAGTTTCTTAAATCTGATACAAGGAACTGAGGAAGACAAGAAACACTCGTCATGGTGGAAGTGCAGTGCTGCAGTAGAACAGGATTAGCATGTTAACAGGAAAGCAAACTGAACAAGTTCATATCTACATATAGATGAATGACAAAAGGAATATTCTAAGGTCAGATCACCCCTGTCAGCAGGACTACAGGAGGATCATTCATTAATACCATCACCACAGGAAGAGAGCCACCAAAACCGCTACTCCCTTTCCTCTCACATCTCCTTTGTTAGAGGAATTAAATTAGAGTTTTAATTAGAGCTTGTGGTCAAAATAAGAGTTTTCATACTGAAAAAATTTGTAAGAAGTGCTTAACTAGGTCAGACAAAAACCAACCAAACAAACAAAAAAAGCCCAACCAAAACAACTATGTAGGAAAATAGCTGTTTACTAACAATAGACATTAAAAGATATAATGGAAAAAAACATAGTAGAGTGAGCACATACATTAGTTGGTCTCATTTGTCCCTCTACAACCTACTGCACTCTCTTCAAACATCTTGAGCTAGTGGGGATATACTTGTAATGTGACACCGCCTGCTGCTATAGTCCATAGCAAGCTATCTCTGAATTTAATTACACATTATGTTGAAAAGCATATTACTTTATTTTGAATGATCCCTACTTGTTAAATTGACAGCTCCAATTTAGAAGCAACAGCAAATCTGTTCAACAATTCTTTATCATTATTTCAACAGAACTGTACCCTACACTTGTGGTGTTCTGGTCTTTTCCTTTCAATGGAATTAGTAATGATTCCTAAACTTCCCTTTCTGTGACTGAAGATCAAGCTAACATTTTCATGAATCTATTTCAACTGTCTGAATAGTAACAACCAACTTAAGGACCACAGACCTATGTGTAAAATTAGGGTTATTCACTCTCTCCATATACATACTTATTTATATTGAACTGAACTGTCATTTTATCAGTTTGATATATATTTTTTTACTTATCCTGAATTACCCTGTAGTGTCTGAAAACTCTGACACCTCTGTATTCATTCCTCATCTAATTATTTTTGAGCATATTAAGAGCATAGGCCTCAGTTCAGATCCTCCTGGGATTCTACTGGTGACCTCCCTTCAGTATGAAAACAGGACAACTATTTTTGTCCTTTTCACTGTACATTTTAACCAGTTTTTATGCATTTAACAACTCCTTGTTATGTTACGACAGTACTAATTCTTTTAACAGCCTTTGGTGAAAAATCTTGACAAATACTTTGGATGATATCAACTGCTCACATACATAGTTTCCTTCAGAAAATTATAATCCTTAAGACATGTTGAAACTTTCCTATATTCATCCACGTGCTAATTCTACTCTGAATTGTGATTTTTACCTCCTTACCAGTATGCATAGACATACTAGCTCATACTTACCCTGATCTCTTCAAAACCATACTCACTATGATATACTACAATTCAATTACTTCATACTTAAATTCGTTAGATACACTGGGTGAAGATGACTTTATCGTATTAATTGCTGTTCGACATGACACGTATAGTTCCTGCTAGAGTCAGCAGAGTGGGGTCAAGCAGCATAACAGCCCAATACAGAAGAAAGCTCGCTCACGTGCTGCTGAACACACTGCTGACTCGCACAGCAAGAAATGGTTGTTTGCAAACCCAAGTAGATTCATGCAGTCCCACAGTCAATGGGTCCTCAGTAACACACAACTTTAATGGAGTCATCCTGAATTTTTAATAATACTGCACAGCTTGGATTTGGAAGCTAAAAAAATCTCAAGATAATAGTTCAGGGTCAAGGACTAGGTGTTGGTCTCTTTGCCCAAGTGACTGGCAATAGGACAAGAGGAAATAGCCTCAAGCAGCACTGCAGGAGGTTTAGACTGGACATTAGGAAAATTCTCCTTACTGGAAGAGTGGTGAAGCATTAGAACAGGCTGCCCAGGAAAGTGGTGGAGTCACCATCCCTGGAGGTGCTCAAATAGCATGTAGATGAGGCACTTCAGGATGAGGCACTAAAGCACTGTGCTTTAGCAGGCACGCTGGTGGTGGTCTGACAGCTAGTCTTGATCTTAGAGGTCTTTTCCAATATTTATGATTCTATAATGGTTCAAATGAGAGGTTCTTCTCTGATTCAATTAGTCACCTCCTGGGAGAAAACCTTACACTTGTCACACCGCTGAGGGACTGCAGGAAGGCATGTACATGCTATGGGCCAGGCACTGCTCTCCAAGAGAGGAGGATGACACAAGAAACAGCTCCCTCGAAAGTCAAGACACTGGCGACAGAATCAGATACAGAATCAGGTCCACGATTTTATGCTTGCACACTTGCTTCCCAACAATTAAATTTCTTTAATACCTAAAGATGTGGTAGGTAGGACATGGCCGACTTTATTCAGCAAAATAAAATACCAGACACAGATGAAACTACACATTCTCTTTATAAAAACTAAATAAAGTGTTCTAGGTAAATATAGAGGCCAACAAGAGCTGGGAGAGGGGACGGAAAGAATCTTTCCTTTCCTTTCCTTCTTTGTCCCTTTTCCCTGCGATACTCATTAAGTAACAGATGTCACACTCATATCAGCAACTGGAAACAACAGACAGTACGATTCTATCTGTCACTGGTTACCACTGAGGAGGACATTACAGGCACTGTTTGGAGTTCTTCCAATCTGATTTTGTGACATCATGCTGCATCAAAGCACGCTGCAGGCAACACTGAAACACCAGACTGTTCTTGAAGAATTACCAAGTCCTAGTATCACAGTAGCTGGATCTGTATTAAGTTTGAAAGGCTTTTTTAAGTCAACCTCTTATTAGTCAACCTCTGATTCAAAAAAGCCACAACTAAACCTCTTTAGAACAAGCATGTCATGCTTATCCCAGAATCAAGATTTATTATTATTATTTTAAAAATCACAACACATTCTGACACTAAAGCGTAGAAAAAGGTATCAAAATCTGATACTTCTCAGGACTTTGGATATCAGCCTCCTTGGACAGGAAGCTTCAGATAGTGTACCCTGAAATGCAGTAATATGGGTGGTTTTGTCTTTAATGACCTTTCAATATCTTCAGTACTGAGAACCTGAATACAGCTGGATTACTATAAATAACTTATGTAAGTTTCTATTAAACTTTATGAACTGTAAACTGCAACACTCAGGAATATATAAATCATATGCTTTCCTAACATTAATTCCTTTAAGTAACTGGTTTTCACTACCAGTCCAATAAAACTATACCTACCTCAACATCAATACCTAGGGTGACCTTCAGCAAATGATATCATCCTAAGTAGGTAAACTAAGTCTCAACTTGTTCCAACTTGAACTTTCTATAGACCTGTCTGACTCTTTCAGCTTCATACCATTACAATAAGAATATTAATAATTACTTTTTCTCAGATGAATGTTTAGAACTAATAACAATGTTCTCAAGCATCATACCGTAGTGATAAGTTTATAAAATAAAAAACACTTTTTCTTAACCTTTTTAAATTCGAGGGATTATGGATACTCCATCTTTTACGATCATTACATTAAAGCTACTACAGCAGTGCAAAACTGCTTTGGCACAATTCTTCAGGATTACTTTCACTCAACTCTCTAATTTTTACACTACCCATATCCATTTTGTCTTCTTGACAAAAATCAAACATTCCTTATCTACTTAGATGCCATTGCCACTTCTATTACCTAACTATTACCCAAATAAGAAAAAAGTTACTGTAAAATAAAATCTGTAAAGAAAGGAAGGAATACAGACAAAATGTCCTTTCGCAGGATACTGAATATGTGTAATTAATCTCCACAGCCTCCAACTATAGGTTGCTCTCATTTCTAACAGAAAATCTTTAATAATCTTCTTAGTAAATTACAATCCTTGTGCAAACATCTTATTCCCAAGCAAATCTAATTGCACAATTAGTTTACATACATTCATGCCCAGTGACAATGCCAAATGCTTTTTGCGGCTACTTTAGAACACAGCTTCACAAATGAGAAAATCTGGGTTTTATCCTTAGTCTAATACCTGACATAGAGTAAAATTCTAGACAATGAGACTATTTTCTCTGGTCTTTCTTAATGATTTAAGCAGTGATTGGTGCATTCTAGTGGCATCACCAACAAAATTTCTAGCTATCCCCTGCAAAAATAAATTAGTATTTTAAATCTACATTTTATTTAGGCTATTGATTCATTTAGTCCAACAGCCTGTTCAACAGTGGCCAGACAAAATTCTTCCTCAACTTAGTAAATTTTAATTTTACTAAGGATAGGTATGCAAAAGATCTAGAAGTAGAGATTTTATAATTTATTTTTTTTTAATTTCTTCATCTATCACTAAGCAAACAAAGCCCTGGACCTCTTCAAGCAGCATGGCAACAGAGGTATGTGCTATACAACAATAAGATGTGGTTGTATAAAGATGCAGAAAGGACACAGTACCACAAAAGGGAGATGTAACAGAAACACAATATAATCCAGTGCTACCAGCTCTTAATGCTCCACCACAGTAACTGTGGCTGGACTTCAGCCTGGCTGGCAGCTTCTTAAGAAATGCTAAAGGCAAGGCCTCCACCTTCGCAGACGGATACTGTATGCATTCCACAGGTGGCACATAACCTTTCTTCTTCCCCTATCTTAAAGTATCACAGAAATAGCAAAATATAGTAATTCTAACTCTGACAGTAACGTAAGCTTGCTACACACCAAAAAGTCAGTCTTTTAAATGGTGTGAGGAGATGCATTGACCTGATCACCAAATACAACTCACAAACAAGGTCCAGATGTTAATGACACAACCTTCTTTACGCTATAACAAGTGGGAATGTACAAAACCATCTGAAAAACTAACATCATAGTTTCATCTTTCTTGAAAGTGGTTCTTAAGACTCCAGTTGAAAGGTAGAAATATTCTTTCACAAGAGCCTCAAGAAAACTTTCTGAAATGGTTCAAAAGACATGGACAAGTAGAAAATGTTAAAATAAAATGCTAAGTCAACAACTCAGATTTCTTAATTGGCAACTAACATTACCTGTATAAATTATATGCTACTGCAGTTCACAAAGCTTTCAGCATCTACATAGATCATATCTTCCTAAAATGCCTGCAATAAAATATAAGCATTTAGACTACAAAAAACCCCACCATATTTTGGGTTTCACACACATTTTTTGGTAATCAAATTCTTGGTGAACAAGGTTTGCTTGTTAAAACCTCTGGATGAAAAAAAAATAGAGATAATTTTGTGACCTTTATAAATTTATCAGTCTTTAATTCTGTGACTGAAATTTCTGAAGGGATACAATTTCATAATAGAAACAAAATATGTGTCATTTAAATGACTTATCTGTAGAACAACCAATCCAAACCCTATTTTAGTCTTGCTGGATATGCAGAGGCAAGCTCCAACTAATCTCTAAAAAATGCCATTGTTTACAAGTGTTGAATCAGGAAAGCTTATTAAAACAAATAAGAAGATAACCATTAAAGGCATAAGCAGTATTTTTCAAATCTACTCAAATCAGCCAAAACACAAAATATCTTTTATTTTTATCTTCAATCAGGTTGTTAGATGGGTAATTAAGTAGATAAGAGACTATATACAGAATATTTACATATTTTACAGTTCAACTCTAAGTTGGCATTAAGGAAAATTATGGAATTTCCTTTAAAACAACTTTAAAACTGTACTTTCAAATGGCATGATACAGAGAAGCAGATAAATAAGTCTAGCTGCCTGAAGACCCCAGCATGTCTTTCTTTTTCCTACTACAGCTACCACTAACCACTAGGCTACATGAAGAATAAAGGAATTCTGACATGAAATATCGGCAAAGTTCAACACAAAAATGTAATGCAAAAACGTTGCAAATACTTTATTTATTGGAGCAAAATACGTATCTTGACGTTACTTACAAATACATTACACATCACAAGACACATTTTAAGCTTTTTTATGAGATGCAAATACCAAGCAGAAGATTTAACACTTACCAGATTTCAATTACAACTAGCTATCTGTTTATATACTCTATTTCCTTGATTTGGGTCGATTTCAACTTTTTACCATGATATTGTGGCAGTGGGTCTGACTTGTGAACAGTGGAGCCAAACAGGCAAACATTCTCAGACAGGTTGTGATGTGCGGGCATAAATATTAGTTAGAAAAACTGCAGAAATGTTAGGTAAACTTAGACAGCTTAGCTTACTGAAATACGCACTGTCTGCTAGCAAGGCCTTGAAGACCTTGGATGTTGATAAGAGAGAAGCTGGATTGCAGAAAACAAGTGCAGCTCAACCAGGATGAGACTGCGTCTGCACACAGTTTAGGGGCAGTTCTTGAGGAAGATGACTTCAGCCCTAAGTCCCAGACCACAACATCGCACCTGCGCAAGTATAGAAGCTTCTCGAATCTAATTATAATAAGGAACAGGGAAGGTCATGAATATGTAATAGGCACTTATGAATAGGCATGTCTTCATACTATAACTATCTGCTTGTTAGACTGTTTGGTGTGTGAGCTAGGAGGATTACCCCCTCACACCCGCAGGCGAATAAACGCATACCTGCTTTATAACCCTTAACGGAGTTATAGAGTTTGATTCCACAAAACAGTTGCAATGTGTAGCCCCCGTAGGGTTCCAGGAAGAAAGGAAAAGGCGACTCCAGAACTGCAGTGAACATCTACAAGAAGGACTGGAGAAAGGATCCAGGAAACTACAGGCCTGTCAGTCTAACTTCGGTGCTGGGGAAGGTCATGGAGCAGGTCATCCTAAGTGCCATCTTGCAGTACACACAGGACAACTGATCAGGCATGCTCAGCATGGGTTTAGGAAAGGCACATCCTGCCAAACTAACTTGATTGCCTTCTATGACAAGGAGATCCACTTGAAGGATGAGGGAAAGGCTGTGGATGTAGTACACTTAGACTTCAGTAAAGCCTCTGAAACTGTTTCTCACAGTATCCTACTTGAGAAACTGGGTCCCACTGGCCTGGAAAGGCGCACTCTCTGCTGGGTTGAAAAAGGGCTGGATGGCCAAGCCCAAAGAGTGGTGGTGAATGGAATTAACTCCAGCTGGAGGTCGGTCACAAGTGGTGTCCCCCAGGGCTTGGTGCTGCATCCAGTTCTGTTCAATATCTTTATCAATGACCTAGATGAGGAAATCAAACGCACCCTTAGCAAGTTTGCAGACGACACTAAGCTGGGAGGAAGTGTTGATCTGCTGGAAGGTTGGGAGGCTCTGCAAAGGGACAAAAAAGACACAACCTTGTACAGTACTACAGGCTTAGGGAAGAGGGGCTTGAAAGCCGCCTGGCAGAGAATCACCTGGGCGTGTTGGTTGACAGCCAACTGAACACTAGCCAGCAGTGTGCCCAGGTGGCCAACAAGGCCAACATCATCTTAGTTTTTATTAGAAACGGTGTGGCCAGCAGGACCAGAGGAGTGATTCTGCCCCTGTACTCAGCACTGGTAAGGTTGCACCTCAAATACTGTGTTCAGTTTTGGTCCCTACAAAAAGGACATTTTGGTCCTGAAGCATGTCCAGAGAAGAGCAACAAAACTGGTGTAGGGGCTGGAAAACAAGTCTTATGAGGAGCAGGTAGACTAGAACTTGATTAACAGTTCTGCAAAACCAAGGCTTCCCCAGTTGCTATTGAAGACTATGCAACTATGGAAGAAATCACAGCATGATTCCAGTTTAAATGGCTCATTGATGTAAGGAAAGGAAATGCAAGTAACTTGAAAATGCCTTTGACAACTAACAACATTCAATGCAGATTCCTCTGTGATTTATCAGAATCTCATCACAAAAAACCCTGCAATATTAAAATTGAATGTTAAGACCAGATCTTTAGACAAAACAAATAGTTAAAGGCAGTATTTTTTTCAGACAAAAGTAAACTACTGCATTTAACTGTTCCTTCCCCATTTACCTGCATTCTTCCTCTTCCCTCTTCCTCCCATTCCTGTAAAATCTTAGGATGATCCTTCAGTTCTACTCTTCATTGTTCTTGTGGTTTATACCACTTCCTGCACATCTTTCCTTCTGATGAGATGTTGTCTCTTAAATCACATTCAAAATTCCTTCATTACACTGTCATTCAAACCTCTCCTTATTTCTCTTTGCTCTTTTTCCCCTCTTACACTCATTTCTACCAAAATAGCTACATTTTCTTACCTATCAGTTGCTCCTTCATTAATTCACACTTGCCACACTGCCTTTTTTCCCAGACTTTCAATGTCAATGTTACTATCATATATTTGTGAATCAATAGACGCATCAGGGCCTTCTAAATATTTATCACAACAGAAGAACTAGGCATATTATACCTGACAATTCTTAAATTTGTCCAAGTCAAATCTCGGCCCTCTGATATAACAAAGTGCTTTCAAAAAACAAAGTCCAACGTGCACACGCTTTAGGCTGCCAATAGACTTTTATATCACAAACAATCCACTTCAGAATAGGATTACTCACAGCAGTCTCCTTTAAGCACAGAGACTGAAGCTTTAGGTGAGACAACTTTAAGTCAGCAGTCACTTGGAGATTAAGGCCTCGCCACCTATCTTTTGCAAAGACAATTCCATGACTGAAACTCATACACATCTGCTCACACAGTTAAAATTTGAATGCAAACCCCTCTTTTATCAATGCCAACTACAAATAAATTAATACTCTGTGAAATACAGAGTAAGTAAACTTTCTTTTAGACCAAGTCTGTGTGTAAACACTGAGACAGCCCATGTAAATAAACAAACAACAATATTCTCTACCTGTAGAAGAGAGTTCTTGTTATAACTGAAGCAGGTCTATGAAGGAACACTTATCCTTAAGGAAATTCAGTAAGAAAATGCTATTTGCCACCATCTTTACAAAAACATTTTTGTGTCAGGAATTAGAATCAGGAATTAAAAGGCAAGTCCCATGTCAAAGCAAGCAGACACAGAAATATTACAACATAAGGTAAGCATTGTTTTCCAAGGAGGCAGATTAGTTAATGGCTTATTCTATTTAATTAAAATCACGAGAGTGTTTTATCGATTTAATCACCAATATATTGACAAATACTAAAGTCCTGAGCATATAGCTATTAGATATGTTTAAAACTTCATAGAAAATTAAAATTATTTTAAAAACTTGTTAAAATGCTATTTCATATACTTAAATGAATCCTGGTTGCCATCCAAACTCAGTTTGGCACATACCTCAGTCATCTAATAAAGAAACTTATAATTTTGGTATGCATTTTGGAAAACACTCATTAACTCAATCTTAAAGAACCACTAGCTTATACAGAATGGACAATAACTTTTTGATTACCAAGCAGTATTCACTAGATGTAGACATCCCTACACTGTTATTATAAAACTTGACTAAAACTGGGTACTCAAATCATTTCATTAAATCCCTAAACAACATGAAAAAGTAAAGGTCGCATTAGCAGTCAGCTCTGACAGTCATATTCTTTGTAACTTATATGTGAAAATGCCCTGAAAGCTGGGCAAAAAGTAGAAAAGTTAGTGGGCATAAAGTACTGAATGTGAGCATAGTTTCTAAAAGTAGAGACGGACTGATATCAGAAAACAGTAATGTTGCCCTCCAGTGTTCAACACAATTTCTTTTAGGAATGACTCCTAATTAGTATCACCATCAGTCTCTTTTGAAATGCTCAATTATACCATCACTGAAGCAGAGAACAAAATACAATCCTTAGGCTAGGCATTCAATGCAGAACAGAAAAATAACTAGAGACAAGGATTGAAAAATTTGCTGTTATTAAAAAAAAAGTGTTTTTTCATAAAACTGCTATAAGAATACGTTCCTTATCTCACTTCGTTTTGGAGTATGGTATCCAAAAGCTATTTTATAAAGCTTTACAAGTTACAGCTTTGACAACACCTACTGTACAAATCTATTAGTCTATTTCCAAAAATTCATTACTTGGATTCACACATAGTAAATGGCATTTTTTCCAAAAGATGCAACAACAGATTATTACTTATGCTTTCTTAAAGTCTTTGGACTTCAAAGGCTAATATTATAAATGAAACTAAGTTCAAACTGACGAAGGCTTCAGTCTGTAAGAAAGACTAACACAGTTACTAAGTCTGGGCTTGAAATGTTACGGAAATAGACAACACTGCTCTTTGCCAAATACAAAGAAGCTTGCAATAAAAGTTTTATTATTTAAGCAAAGCTAGAGTAAAGAAAAGTTACTGCATCTGCATCAGAAAACACATGAAGAGTAAAACAACTGATTTTAACATGGTATCCATCCTGTAACTAAGAAAGTACCCATGAGACATATGCACAAAATAAAAATATGCACCATGCCTAAAGAGGCAAATTAATGAACTTGACATTTCAGTGGTTTATTGTAAACATGGCCTGAAATTACATCCATAGCTTTTCCATGAGAAATGTAGATACATTTTATTTCAAATATAACAAAATTGCTCAGCAAAAATCTTCACAGATATACCTATATCTTTTTTTGACACAGCTCTACACAGCCTCTTCCTAGAGAAACTGACACTCCTAGACAACTGTTTGGTGCAGTGGGTGAGGAACTGGCTGACAGGCCATTTCTAGAGGGTGGTGGTTAATAGTTTTTTATCAAACTGGCAACCAATTACAAGCAACATACCCCAGGGACTGATATTGGGTCCAATGTTATTCAATATCTTCATAAGTGACTTGGATGTCAGGACCAAGAACACCCTCATGAAGTTTGCAGATGGCACTCCAGAGAGAAGAACTACCCTCCAGGAAGATATGGACAGGTCGAAAGAGTGGGCTAGCAGGAACCTTACCAAGTTCAATGAAGATATATTTAAGGCCTGCACTTCAGAATACATAATGCTGAAGTGCAGCTGGCTGGAGATCATGTCAATGGAGAAGGACCTGGGGGTCTCGGTGCGTAACAGGTTCAACATGAGTGAACAGTGTGGTGCAGCAGCAAAGGTGGCCAACAGGATACTGGGGTGCATCAAAGTGCCTATCTGTCAGAGACAAAGAAGTCATTATCCTAGTCTATTCAGTGCTTGTCAGGCCACACCTGGAGTACTACGTTTAGTTTTTGTCCTTTGTATGTGGACAGGCTGGAGAGGGTTCAGAGAAGTGCTGATAAGATGATCAGAGGACTAGGAAACCTGCCACGCAAAACAAAGCTGAGAGAACTAGGTTCGTTCAATCTTGAGAAGGCTAAGGGGAGAAGACCTTATTATCATGTACCAGTACATAAAAGGTGTCTATTAAATGGACACTCCCATTTTACAAGGAGTCACATGGAAAAAACAAGGGGTAGTGAGTAGAAGTTGCTCCTGGAGAGATTTTGATTCGATTCCAGAAGAAATTTTTTCACCGTGAGAACAGTTAAACACTGGAATAATCTCCCCAAGGAAGTGGTAGATTCCTCCACACTCGACACCTTTAAGACTTAGCTGGACAGGGTGCTGGGCCATCTCATTTAAGCTATGCATCACCTAAAAAGATTGGATCAGATCATCCTTGAGGTTCCTTCCAACCTGGCATTCTATATATAATTCTATGGTTTTCATAGTCAATATAAAAATAGAATAAAAATATAGAAATGTCTGGGTTTAAGAAAAAAGCTTCAAAGTTCAAATCCTAGATTTGAATATGTCAGTATCACTAAATATACCACAAGAAGAGAGATGACACTGATTGTGCAATAATGGATCTCAAATTAAATGAAATTTAATCACTAGGTGATTAGGAAAACATCCGCACCACCAAATTTGAGAGACCTAATCTGGTTCCTAAGTAAAGGGCTAATCTCTCGAGACAAGTGAAACAGAAAAAAATAAGCTTTTCTAAGGTCAACTGAAAGAGAGATCCTAATTCAGGTGCCTTTGCATCTCTGTAAAAGTCTTTCTCTGTCTCTCCCCCTCCCTGAATAGCTATAAAGTACATCTATAGAGATGATAGCCTCAAATTCGGTACTTATTAGACACTAATCATTACCAGCTCCCCTGCCTAATTTTATCCTCTCCTCTTGACACATTCACAGTCATCAGTCTCAGTAAAAGATCTATCAGGGAATTCATAATGTCGTGCTGGATGCACTTCCAACTACACAACCTCACGATCTTATAACATGGGAATGACAACTCCAGGAAGAGAAAAGCTACTGCACAGTATCTTTAATTACTCATTCCACAGCCCTGCAGCAGAGCATTTTGGTCACAGGACAAGAGGTACCACCTTATGTTTTACAGAATAGTGAATAATGGGGTTATTTATGGGTCTTGTTAGCATTCATCACTTAATACCTGTTAACCCACTGCTTAGTCACAGGATTACTCTCAAAGGTATGAGGTAAGACACTGATTTTTTAATAACTATTTATAAAAGCAGGTTAGGCTATTACAAACAACTAAACCAAAATAAGGAGAACTAAACCAAAATAAGGAGAACGAAACCAAAATAAGGAGAACGAAACCAAAATAAGGAGAACTAAACCAAAATAAGGAGAACTAAACCAAAATAAGGAGAACTAAACCAGAAAAGAGTTATACAATAACCTGGCCAGATCTATATGCAACTAAAGGTTCTAAAAAATGGCTACAATCTGTCTACATCCAAGGCTAGACCATTAAACCTGGACAATTTGTCATACCTGTGCAACAAAAGCCTTATCTCTCATCAGTGTAACTTACTTGGCAAAAATCAGACAGTAAATTAAGGAAGCTGCTATGACACATACTAAAGATTTAAGAAAAGCCAAACAAATTAATTCTGAATTCTCCTGCCAAGAACCAAGGGAATATGGAAAAACAGCAGCACCTTGAGACATCGTTTTAAATGACCAGAAACAACATGCTAGGACTTCTGTACTCCCAAATGTCTTTAAAATAGAATCACAGAAGAGACAATCTGACATTTTGTGCTGGTTTTAGCTAGGATAGAGTTAGTTTTCTTCACAGCAGCTAGCAGGGTCTATGTTTTAGATTTGTGCTGAAAACAGTGCTGATAATACAGAGATGTTCTGGGTTATCTTTGAGCCGTGCTTACACTGGAGTCAAGGTCTTTTCTTCCTCTCATATCACTTCAACAGCAAGTGAGCTGGGGATGTAAAAGAAGCTGGGAGGGGACACAGCAAGGAGAGTTGATCCCAAATGACCAAAGGGATATTCCACATATAAGGTATATAAAGCTAGCAGAAAAAGGAGGAAGCAGGGCACATTTGGATTTACAGCGTTTTGTCTTCCCAAGTAACTGTCACACATTACAGATCCCTGCTTTCCTACAGATGGCTAAACACCTGCCTGCCAACAAGAAGTAATACAGAGATGTTCTGGGTTATCTTTGAGCCGTGCTTACACTGGAGTCAAGGCCTTTTCTTCCTCTCATATCACTTCAACAGCAAGTGAGCTGGGGATGTAAAAGAAGCTGGGAGGGGACACAGCAAGGAGAGTTGATCCCAAATGACCAAAGGGATATTCCACATATAAGGTATATAAAGCTAGCAGAAAAAGGAGGAAGCAGGGCACATTTGGATTTACAGCGTTTTGTCTTCCCAAGTAACTGTCACACATTACAGATCCCTGCTTTCCTACAGATGGCTAAACACCTGCCTGCCAACAAGAAGCAGTGGATAAACTCCTTGTTTTGCTCTGCTCTGCTTACACACAGAGCTTTTGCTTTACCTACTGAACGGTCTTTATCTCAACCCACGAGCTTTTTTCACTTTTACTGTTCTGATTCTTTCCCCATTTCCCACTATGGGGGTGTGATGACTGGCTGTATGCTGCCTTGTTGGCAGCTGGGGCTAAACTACAACATATTTAAAGTATTTTAACATTTTAAGTATAAAAAATAAGCACATTGTGAAGCACTAATTAAATACACTTATATAGGTCCTGATGCCCTGTACAGAATCATAGAATAACCAGGTTGGAAGAGACCCACCGAATCATTGAGTCCAACCATTCCTATCAAACACTAAACCATGTCCCTCAGAGGCTCGTCTACCCATCCCTTAAACCCCTCCAGGGAAGGTGACTCAACCCCCTCCCTGGGCAGCCTGTTCCAGTGCCCAATGACCCTTTCTGTGAAAAATTTTTTCCTAATGTCTGGCCCAAACCTGTATAAGGCAGAAAGTAGAATAAAATTCCTCTCTTAATACTGATGGCTATATAAATATCACTTTAAAAGTCCACTTAAATGAAAACTTTTTATACAGTACCAAAGTTAAGTATGCCATCCAATAAAAAATGTCCTGGTGACAAACTTACAGGTATCTACATCTAGTCAAGAATCAAAGTAGCATCACTACTAGACGCTGTGGATGTCACTGTAGGAACAACCTCAGCTACCTGCAAGCAACCAGTTTAACCCAAATCCAGCTAGTGTGAATCTTCCAATTAAGTTTTAATAATGGCCTTCGAATTTCTTCAGTAGTCTCTTTCCACTGAAAAAAAGAAAGCTTAGAAAAATCTAGTTCTAGGTAAATAGTCTCATCCTTACATCATTACTGTAATTACTTCTGAAAAGATCCAACTATTATTGGCAAGGATGCAAGACCTAGCAAGACAGAAGGAGCAAGTAAACAAAACAGACAAGGATTTGTTCCATGTATCGTACACTTCAGCAGCAGGGAGGTGGTGGTAGGGGGAACAACCAATATGTTTTCAAAACTAGGGGATTTAAAACTAAAGGATTATGACTTCAATCTGTTCCAGCAAGCTCATAAACAAAAAAACTACCAGCAGTTAAGATTGAAAGGTATAATTCTAGAAAACATTTATTTTGCTCCATTTAAGAACTGGAACACTGGGTATAAAATATTTCTGGAATTCACCTTTTTTTTTTTTCTGTTTAGATATGGAGCAGTTTCCTACAAGAAATAAGTAAACTAGGACTCTTGAGCTTGAATAAGGCATGTGAGGATAAACCTAGACCTATGCAGTCATGGGTGGTAGAGTCAAAAATCAACAGCTCTTGAAATTAAGAGCTAAGGATTACTGCATTAAAGTGGGAGAATGTAGTTTTAAAAATAAAAACTACACAATGAGTTCTGTATTTCCTTCCCACAGGAATATGTGCTAAAACACATTTCACATATGTTCAAAAGGACAAAATCACTAGAAAATTTCACATGGAGGGGAGGATGGGGGCGGAAGGAGAAGAAATCCATCGACCAATATTCAGTAGAAAGGTGACACTAAAGTGACACCTAAGTAGATTCAGAGCCATGCTTTGCTAGTGGCTAGAGGAGCATTATGAAAAGGCTTTGCTGGATGCTTTCCCTGCTTTTAAACTCTTCCCTATGTACCTGTTCTTGAAAACAGTACGCCGGGTTGTATGGGTCTTTGATGAAACTTGGCATAAAGAGTGTGTTCTAAGCCAACGTGTTTTAATGAAAATAATCAAAAAAAATACTGACAAGACTCGGGCTACTTACTGTCCCAGAGCATATACAAACTCCATTTAGTCAAGGCAGCACCAATTGACTACCATTTATTTTCTTGTCGTGGAGAGAAGCCTGCAATGCATTGTTAGCATGACTCAGACATAACCTTCAGTTCTGCCCTCTTATAATCACCATAAGATTGATTAAATCACTCCTTTACGTTTCCTTGGTTAGCAATAGGATCACTGCAGCAGAAGACAGTACAGCCGCACAGTCTGTACACTTGAAGTAGTCAGATGCAAAATTTCTCATATATAAATAGGTCATCATTTTTCAAGGAATTTCATCATGGGAAAATGTAGATTAAATACAAGAGAATTCAGAATATAAACATTATCTTTACTTTAGACTAAGAAAAAGTATGGTCAAAGTTTTACATCTACCTTAACAGTGCTAACTGGGTAAAAAGGTTCTTCCCAAGCGTAACTTCTGCTTAACTGGCAAGTAGAAAATAACGATTGGTAAACACTGCACCTGTATGGAAAAGATCCATAGAAGTCGATGAGAAGGGAAAACTCGGAGTACGTCTACATACATACCATGACAGTTCACGAGATCTGATGAATCCCTGGTACTAGCACTGATAGCTAATGTGGGACCTTTTTTCATTTTGATAGAGGTGATCTGAAAAACAAAACTGCTACATTCCAAAGAAGTAATCACCATCTACGCGTAGATAAGCATCAATTAACATTTCATAGAATCACAGAATAACCAGGTTGGAAGAAACCCACCGGATCATTGAGTCCAACAATTCCTATGAAACACTAAACCATGCCCCTTAGCACCTCATCCACCCATGCCTTAAACACCTCCAGGGAAGCTGACTCAACCACCTCCCTGGGCAGCCTCTGCCAGTGCCCAATGACCCTTTCTGTGAAAATTTTTTTCCTAATGTCCAGCCTAAATCTCCCCTGGTGGATCTTGAGGCCATTTCCTCTTGTCCTGTCCCCTGTCACTTGGGCAAGAGGCCAGCACCCTCCTCTCTATAACCTTTCAGGAAACCTTTCAGGTTTCCACTAACACTGAATTACCAGCAGCGCATCTTGCATTAGCTAAAGGACTAAGTTGATTCCTAGGTGAAACTGAACTCTTTAAAACACCTTTGATCTCTTTGTTCTAGAGGTTTCATAAAAGGAAAGATGGTGCTATCTGGCACCATAAACTAACTGTAATTATATACAAAAGAATAATGTTTATTTATTTATTTTTAAATCTGTAAGGCAAAACACATTGGGTGGTTCTAAGAGAAATACCAACCCATGCCCAGTATCTAGGGAAATCACAAGCTAATGGAACTAATTTTCGGAATCCATGCATTAAGTTACTATAAAACTGCTGTGCAAAAAAAATGTGTTATCAGACATTCTGTGATTAAACACAGCTTGACAGAAATCAGAAAGAAGCTGGTAGCAAACTTTTGATGTCCAGTAAGAACTATACGACTTCAATCTGAATCTATTTCCATAGCTTTGTATGAAGGTTTAACACAACAGAATACAATGTTGATATTTCTATAAAAGACCTGCATTTTTAAAAACACACGGTAATTTAAACATCTTTGTTCATCATGGTAAGAAGGATGGAAGGGAATGCCTCTGCCTGAGAGGCAGAGAAGAAAACAGGAATTTATTTATGTCATCTGAGAAGAAATTCAGTCATGACACTCATTGAGAATGAGTGATCTGACTTTTTATTCTTACTGGAAAAAAAGCCAACATAACAGTAACTTGTCATTAAAGCTAGTAGTTCTTCCAACAGAGACAGAAGTTTTCTGAAAAGGTGAAACAATAAATGGATTGCAAAGAGCAGAACACATACCTACAACTCACTGACTGTCAAGTTCAGATCTAACTGAGGTACAAGCTACCTGACAGAATTAAGCAACTTACTATCTCTTCATGGAAGGAGTGCAGAGAGAAAACAAAAACTAGGTCAAGGCAGACATGATGTTGGACAGCTTCAACACAGAAGACCTTAATGCAGCTCATAGTCTGAGATACATCCTCATCTGATAACTATCACCACCCATAAGTACAACTCATGCTTGAATCTAGTTCACTTAGTGGAATCCATGCAGCCCTTATCTATTTTTGAACAAGTTTAGGAAAGAAAAGCACCTAGCATACAAAATCTACTTCGTAAGGGACGTGAGGTTCAGATAAGAGATATTCCATCTTCTGACTAAGCAGGTCTTGCAAGAACACAACAGATTTGCAAATCCTAGCTAACAGGCTTAGTTGACTGAAACAAGGATAGCATCTAAGCAGTCATAAGCAGGGTCACAAGCACTCTCTCTCACCTCTCTTCTCCCTTCTTCCTCCTTCAACTACACTTAACACTCAGTCTCCAAGGAATTAGGAGAAATACAACAGGGAACACAAACTAAGGCCCTCAAGCAGACTGGCTGCACACTCCATTTGAGCACTCAAACTGATCCCACAGAAACAGATCCTCAATAAGGACATGAAGGACAGACTATGGCTCCTCTGTATCATCTAGGCAAATGAAATGCCCATTTCTCATTTGTCAGAGTGTGCTCATAAAATCATGGAACAGTTTGGTCTGGAAGGATTCAGTCCTTCTTCCACAGGCAAGGACATCTTTTACTGTCAGCTTGCTCAAGACTCTGTCCAACCTGACCTTGAATGTTTTCAATGAGGAGGCATCCACAGCAACTTTGGGCAACCTGTTACAGCATCTCACCACCCTCATGGTAAAGAATTTCCTCCTCATATCCAATCAAAATCTGTTATCTTTCAGTTTAAAATCATTGCCCCTTGTCCTGTCACTACAGGCCTCGGTAAAAAGTCTTCCTTCATCTTTCTTACATGCTCTTATAGGCTTTCTTTTAAGGTCATCACTTCCATAAAAGAAACTTCTGATAAGCAATCTAATAACATTGTCTCATGACAATAAACTTTCTGGGAAAGGCTTATTAATTCAAATTGTCTGATGGCTCTGCTATTGTTTTGTAGCAAATGGAACCTCAGCAGAGGCACACCAGCAGCACACTGAAGACATGCGATCTTGGGGACACACAAGACTGAAGTTTATCTGGGCGTAGAGGGACCAGAAATGCTGCCTGCAACAAGTGGCCATGCACATACAGGCTGTAGTTTGATCCTTGATTCAAGCTGACCTCAGGACAGGAACCAAAGTTGGCACTTCACTGGTTGCAGATGAGGTTTCAGAAAATTCATACGGAAATATTTAGTAAACCGCCTGAGACCTGAAGGGGGTGAAAGGTTGGCATCACGCAACTTCCTTTTAGAAGCTAAATTTCCTGTTAGGCGCATAATAATGTCTGACCATTAAATTTTCTTTAGACACACATAAATGTATTGGAGGAGGGGGAAAGAATCCCACCCTGAGGGACTTTAAAAACATTTTGTGTTAGATGGTTTATAAAAGCACATTTACAAAGGATTTTTTGAAATTTCACTAATACTGTAATCTGCGAAAAACAAATGATACTAAAATTTTCCTAATAAAAAGAAATTAGGAAAATAATTGCACATTAAAAAATAAAATTTGCAGATTATTCCTGATTGACCAGCCTTAGTAAAAATAAACAAACAAATAAATTCCAGCTCCACAATTCTAAAACCTAACCTATCTTTCTTTTCAAAAGGATTTCTTGATGTCTTACTAGAAGGAACTGAAGTTTTAGAGCATGCATTTCACAGTTAAAGTATAATTTAAATTTGGAATGGCATTACTCCATCATATTTACCTATCAGTAAATCTGCTTTCATCGAAACCTGATCCAAACAGCTAAGCTTCTAAATGGCCTCCCCTTCTCCATTAGGAGTCTAACATGCAGTCACAAAATTTCACTTCTAAGGAATGCATTACGTACGTCCCATTTCAATATGCATCTTAAGACCAAGTGTCATAGTTAAAGCAGCAGTCAAACACTGAATATACAAAACTGACACGAGAAACTGTCAGTAGCTCTAGAATTAATGACTGCTCTACTATACAGTTATTATTAAAATAAACAAATTATTTGAATAAAAATCTTTATTACCATTAAGACAATAAGGCACTTCTTTTTTTGCCTTCACTAACCACAAATCAAGGACCTAAGCAAAACTCCTGTGGCCTTACGACTGGCAGCATTAGATTCAGGCATCAAGACACACCAAGAATATAATATCAAATCAGTCTTTTCACTTAAATGTTTTTTGTTAAACCTTGGAATAATAAAAGCACACGTTCTTAGAGCAAGAAAGTCTAACTCAGCCAGAAAAGAGGAATCAGAATCACAGAAGGGTTTGAGTTGCAAGGACCTTAAAGATCATCTAGTTTCAACTCTCCTGCCACAGGCAGGTTCATCTTCCACTGCATCAGACTGCTCAAAGCCCCATCTAACTGATCTTTAACAACTCCAAGGATGGGACATCCACAACTTCTTTGGGCAACCTGTGCCAGTGCCTCACCACCCTCATTGTGAAGAATTTCTTTGTAATGTCTAGTTTATATCTGCCCCCCTCCAATTTAAAGTCATCCACCCCTTGTCCTATCACTACAAGCCCTTGTAGAAGTCCCTCCATGGCTTTCCTGTATGCCCCCTTCCGGTCATACATAGAAGGCCATCATAAGATCTCAGAGCCTTCTCCTCTCCAGGTTGAAAAAACCCGATTCTCTCAGCCTGTCCTCATAGAACAGGTGCTCCAGCCCTCTGATCATCTTTGTGGCCCATCTCTGTAACCATTCCAACAACTCCACATCCTTTCTTATGCTAGGAATTCCAGAACTGGAATATACCCAGTAACTTTGAAACACAGCTTTATGAATACTGAAATTGAAAAATTACTCAATACTGAATGTTTTCATTACCCTCCATCTTTTCCTTCCCATAAACCATTTATTAACATTAAAGGAGGAACCTTTATAGCTCCCTTTTAGCAGTTATAATAAGTATTATAACAAATACTTTAACGTGTGATGAATGCAAGAGGTCCACAAGACGTTTAGAACCATTCTATGATTCTATGTTTAAGATGGTACCTGAACATTTAAGACCAGTCTGAAATTCAAATTGGTAATCCAAGTGTGCAAGGCAGACATTAACAGTGCAAAAATGTATCTGTCAGAACTGATTCTTCAGCTAAGGAAATAATTAGATGGGTTTAAAGGATGTCTCTCACATTGATGATCAAGAAATTTGGAAGTGAAAAAAAAAATAATTCTTATATACACAAAATGCAACTAAAACTTATGGAAAAATTAATTCACATTAATCTTTCCTTTAAAAATAAAAGGGTGTATTTGCATCTATGTTTCTGTATTTACTTGATTTTTATGAATCTGTAAGTAAAACACTCCTCTCTTGTTATATTAGATGCTCTTTGACAGCTAAAAATGTTCATTGAAACCATCCCTTTAAGCAAAATGTACTATAGTAATTAAACTTTATGACCACAAAGAATTTTTTTCATCAGAATTTCTTCTTAAATAGCTTCTCATATGCTTCTAAAGCTTGGGTTTTTTTCCTTTAATAGTACACAGGCATCCAGTGAAGGAAGTTTCTGATGTTCAGAAGTAAAAAAAAAAAAAATCTATGAAGACATGTACAAATACAAATCACCATGACAGGTCACAAATGATTTTTTTTTTACTTATATTGATGTTGCCTAATATCCAGTGTTCTCTTGGAAGTGAAAGTAACATTAGTAATCTAATTCTAGCCTTCATAGGTCTTTCTATTACAAATCAATCTGAAAGAAAACTTTTAGACTATTCCCAGAGCTAAGGCTTCCCAATACCCCCTCACTCTCCCACTGGGCAAATAACCAGCTTTAATTTTCAGTTCAAAGAAAGTTATTTTAAAATAAGACTGGTACTCTAAGAATTTTACAAAAGACTTCCACTGAAGTGAAATTGTTTTATTATGTGTTTGGTTTCTTTTTTTAGTTTGTCATTATTTCTCCCATAAGAGTATGTATTTTAAAGAAGTGTAAAAAAACAACTGAAAAAAAAATCACCCTACAATTCTGAAACTGATTTTTCAACCATTCTCTATGAAAAGTGGTTTAGTAAAGTTAATGTAAGCACATCAAGGAACTTTATGGAAAGAAGTATTTTGCAAAATACTCCAGCCAGAAGAAATATTTCTTACTTCAGATATTGTGAACGTTATTCAAAAAGCATGTTTTATTTCAAGGAATGAAGAGCTACAAATATGTATTTATTATTCCATTTGAAATCCATAAACCTTGCCCTCCAAAAAAACCCAAAATAGTCGCAAATCCTTTAAGAATAAGCACAGTTTTGATGTTCATGAAAATTTAAGTACATGAAAATGAAATGTTTACTCAAGATAAAAGACTATGATAGCCTCACTTCCATTCACTAAACAGCATTTCCACTTTGAAGAATGATTTAAAATAATTCTGAAAAAAACCCAATCACTTTATCTATTTAAAAAATGTAATAGTGAAGCCATGGAAGCTGAAGAGAGAACATGCGTTTATCTAATGAAGTGGGCCTAGAAAAGCTAAAAAAAACCCCTTCCCAAACCCATACTGAAAGCTTGCACCACACACTTGGTTTCTGTTTCCTTCGCTGCGTCTACCCAGTACTCACAAATGCAGTCAGTGAAATGCATCTTCAATACTTTTCCACAACAATTCTATTTTTTACTTAATTTGAAAGTAAAGCCATAACCCACTGATTGACATCGCTTGTGACAAGGACTACTGAGAACTTTAGTACTGCAGATCAAAAGGAGACTTTAGAAATGCAATTGTATTTAAATAGTGAAGATGTTCAAGTATTAAAAAGAATGAATCTTTTAAGTATATTAATTCAACTCTCCATTCGGAAGAAACTGAAGTCTAACAAACTGAACAATGACAAAATCAGTTGTGACAAATTGGCACAATTAATAGTGCCTCACAAAATAGGCATGTCCCTTTCTTTATCCATCTTTACCTGCTTCCTTGGAGCAGACAGATTTTTAAATTACTTTTTCACTGTTAACAGGTCTGTAGAGCCCCTTGATCTCAAAGAAGCTATTTTTTCACCTGCAAGTAACATGTCACCTACACAACCAAACAAGGAAAGCCACAAAGCCACTCTGGAGAACAAGAGGGCCATATAGGTCCAACAGATCCACTTTTTTTAAACAAGCAGCCTTTAACATTTTTGAAAGAAAAATAAAAACAAACAGTAAAAAAAAGTAAAAACAAACTTGGAAGGTATCAGGTTTTTAAACCTGCACGTTCCATCATGCCTTCTCCCATAGCTGATACTTGAATACGTGCTTTCTCAGTTTTGACTAGCACTAATAAGAGGTCTTCCATTCTAAATTGTTCTGTGAGTCATGATATAACATTCTGTAACTGATTCAAGGGTCTTTCCCTTCCCAATTTAAACCAACCTTCCTAGTTCATCATTAGGCTTCAGAATCCTGCAATTCTAAGATGGATAACACTTACAATAACATTTCTTTTTCATACCACAGAGTACCTCCAAATGCTTATATTTACATTTATAATTTACTGATGCTCACTAGGCATTCCATTTTCTTTCATTTTTGCAATAAATTTTTAAACAAGAAGAGATGATCCAACCGAAAAATGTGCGTGCAGTTCAGTGGTAGTTAGCAATTAAATGTGCGAGACATCTGTGAAAGTCTTAACTGACCCTGTACAAAGGAGAAAGAAAAAAGAATACTTCTGAAATTTAAAAAGCACACAAAATGAAACAATGTTAATCTCACCTACACAAAGAAAAATAAAATCTTATGTAAGCATCCTTGATATAAGTACCAACCACAGACAAAAACAATCAAGCATTTTGAGGCTGACAACACGCAAATACATGCATACTGGTGTCTGGCTGTCAACCAAACCAGAAAACACTATACAATAGTGATAAGAAGGAAGGAGTTCAAAGATGGCCCTGATCCTTCCTTCTACACAAAAATTAGAAAACCCTTTCCAGTTAAAAGAAGAAATTTCACACTAACTGTGCCATGACAGTATGTTACTTACCTAGAGGCTAGCTCCCTCCTTTCTTCCTGTTCCCAGACTGACACAAACTTGGGGAGTTCCTGTTCATTTGTTTGTTAAATTTAAATTTTAACTTACCATTCAACCACCATAACAAACAAATTACAGTTTTCTCCTATACAAGAGAGTTTTAAATAGCAGTGGCTGCCTGATAGACTTGAAAAAGAAAAGATTGAATTCACCCTTTAATACTCACTTAATTATAATATTCCAGTACAGGGTAAAACATCTCAATCACTACAAACTCTGCCCAAGAGGGGCAGTTACAGTCTTCTTTCTGTTCTGCCAGGGACTTACAAAGCACAATGTAGCTATGAGACACAAAGCCTACAAGACTGAAGTTCTGAGTCTTTCTTTGTGAAAGCTGGGCATACATTTCCAGTAGATCTGTCCCATAGGGCTACTAGTTAGTAGAAAATAATCCCTAGATGTGTAAGTAAAAGCTAGAGCTTGAAATGTAAGCACTTTCATCTACATTGCATAGAAGTAGAAAGTGGGATTAGAGAGGCAAAAAGTTTAATTCAAGCTGTTTACTGGTAACACTGTCCTCCAAGAAGTCTCTAAATAGCTTCATGCAGTGGAGTTGCTGAAGAGCTGCACACCACTGCTGCTTCTTTTAACAAGTCAGATTCTATTGATATATCAAGAACTGCAATGCATCTAGGACAGCCAGTATACATAATTCATCACTCAAAAGTATCAATCACATTTTTTTAATTATACTTCAACATTGCAAATGTCAACACAATGAAGGAAGTCCATAAATTTCAAAAGCTGAAAAACAGCTGTTTGTTCAAATAGAGAAATGAATAGTAGTGTACACTGATCACCTCTGCATAAAACTGTAATTCTGTTTACAACTATAAACACAAATATTTAACCCACGGGTTTTCTGTATCTGCTTAAGAATTGTATTTCAAACTGTTTTTACCATTTAACCAAAATCTAACTCTCTGTGGTGGGCTGACTATGGCTGGATGCCAGGTATCCTCCAAGACACTCCTACCACTCCTGCTCCTCAGCTGGACAGAGGGAGAAAAATACAGTGAAAGGCTTGGGGGTCAAGAGAAGGACACGGAGATAACTCAGTAACTGCTATCACAGGCAAAATACTGGATTTAGGGAAAAGCAGAATAATGAGAAAACAAAATCAAATCTTAAAATATTTTCCTTCCATCCCTCCTTTCTTCCCAGGCTCAACTGCACTTCTGATTTTCTCTGCCTTCTCCCCCTCCAGTGGGAGAGAGGGATGGGGAATGAGGGTTGAGTCAGTTCATCACATGTTGTCTCTGCTGCTCCTTCGTTCTTACACTCCTGCCCTGCCACAACATGGGGCCTCTCCCACAGGAGACAGTTCTCTACTAACTTCTGCAACGTGAGTCCTTCCCACGGACAGCAGTTCTTGACAAACTGCTTCAGTGTGCGGCTTTTCTACAGGATGCAGCACTTTAGGAACAGACTGCTCCAGCATGGTTCCCCCATGGAGTCTCATGTCCTGCCAGCAAGCCTGCTCCAGCACGGGCTCTTCATGGGTCCAGATGTTCTCCCAGAAAATCGCTCCAGTGCAGGCACACCATGGGGTCACAATTTCCTTCAGGCACATCCATCTGCTTCAGTGTGGGGTCCTCCATGGGCTGCAGACAGATATTTTCTCCACTGTTAACCTCCACAGGCTGCAGATGGAAAGCTTGCCTCACACCGTGGTCTTCACCACAGGCTGCAGGGGAATCTCTGCTCCAGCATCTGGAGCACCTCCTCCCCCACCTTCTTCACTGACCTTGGTGCCTGCAGGACTATTTCTCTCTCATATTCTCATTCCTCTCTTCAGGTGCTGTTGCACAGCAGGTTTTTTCCCCCTTCTTAAACATGTACCTCAGAGGTGCTACTACCACTGATGAAGGGCTTAGCCTTGAGCAGTTAGGCATGTCCTGTAGCTGGCTGGCACTGACTCAGTCAAAGGGGAAGCTTCTAGCAGCTTCTCATAGAAGCCATCCCTGTAGCCCCTTCACTACCCCTTGCCGCACAAACCTTGCCACACTCACTGAGACTACAACCATATCACTCCAATCTCCCAAACACCAACACCTTCAAAACCTAAGCATTATCCTGGATATTGTCCCCACAAAGCATCATAATATACTTTTTTTCTATGATATTTTACTCCTCAAAGGTCAGTCTGATTGCTTAAAGTATATTTCCTCTACAGCTTATTTTGATGCTTATAACAAGAGAAAACTTCAAGCAAGTCTTTGTTTTCAGTCATTGTACAAACCTATTGACCTAGGATGGTTACTCTTAACTTGCAAATATATAAGAACAAAATGTTGAAAAAAATAATTAAAAATATTACTAGGGAAAGTGAACACAGATTAAAAATCTGCAAGCTACTTACCATACAATAATACCAAAATGTATTAACAATTACTGCTAAATGCTACTTTTCTCAATAACTCTCTTGGCTGCATTAATTTTTAATAATGCCTCAGTAGCCTTTCATTAGAGCGTTTCAGAGATCTCATCTTGCTACCCTAAGAATAGACTATTTAGCTGGAATTCAATTTTCTAAATAAATAGAAATGTCAAAGAGTGTTTCTTAAGTCAGGATTTGGTTTTAGACCACAAATAATTCCTTCCTATCTCCCAGGAAATCTTCAGGATTTCTTAAAGGAACTTTAAGTCAAAATTCAAATGGGCTGCACTGCCAGCTGCAGCTTGTATCACATCCTGGTTTTACTATGAAGTATGTGGTGTCCTCAACAGCTTACATACTCTACAAAATGCACATGTAAGATTTTTAAACCAAAGATTTTTCAAAAAACTAAGGCATCAAAACCATATACAGCCAGTTCAGAGGTACTGCTTAAGCAAAAAAACCCCACTGCTCATCCTCAAAAACACCACACACCTTTAAAACACCACACCCCTCCCTATAATGGGTTGGGGGAAACACAACCCTTTAGGAGACCAATACAGAAAGACATGACATGACCATGGACAAAATTCAGAAAACTGAATCCCTGTGTTAGCAGGTTGGCACCAGTTTAGTTTAGATTACTTAACAAGCTTCCTTACTGAGAAGGTCCTAAAATCTACACTAACGCCACAAGGAGCAGATGAGAGAGGAATTTTTAAATAATAATCTAAACGAGCTTTAAATTTTAAGACTCCTCTGACCAACAGAAAGGATTTAGACTGTTATCAACATCTCAAGTTTCTTATGGCTTTTCCTGCATATCTGGATGCCAATAGATTTTGGTAGAAAATACATTTCAGACTGCTCTCTTCTCAGGCTGAAGTAAGTTTTGGCTAAAACAGAGCTCAACTGACCTAATGTTTAAAAGCAAGTTATGACATAACTAGTGCAGGAGAAGAGCTCAATTGCAAGTACTGGTAGCCAATCTAACTTCAGAACACAGGATAGAATTACAAACCAAAGCTGGGACAAATGATTGAAGAGCTTAAGCCTGGACTATTGAAAAAAAAAAAGGTATTGTCTATCTACACTCTGAAACCTCTTAACTGCTTTAAGTTTAGTTTTAGGAGAATTATTTCTTTCTTAAAAAAAAATCAACACTTAAGGCATTTGGAAGCCCATTTGTGGGCTCAGACTATGGTATTAATAGATGGTGGTAATTCCCTCAGAAACTTCATGAAGTAATAAAACACTATACAACCAATCATTTAAAGATCTCTGTGAATTCAGGTGGACAGTGCATCAGAGAAGATAATCTGATGCACTCAGCGTTTTCCACTCATACTATTAAGAGGGTGTTTGGGGGGTTTTTTTCAGTGTAAAGCCTCCTTTCAATAGTATCATTTCTTAATAGCTAAACTTCACCTAAACAACAAGCTTATACCTTTTTGTGATGGTACCAACGGAACTAGAGAAGTAACAGCTTTGGTTTTAGTCTCATTCAGTTGAAGTGCCTGCTTCCTCCTTTCCCATCCTTCCAGTGTTTCTTGCAGTTACACCAAAGGCTCTTAAAACACGTTTTACGTGCATTTGCATTAGTTTGAGCTGTTGGGTTTCTGAAAAAGTGACAGCTTGTTTAGTGAAGTATACTTTTAAGTGAGAAAAGATTATAGACTTGAAAACTACTTTAACTGAATGAGGACATGCAAAAATCAAGTAGATCTAGTGTTCCTAAACAGAATTTCACCACTTCTTAAAAAAACCCACATTATTTTACTATAATTAATAATAAAAAGATAATATATTTTAATAAGCATTTATACTAATAATTAAGGAAATCATTGCGACTGAGAACTGCAAATAACCTGCTTCTGGATTTCAGGAAATACTTGTAAATATCAACTTTTTCATTGAAAAATAGTCCATTTTAAAGACAATATCAACTCCTCCTCAGTAAGCACTACCTTTAAATGTTGAGACTGACTCCCTCTCAGTGACTAAACCTACACATTCTTCCAGTGACAATGTGTTTATTACTGTACAATTTAGCTTGAAAGAATTGTTTTCTTTGCATGAAGCGAACTATTAAAATTTCATTCCACAATCAACTTTCCTTAATACATTACAGTTTCTAAGTTACATAATAGTTATACACACATAAAGTGTTACTGAACTTTTCATCTATGAATTCACGAATCTATTCTTTTCAAAAATCTCAAGGCAGGATTTCAACAGCTTTGGCCCTATATTATATATTAGTAATTTTTTCCCCTTCTGCTTTATTAAGTATCTTTGAAGACTCTGCTAATAGCTCTTACAGTTTCATTTCAATTAATGCTAGTTCATTGAAGAAGGTAGTATTTATACTATACGTTAAGAGCCACAAAGTTTCATTAACTCAGTATTATGCTATTAATATTAACCTTATACATTTTTAACAGAATATCAAATGTAGCTATATTCTGTATTTGTGAAATTCAAGAAATATAGCTTACCTACAACCATAACTGTGATTTGCAGAACTGACAGACACTCTCAGGTTTGTGTGTTTCATCCAAGACTAGTTATTAACAAGCAGGCACAACAGATGAAAAGCAAACACTGCTGTAGCTCAAGGAGGTCTGTTTTCTTTCCTGGCTGCATGTGGTGCAAATTGTCCTGCGCTGGGTTAGGCATAGCAATATTGACTGGATTATTTGTAGCAGATACTGCAGCTCACACTGTGAGATGAGGAAAAAGGATGCTATAATTAAAAGGCTTCCCAGACTCACTCCACCACTCACTTTTTGGAAAGGAGTACTATTATCTGCACAAGGAGAATCAAGATCTAGATGTGTAAATGATTAAGGGATTGGAACATCTGTCATACCAAGAAAGGCTGAAGACAGCTGCGATTGCTTAACCTTAAGAAGAGAAGGTTTGAAGAGATCTTTATAAATGTGCATATGCATTTGTAGAAGGGGTAGAGTGGGAAAGGAGTAGAAACAAAGGAGCAAGACTCTTCCCAGTGACACAATGAATTACAACAAGCACAAGAAACTCCACTTACACCTACGAAAAAATTTGACATCAGAGACTCCATCCTTAGAAACATCCAAAACCCAGCCAGGAGAAGGCCCGGAGCAACTTGATCTATCTGACCCTGCTTTCAACATGGACTTTTGTCAAGAGAACTCCCAAGGTCTCTTCTACCCTCAACTGTTCCTACAATTCTTTGTAATTTCTATTATTCTGCTGGCTTATAAAAGTGCTTTGACAATGAAGTTTCAGGAGGATCTTATAGTATTAGTGCCAAAGAGGAGAATGAAGAGACATGATTATTGAAATGATTTTGATGAGATAAAAGTGTATTGCATATGAGTCCAAGACAGCATGTTGAAGTTTCTTTTCAAATAGAATCAATTCATTTCAGTCTTGGATGGCAGATGCAACTCTAACAAGTTCTACTAAGTCTATTTCGGCAGACACATAATGCAATCTAATATTTCAAAAGATGCAATGGAGGCTGCAACATTTCCACAAGGAAGAGAGTAAACAAGAAAGTCTTTCAAATCACCTAAAGGCCACACAAAACAAAGCAAAAAACAGACGACTTCTGCAGGTTGTTTGGAGCCATAGCTGATCACACAGAAGTAGAAGCAAAGATTTTTGGAACCCCAGAGACTGAAACATGGGGCAGGAGCTCCACAAATCTCTTCAGGGAAAAAGGATCAGAAGAATGAAGTAGCTCCCACTTCCAAAGCATCTTGCTTGGAAGATCTCAATCAGTTAAATGCAGTCTTACTCAAATGTTTCCACAAGTTTCGGCTATTCAGCATACGAACAATCAAGCCATCAGTCATATACATGACTCACAAATATCACACACCTTGCCATTTACCAAAAGACAATGTATTCCCCTAAAGTAACAGAAGGGAAAGAAGAGGTGCCAATACTAATTTTTTTGACAACTTTGTGACAGCACACTTCTTGCTCATGGAGGAACACATTGAGGCAAACAATTCTACTTGATATATAAACCCTGAGTTTACAATCACAGCTTTTGCTGGAGCTCTCAATCTCAGAAGAAAACGTCAGAAGTCACCAGCTGTAAAAGTGTAACACAATACTTAGTAAGGTTCTTTACCTCCTTCCTCTTTGCGTACTTAACTTACTCATAATGCAGCTTCCAGAGGCCCCATAAGTTCCATTTATTTAGACAAAAATTATGCTTTGAAGAGGGATTAAATTGCTTCCTTCCTACCAAAGTGGCTTTCTCTTCTCATTTCAGGGAATACCTCTTGCCCTATTCTATCAACATTCCAACTCCCACAATTAAACAGCTGCAGATAAAGCCCTTCTGCAAAGGTGCTGAATCCCCAATGACATTTCCAGACCACTGGGAAGCTTATTCTTCCTGGATAACGTGCTCAGATAAAGTAGTTGAAACACTGCTTTTCAGGACCTTCTTTTAGATCTGTAGCAATCTTTAACTACATTTGCTCACATTACAGAAATGCTACCCAAATGGAGCTGACAACACTCTGTCACTACATTCTGATGCATAAATCCTATAGGAAGACAGTTTTCCTGTTCTACTAGCTATAAAATATACGTTCAACTTCAAGCAAGAACACTCTTCTGATTTCAGATTTTTTTTTTTTAATTTAAGGTTCTTAACACTGAAAGTGATATAGCAAGATTTTTGGCTCACAATTAAATGAAGAAACATTTTTCAAACACAGTGAGTAACACAAAGTATAACTGAAGAGTAACAGCAAACTCTGATCAGTCAGGCATGAGCAATCCAAGACAGGACTTGCCTTCATTCAGTTAATTACAAACATTTTGTGGTTGCTATTCTACATTTAATGAAAGTATACTTTATTGTTTTCTATAATTCTTAGTAGGAAAAAGTCTTTGTATGCACTGGTTTGTACAAGCTCCTTTGTGAACCAAAGTACACATCGTTTCCAAACTCACAGGTTTGTTTATAGATATTGAAAAATTTTCTTTTTACAAAATGAGAGCAAAAAAAGGAAAAAAACACACAAACAACCAAAACCAACTACCCTGTTATAATGGCCCTTAAAGCAGGTAATCAAGGAAAATCTCATGTAATTGAGTATTTGTCACAGAATATGAAAACTTACAAGAAAAAAGACAGATCATGTTAAACAGGTTATACTGCCATATTACTGATAATGGTGATGATTTAGAAGGTTCTTCTCCAAGAATGATTATTTCTGTCCTTCCTTCGACAATGTCCTAGAACTACAAAAGCCATCAAGTACCAGTTTTGCCTGTGAGCAAATATCTTGCCCTATCTTACTTTCAGCTCGTTCAAAAAGCTAACTCCTATTCTGCATAGTTAAGAAAAGCCTCCAACTGTAAACAAAAGGGTAGTGAAATAAACATTTTCCAAACATAGAAGGCAAGCATTTGTAAACTGCTGAATAACATAAGCAGTATTCACATTTATGCAAGCTTTCAGTGAAATTTCAGTGAAGGTTGGAATTATTTTACTTAGGCAAACCAATTTTAAACAAAAACATGTAGTCATATTATCAGGTTGCATTAGTATAAATGCATTGACATCATTGGTATATATCTCAATAACACCAAAACTACTTGGACTTATTTACTGAAGATTATTCTACTTTTGAAGTAAGTGAAAAAACTCTAAATCAGAAGTTATCACAACGCAAATTTTAGTAGTCAGTAGGTTGATCAGAAGTTGAAGTGCTTCTCTACTGGAAATAACAACCTTTTTCTTATGAGTTGAACGTCATTAACAATCTTCCTAAATAGGATGTTATGAAACTATAGTTGAAGTATCTGAAATCCATCACAAACCTATAGTTGAAACAGGTATTTCTTATATTAAGGAACCAAAATGTGACTCTACACAAGTTACCCCCCTTTTTAAAAATTATTTGTTATCTTTACACTGAATATCATATATTGAATACTGTATTATTCATAGTATATCCAAGCCAAACTTTTGCAAGATTGAAGTAGGAGGTAGATCTCTGAATTCAAAACTGATGTTTAAAAAGATCTGCTGCCTCTGATTACAAAAGCAAATTCTAAATTTGATTCAGGCTTAAAGAAAGTTGAAGGGTTCTTTTTATACAAGAACGAATGAAACTTCACAACAGGCTATTTCCAAAAATATTAATGGTAATTAAAGATTACATTCCATCACAAAACAAATGGAACTTCATCAGCACACACTACTATTCTGACCCTTTGACCATCAGGCACATATAAAACATTTACTAGTGAGGTACCTGAAATGATACTGTTTTGTGTAAAGTACTAAAAAATGCTGTAGTAATGGAAAAGCAAGACAAACAGATCTGAAGTAGCAGATTTACTAGACAGGTTAAGATACAAAACCAAAACAAGTACCAAGTAATGAGCAGGTAAGACTAAAACACTGACTAAACCAGCTTTAATAGCTTATAAACACAGCTGTGTTAATACTCAAAGTATTGATCAAGATATAAAAGTCTCAGTATTGGTACTAACCAAATCATACACTTCATCCCACTTCAACTAAATTCACTATAGCATGAAAGGGGAACAAATGCTTCAGTAGGAATTCAGAGATGATTATGCAGGATTTGCGTGTTGGGTTTTGTGTTTTTTTATAAGGATGTAATATAGACAGTGATTCATACACTTGAAAAGTATGAGTGAAAAGCATTAACATAAAAGAAAAACTGCACCACAGCCTCCTGGACATCAGACTTCAAAAGTCATAAGACATGCTCCTTGATTTCTACTCCTTTGACTAGTCATATAAAAGCCAAGTGGCTGGGGAGACAGTGAGAGAAAACATGTATGGGAGTGCAAGATTAGTGTATAACCGAGTATACAGCTAAATACTTAGTCTTGTAAAACACAGTTTAAATGGGGAATCAGGTCACAATTTTGTAAAAATAGCATCTTGAGAGTGAAAGCTGCTAACCCTTTGTTTGATGCAAAAGGATAAAACATAGGCGAGTTCTCAGGTGGAAGTGGGGGGAAAGACCAAAGACTGGAGATGGTTTATTAATACCAGTTTCAGAATTGTACGACTTCAGTGAGACAAAATAATAAAGCCTTTCAGTATTCACCTCCTTTACAATCCATGAACTGAATCCTGTAAAGACAAGTAAGATGTACAGTGAAGAAGGAAATAACTGTTCAGAGTTAAGCAGTAGTGAATACTCAGGGATACGCTTACCTTGACAGGTTTCTGAAACGTTATCACCTGTAGAAATTTATCAATCTATTAAACTAGAACACAAGATTCAAAGCCAACTGCTGAGATATCACTAGTGCTTCATCACTTATAAAAGGATGGAAAAAGCTTCCCACCCATAAACACCTGCTGTCAAATATTAGATTAAAAAGCCAAAACAAATCAGTTATACCAAAAGGAATTAAGTGAGCATTCAGTCATTCACAGATTTTCTGTAACCAAAACTAATTTTTCCATGAAAATCCTAGATAATGACAACAGCTACAGTACTCAAGTAGCCACCCCTGGAACATTAGTAACTCTTGCCTTTGATACTTCTCTTCCTGCATGGTTCCTATGGCTTCTACAGTAACTTCCAGATGTACTTTAGTATGGAGATAATACTAGCAGGATAATAAAGGAACAGTGGGACCAGATAATACTAGCAGGATAATAAAGGAGCAGTGGGACTGACGATAACATGGACAAGGACTGCCACCTCCAGTTAACTATTATCTACAATAAAATTCACACACAGAGGAAAAACCCCAACAACTTCAAAATTCCCTCAAACTTTGCTTTTTGAACAATAACATCTATAAATAAAGAACTACATTACAAAACTGTGAAGGCTTCCGCCAAGAAAAGAGAATAAGATTCCCAAGCCTGCAAAGCTAGCTCCATTAGAAAAACAGAAGTCACACAATGGAAGCTAAGGCTCATGAGGCCCATGCTTTCTCAGAGTACAGCAACATCCAAAAGACAAAAGTAATTCTTCCTCCCCCACAAGAGCAGAACTACGCTACAGGATGTTGCAGAAACCAAAACCGTACATGGATTCAAAGAACTCAAATATCAAAAGCCAACTTTAGCTCAAGAAGACCCTCAACCAATGTCTGGAGAAAAGAAGTACCAAAGGAAAATCTTTATTACGTTTGCCTCCCATTATATTTTCCCCTAGCTGACCACTGCTACAGAAAGCCTGTAGGGTGAGAAGGATGCCTCACATAATCCAACTCGTTTGCTCTGAAGCTGCAAATGCCACTCGTGCAAGTACACAATGTGACAAAGTACTAAAAAATGGCTTAGCTCCTGTGATGGGTGACTAACAGTGAAGTAGGATGGAAAAGTCAAGAAAATGAGAAGAGCTAGGCAGAAGCGTGGGCTGCCTTTTTGAACTATGCATGGTGTTTGACCTAGTTCTTGTAAGCACTCTCTAGCCTGACAAAACATATATAAAAGCTTTACAGATTGCACAAGGAGAACCCCGATCAGCTATACCTGTATCAGATAGAAAACTATTCAGATTTGCATCACAGCACCTGTTCAAGATGCATAGCCAAAATGAGCAGCATGTGTCAGCACCAGTCAGTTTCTAAGTACCAGTTCACCTTTTTTTTCCACACTGACATAGCAGCATCACTAGAAAACTCAAAATCAAAGTTCTAGGAAATTCAAACTGAAACAGAGGAAGCTTTGTAAAAGCTAAGAAACTATGCAATTCACATAGTCATGTCTGATGAAAGCTAGACAAGAGACAGTTCAAAACATACACTGAAAGAATTCCCAAAACCACTAAGATACTGAAAATGCAGAAAACTAAGGAAGCAAGTCAGTAAAAATAACGAAAGGAAAAACCACTTAATATATATTCTAGAAAAAAATAATTAAAACCATGTGTGGAAATTTTGAACTAAGAAATAAGTAAAACCAAAACACACTTAAAACAGAAGAATACAGGTGGGCAGAGTGACCCAGTTCCACCTTAGCATCATATTTGCTGGAGCACATGGCACAGAATTTTACTTGAAACATCAGTCTAAAACACATCATACATACAAAAGGGCATCAAGATGCAAAGGAACTGTGGAGAATAACAAGGACGTCCATCACAGCAATAACATAAATGAGAGTACTCTAAGAAAACTGATAGAGCCGTTTGAAGGGGAAAGGTCTCCTCATTCTAGAAGCACAGAACTGGTGTCAAAATACCCACAAAAGAGAAGTCACTAAGAGCAATCAGAGGATTACTCTTGCAAGGAAAGCCTTCTCCAGTTTGGTGCTTTTGTAGTAAACAAGAGTTAGTGAAGATAACCTTTGAGAGAACACACTGAACCTGGGAATTCATATTAAACCCACAGGACAAAATAAAATTCAAAAAAGCATTATCATAGAATAATGCATGAGGTACAATAAGGAGTTCTCTCTCCTACTTCCAGAAATGTAAAAAGAATACAGTAGTCTAAAGAAATGTCATTCTAGAAAGTCTTCAGCTCAAAGACTTTTTATCTTCTGATCTTCACAGTATTAAGACTAGCCCCCCCCCCCTTTTTAAGTATAACCAAGTAATTCATAGGCATAGGCATGTAAAGTGCTGATTCCTCTCTCCACTGTGCCTTCCACAATGCAATGCAATGAAGAATAACACAAGCAATACTAAAAAAGCTATCAAGCAATACTCTGTTCAAAAAAATTCACTAGTAGAACAGAACTTTGAACGCATGGTAAGTTCAAATGAAAACAAGCGTCACTAAGAAAAAGAAAAGCATCAAGAGAAACAGCTAATCCCATGAACAGTACAGGCATGTCCATGAACAAAATATTGTCTGAGCTGAGAGTCAACTGTTAAAATCTGGCAAAGCTGAAAATCCAACAACATATTAGACACGGGAAAAGATTTCCAGCACTGCATAAAAAGCACTTCATCACCTCAGATACAATTAATCACCCTGTCCATGAACATCAGAAGGAACCACATGAAGTAAGTCTGAAGTGCAGTAACAGAGATCACAGTATGGGGCCACCAAAACAAACATTTAAAGGTAAAAACTGTCCAAAAGAAACCCTAAGTAGAAAACTTAATGGCAAAGAAGAGTGGCTATCTCCATGACAAGGGCAAACCAAACCAAAATTTTGACTCAGGTAATTGTTGCTGTTTCCAAGTAGATGCAGGGAGAATGAATTTACTTATTTAAACTATACACAGAAGAGAGAAGTAATCTCAGATAAGAAAATAAGTATCTCAATCTTTCATTTCTGATTCTTTCCAATAATAAAAAAAGTTTCAGCTATGCAGAATTCTGCTACTGAAGAGCTATTACCACATGGCTTACAGATACCCAATACAGTATACTACGGGTTCTATTTCTCTCAGAGGCTTAACATATCAACTGACATATCAAGCTGAAACCAGCTCTTTAAGCACTGTCCCCTCATTATCACACTTGCATCAGAAGTCACTCAGAAATAGTAAAGGTAAATGCTAAAGGAAAAGAAAAAAAAATCAAACAAAAAAAATCAAGTTCTCTCCACTCCCAGTTCCTCCCACATAATGCTTCTAAAATATATAACCACATTTTATTTAAAATTGCTATTAAAATCCTCAACGTAGAAAGTAAAGCTAATAGCATATCTCTAAACTCCTAAACACATTCTGATTCTACCTGCTACATTCACTGTTTGTTTCATATGCGAGTAAATTAAGTTTAATATACACAAGCCTAAGTTTGAGACGTTCACTGCCCTGAGAAGAAAAAAGATTAGCAGATCCAATAAAAACTCTTTCTGCTTTGGGAATACTGACTATTGTATATTAGAGTCCATCTGTTAAGTAATGACTGATCCAGAATGCATCGCTACTGCAGCAGACTCCCAAGCAGTTTCACATTCATATATGCTTCCCGATGCTAAGAGTACTGTTAAATGCTCTCGTGTTTATTTTTAAATACAAGCATAGTTTTCAGCAATAGGAACTAATTAGCAGTTAGGTCTTAAAGGCAAGCACTGTAGCAAGTGCTGTATGTCCTACACAAAAATAAAAAAATATGTTCCGACCTCCCCCCTCAAAGACAAGCCAATGTTAGCCCTGTTGGTGATGCATTAACAGCCAGAATTAAAATAACCTTAAATATCAGAAAGGAGGAAAGAAGAAAATGATTAAACATCTTTGCACCTGTCATGATCTATACAAAGCCAGTTAATAAAGTAACTGCATGTCATTCCCTTATTTTGAGAGCTACTTTTAAAGGAGGGGTAATAATCCAATAAAGTTATGATGACTCGTACCACACTTGTACCAAAACAAAAAAAAATTTACAAATTATGTTTCACTCAAGTGTCAAACAGCTTGTAGAGAGGAGTGGGAAATATACCAGATTACTGTTTTGACATATTCACAAAACTATTAGGGCTTTAACCCTGTGTCTGATAAGCCATAAATATTAAAATGATGTGACCAAACCATGTCTTTCCCTGCATGCTGCAGCTTCTCCATTCAGTCTGTGCTAGGTCAAATGCAAATAACTGTCAAACAGAAGAACACATCCTTTTAAAGTGTTTGAAACAAAATACATGCTTTGCATTACTTTATATAAAACGAGTGGAGGTTAGAAGCATTAAACTCATTTGAAACAAAGGCAGTTTCAATTAATTGCCATTCAGTTTTGAACAGTCATTTTTCTATTCTATTTTATATGCAAAAATTGAGGATATTTCATTGACTGAACTGCTTCAAAAGCTTTGCTGCGGCAAATCTTGCATTCAGGAGCAGCACCAAATTGCACATAATTGAAAGTGATTCATTTTTAGATCCACTCGTTTGGCTTCTGTAGGTTCCTCAGGCTTTGGTGTAGGTAGCGCAAAAACATTAAGTCATACAGTCCTGCAGTAACTCTTTCACTCCATGAAGTGAGCAGATGACTAAGGAGCTACGTTTTAGCATCTTCTTGTTGCAAGCTGTTTACCGGTGTACAACAGCATTTTGCAACACACCGACCTTAAACAAAATTAGCAACAGGACTTACTTTGAAGACAAGAATGTGCTTTGGAAAGCACGGCAGATTATTAAGACATGAGCAACCCAACACAATACTGCAATACAAATAACTCTTTATTACAGATACCAAAGTGCATTAAACCCTTGCACAAACCTCCTTCCTCCCCCTTCCTCTACATAAAATACTCAACCAGCTCTGACCTAACGGGGTTAAACCCTTCACACGTTTCAGCCACTAAGAAAAGACACAATCTCAGGCTGCTTTTTTTTTTTTAAATGTTTTTCGATCAGAACAAGATACCACATCCACATCGCTCTTCTCCCAAGGAGGCGGCCACCAGGTTATACGGCAGCGTCCCCAAACTGTGCAAATTACTTCATCTCCTCATTTTTAACCCCGCGAATCGCACACGCTCCGGTTCTGCGGGTGACAGGCCTGGGGGGAAGCACTGGGGAGGCACTGGGGAGGCACTGGGGAGGCACTGGGGAGGGGGAAAGTGGCCTGTCCGCGCCGGGCAGGGTCCTGCGCGGAGTTGCGGGAGCGCCGAGGGGGCTTCTGTCGCACGCACAAGGAGGAGAGAAGCGCAGGTGGCGGGATTAAACAAGGAGAGGGGACCGAGAGGAGCTCGGGGAGGGAAGGCGGTCGGACAAGGGCCGTGGGCGCAGCAGGGACGCGGGGGCAGGGGAGAAGAACGTCCCTTCGGGGAGGCAGCGCGGGCAGGGGCGTCGCCGGGGCGAGGCGCCGAGCCGCTTACCAGGTTCAGCACCGTCTCCACGATGTCCCGGTTGCTGACCTCCCCGACCTGGATGAGCCCGATGAGGACGGCGAATTTCATCCGGATGTTGCGGATGGGCACGGCGGGGTTGATCATCCCCGCGGGCAGCACCACGGCGCCCGAGCCCGACGCCCTCAGCTCCCCCATCGCCGCGACGCCGCCGCCGCTGCCGCCGCCGGCCGAGAGAAGCCCCGCGGGCTGCGGCTCCGGCGCCGGCTTCTCGCTCGCCATCGAACCCCCCGCCGTCACCGGCCCCCGCCGCCGCCTCCCCGCATCCGCCGCGGGGGAGAGCCGTCCCGGGAGCCGCTCCGCTAGAATGAGGGATTATTATGGGCGCCGCTGCCCCGTTAGCCGCGGGCCGCCCGGCCGCCTCTCCCTCCCCGCCGCGGGGCGCGAGAAGCCGCGGATAGGCGGGCGGGAGGGTGGACGGGCCCGGCGAAGGCGCGCGGGGCCGCGGGCGCGATCGCAGCAGCCGCTGTTGTTGTCGGAGCCCGGACCGCCGCCGCTCACGCCGCCATGTTGCCGCCCCCTGCCTGCGGTAGCCGCCAGGGCGCCTGCGCCGAGCCCCGGCGAGGGGAGGGGCCGCGCCGCGCCCCCCCCCGGGCGGCGGGGCGACAGGTGAGCAGGTGCCTCCGCCGGGGCCGCTCCTCCTCACCCCCTTCGCCCAAGCGCGCCCCCTGCGGGACGGGCGTGATCCGGCCCCGCCGCCCACCCGCGCCCCCAGGGCCCCGCCGTGCCCTCCCCGCGGGAGGGTTTGTTATTCTGGGGACTTGGGGGCGGGCGGGGAGAATCAGAGAATGGTTTGGGTTGGAAGGGACCTTAAAGACCATCCGGTTACAACCCCCCTGCCATGAACAGGGACATACGCCCAGATCAGGCTGCCCAAAGCCGCATCCAGCCTGGCCTTGAACACCTCCAGGGATGGGGCAGCCACAGCTTCCCTGGGCAACCTGGGCCAGTACCTCACTACTGTCATGGTGAAAAATCTCTTCTTAACGTCTGGTCTAAAACTGCCCCTCTCCAGTTCATACCTGTTCCTCCTTGTCCTATCACTACAAGCCTATGTGAACAGTCCCTCCCCAGATTTCTTGTAGCGCTGTTCAGGTACTGGAAAGTCATTATAAGATCTACTTGGAGCCTTCTCTTCTCCAGGTTGAACAACCTCAACTCTCGCAACCTGTCCTTGTATGGGAGGTGCTCCAGCCCTCTGATCATCTTTGTAGCCCTCTTCTGGACCCATTCCAACAGTTCCATGTCCTTATGTTCAGGATTCCAGAACTCATCACAGAATTACTAGGTTGGAAAAGATGTCTTAGATCATTGGGTCCAACCATTCCTATCTGCCACTAAACCATGTCCTTCAGTACCTTATCTACCCATCTTTTAAATACCTGTAGGGATGGTGACTCAACCACCTCCCTGGGCAGCCTGGTCCAGTGTCCGATGACCCTTTCTGTGAAAATTTTTTTCCTGATGTCCAGTCTGAACCTCCCCTGATGCACCTTGAGGCCATTCCCCCTTGTCCTATCACCTGTCACTTGGAAGAATACATCAATTTCATTTATAGCAAATGGTCAGGTTTGAGTGAGAGATGCTAGAGGTTGTACTTTGGTCCCCTTGGGCATGGAGAGTCATAGGGAAAACCCTGGGGTCTTCCAGCTTGAGACCGTGCATGCTGATTGTCCAAGGAGAGGGATTTTTTTTCCTAGAGTTCGGAAAACTGCACGTCCTTTTCCCATGCTTCTGGTTTTTGGTGGTGGTGTTACATAGAGATGTTCAGTCAATAGCAGTTTTACTGAGACCCTTGGTTTCAGTGATGCCTCATGCAATGAGCAAGCCTTTCTAGCACTGTATCAGAGAAATGAAGATGTTTTGAGTAAGCTCAAATTGTTCAAATTGTAATTTGAATAAAGTTGTATGTATTTCTCTATATGTGTTAGAGATAATCCATCCCTGCTCAAAACCACATCCTATCTTGGCTTCATAGTGACTGTCATCACAAAAATGAATTTTATAACAAATCTTGTCTCCTGGTCTCAGAATACTGTTCATCATGTATCTTCTGTAACTCCAAATTTGGGAATCTGGCTGGGTTGCTGGTCCATCTTATATCCAGCTTTAGCTAATAAACTGCAGAAACACAGTGAATCAGCAGGACTCGTTTGCTGTATCCTCCAGGATCACAAGGTGCTCAAAACACCGCCAAGAGAAGAAAAACTTCATCTCTCTACTGTTAGGTGCAGTAGCTCTATGCACTTATAAATACAGTATGTTATATTTACTTGTTTGCAGGGGCTGTACATGCTTAACAGTATGCACAGCCCAGGTGCATAGACATGATTGAAATAGTGGTTATCTGGGAATTGCAGAACCAATGTTATTTCAGAAAGCTGTAAAAGACGGGGAGAAATCCCAAAAGATTGATTATGGGAGATGAGAAAGCACAAAGTTTTATTGGAATGAAATTCCTTTACAGTTTGCCACCATCCGCAAGCAACCTTGTATGACTCAGACTAAAGGAATACTGACTTTCGTATATTTGGAGAGGCGGGGGAAGGTTCTGTTCCCACCAGCCCTATAGCAAAACTACCAAAACAGAAAACACATGCACTTACTATAGAGTCAGTCTGTTTTACTAACGAAGAGAGGTGTTCCCTTGAGATAATCAGGCAGACTTTCTTCTGTAGTGGATGAGAAGCTCCTGTGTATCACAGGATGGGTTCTGGGCACAATACCTTCCAACTGGTGAATAATAATCTACAGCCCATGGAGTACTGTGTTTGAAACTGCACTTGCTGTTCCTGTCCTTGGCTGAAGTAAATCCTGTTCCTGAAGCTTTTAAAAAGATTTTCCAGTAAAACCTCAGCTAAAACACTTTGTCTTGGAAAAGTCAATGAAGGGTGCCATTGCTTGTTTTACTTTGCCCCATTTCCCAAAAAAAACAAACAAAGCAAATAAAAAAGGTAAAACTTTTTTCTATGTAGGAATGTTAAATTACCATTCCAGTCTACAAACTAGCCAATTATGCAAATGTTCAAGTTAGACTGCCCAAAACTTGTTTTTAGAAAGGAATATTTCATGTTCTTAATGATCCTATCTGGCAACCAGGTAACCTCAGAGTCTGGAGGTCCTCAAGTTTGTGTAAACATAAGTCATTTAGTTATACATGTACATACTTTTGAAAATTCAAGAATACATGCTCTTTTTTCAAAACCAAAACCTAAGCCTAGAACTCTGTAATGGTCACTAAAAAATGTAACACCCTTAGGAGCTAACACGGAACAGTTTCTGTCTTTGTTCTCATATCCACGTGTATATAGTGAGGCATGTTGGTATGGTTATTTGGAAGCTTAGTGTTGGCTCTCAAGTTGACCAGTTTTCTTGTTCTGATTCATCACATGTCATCACTTCCTGTTAAGTGGGTAGGGAGCTGAGTTATAATTGCTTTTCTACAGGTAGGTATGTTGATTTGGAACTCTGTCTACTTACTAACTTGTACAAATCCCCAAATAACTTTGTAATTTGAAATCCATTGTTACACTCGCTTAAAATTTGTCAATGACTTATTCATCTTTGTGTTGGAGCACAACCACATTAACTTCCTTTCTCTAGGATACTAGGATAACAACTTAGGGTTCAGTATCTGTTTCATCATCCATTCTATACTTCATACTACTATTCATTAAATACACCACATATATCCAAATGCTGGGGTAATTCTTGACTACAGCTGTTCCATACACACCTGTCAATGCATTCATTCCTCCATGCTGAATTTCTGATAAAGTTGGGATTATGAGGTTATTTAGAAATCATGTTTGTGAAATTATTCATTATCTAATTTCCATTTTAAGACTTGAACTTGTCGATTGCCAGACCTTCTACTGAAATCATATGCAATACTGTATGTAGTATAAGAAAAATTATTAAAAGGAGTTAAATTCCCAGCATTATGTTTAATAGGAAAGACTTTCTCTAGTTCTTAAACTCACGTTTGGTTGTATAATAAGTTTTTACAAAATCTTGTCCTCTTTACCTTTATAAGCTGCAACACTGTTAAGAAGCATCTGTCTTCTCTAATCAAGAGGGTTTGGTTTTGATAAGCAAACTTTCATTGAGGCAAGTCATTTATCTACTCATGTGAACATTATTGTAGCACTGGCATTCTGAAAGAACAACAAATCTCTAACACCACTCTCAGCCCTGTAGTAATTGCAGCTCTATTATTTACTTGCTTCCATTCTAACATCTCTTTGGGCAGAATATTAAAATAAGAGTACATATACTTGAAATGCTACAAAACATGATTAATTTCTTTTATTTAAAAATAATATTTGTCTCATCTTCTTGATATTGACATATTTGCTACAAAGAGTGTGAATTTGTCAGTGGCAGTTTCATTCATGAGGTGGCTGGTTGAGTCCCAGTCCAGTAAGGTGTTCTGCGTTAGCAAGCCCCGATATTTGCATCATTACAAATGCTTTCAGTTTGGCTTGCAGGATCAGCTATTGACACAGTCCTAACCTAGGTTTGGCAGGAGACAGTATGTGTGGAAGGCCTCTATGCAGTCCTTTATCCTTCACAAAGGCAAGAGTGATGTCAGGATCTGATCTTGTCACTTTCTTCAACATTCACAGCACTCACTCCCCACTGAAATGAGAGAAAGCAATGTCTTTGCTGGCAGAGCATACCTTTGCCTCATCTGTAATGGATGGCAGGAGATTTCTTTCATTGTATTCTTTACATTTTCTCAACCTCTATTCTCCATAAATGCCAGAAGTTTGTTTTGAATATAATTTCAAAAACCAAAGAAAAACATATATCCCAGGATGTGCAGAGAAAGATTGAGAGCAGCCCTGACAAGAAGGACTTGGAGATGTTAGTTGTTGAGAAATTCAACATGACCCATCGATGTGCACTTGCAGTCCAGAAAGCCAACTGTATCTTGGGCTGCATCAAAAGAAGCATGGCCAGGTCAAGAAAGGTGATTCTGCCTCTTTAGTCCACTCTGGTGAGACCCCACATGGATTTCGGCGTTCAGCTCTGTGGTCCCCAGCATGAGAAGGACCTCTTGGATTTAGTCCAGAGGAGAGCCACCAAGACAATCAGAAGGCTGGAGCATCTCTGCTATGAGGATAGGCTGGGCGAGTTCGGCTTGTATAGCCTAGATAAGAGAAGGCTCCAGGAACACCTTATAGCAGCTTTCCAGTACCTAAAGGGGACCTACAGGAAAGATCAGGAGGGACTTTTTACAAGAGTATGTATTGATAGGACAAGGGAAAATTGTTTTAAACTGAAAGATGGGAGATTTAGATTATGTTTTAGGAAGAAATTCTTCACAGTGAGGGGGGTGAGGGACTGGAACAGGTTGTCCAAAGAAGTTGTGGATGTCCCATACCTGGAAGTGTTCAAGATCATGTTGGTTGGGAATTTGAGTGGCCTGATCCAGTGGAATATGGCCTGGTCCAGTGGAATGTGACCCTGCCCATGGTAGAGGAGTTGGAACTAGATGATATTTAAGGTCAGTTGCAACGCAAACCATTCTATGATTCTATGTTCCTATGATTGCAACAAACAGCTTGTGGGTGCTAGCCTGACTAGACACCCACAAGTCTATGGGGCCAGATGGGATCCACCCAAGGATATTGAGGGAGCTGGCGGATGTGCTGGCCAAACCCCTTTCCATCATCTTCCAATAGTCCTGGAAGACTGGGAAAGTTCCACTGGACTGGAGGCTGGCTGATGTGGTGCCCATCTACAAGAAGGGGCACAGGGAGGATCTGGGGAACTAAAGGCCTGTCAGCCTGACCTCAGTACCATGGAAAGTCATGGAACAGGTGATCTTGAGTGCTATCATGAAGCACATGCAAGAGAACCGGGTGATCAGGCCCAGTCAACAAGGGTTCACAAAAGGCAGGTCCTGCCAAACTAACCTGATTGCCTTCTATGACAAAGAAACTCAGCTGCTGGATGAGGGAAAGGCTGTGGATGTGGTCTTCCTGGACTTCAGCAAAGCCTTTGACA
>WAAB01008221.1:9653-20688 GCA_013389865.1 Piaya cayana
TACAAGCAAGCATGGTGACAATACTGTTAAAATCATCCTATCACCCTGTGTTAAGCCCCTGTCTTCAGGCTTGCCAGCAGGCTGCACGAGGACAGTTTCCATTCCAGGCAGTGTATCTTTTTTCTGATACAGAAATGCATCTGGTAAGAAGTAGAGTAGTTCAGCTAGCCCACTGGCAGCAGAAACCCAAGGAGGATCTCTGCTGATGGGATAGGAGTTAGCTGGCAGCCTGACAATGAAAAGCTGCTTTTCCATTGCCCATCTGGATTTCATTACCAATCCTCTACATAGTCCAGTCCCTGAGATGGAAACTAATCCTTAAGCAATGAAAAGAAAGGGGGAAAAAAAATCTCATTTTATACGATGCATTATAGATCTTATGGCATAATAATTCAGGATAGACATATTTTCCTATCATTGTTATTTTTATATTTATTCTAATCTGATTTTTACCACTTTAACAAGCTCAATGGCTAGAGTGGTCTGAGCAAATAAACCTGCCTATAAAACACCAGATTGCTCTTTGTGATACATACATTCCAGCTCCCCATAGACAGGCAATAGGCTTAGATATCAGAAAATCTGTTTTAGCAAAAATTTTTTGCTAATTTGGTTATATATTTGTACAAGTAAGTATAATTTCCAGTAGTCCTTGATTTGAACACTTAACAGCTGGGGCCCTGTGTTTACCTCTTACTTCCCATTATAGGTAAGGTGTTTCAACTTTCTTTGTAGTATGATGTAAGAATGATATGTCCTTCCATGAAGATGAACCAGGTTGGAAGTAAGAATCTTTCCTGACAGCTTTTGCTGTCTTGAGCTCTTTAAGCTACACAATTGGAGAGTGAGGCCACTAACATGACCTTATTTACATCTTGCTCAATGTTACCTTATTTATAGTTTGCTCAAAGGAGCAAGGTATGCTTATGCTGTTCTGAAAACCCTTTCAAAATTTCAGGCATTTGATAATTCTCTTGACTCTCTTGTGCATCCCTTCAACCTTTTCTTTGATACCTATGAATTGACATGCCATTGAAATTGATACCAATTGTTTTGTGTGTGTGTCTGGGTTCACCCCAGGCTAAGGAAAGATTTTTTTTTTCCTTCCATGAAGAAGAGACATGTTGTACATCATGCCAAGAATATACCTTTCTATGCATTACTAAGATAGTGAAATCCATGAAATGAAAACCACTTAGATCCTTACATCTGCTTTCTATTGGCTAAGTTTGTTTCAGGTACTCATCCTGTTTCACTAAATCTGTATGCTGTCAAATTAGTTGTATGGCTAACTTGCTGTTATTTCTATTTCTCTCTCCAAAAGACCCCTAAATCCTGCAGCTCAGCAGCAGTGTAGGTTATATAGAATCATAGAATCACCAGGTTGGAAGAGACCCACCAGATCGAGTCCAACCATTATGTACGTGAATGGTTAACTTGCTGCAGAATCTGCAGAATGCCCTCTTCCCCCAGTGGTGCAGCTGTGGCAAATCTGTTCCTGCCCTGTGTAAGACTTAAATGTCTATCCCCTTACTTCCCTCCTAGCATTTTTATAGATAAAGTTCACTGTTGTGGTAGTTTAGGTCCTTTGCAGAGAGAACGTTCATTTGGTTTGGAGAAGGTAGCTCTGACCATTCAGTTGGTGCCTGGTATTAATCTTTCAGTCTCGGTCAGATGGCTTCTGCTGAATAGTACAACTGCTTCCACTTAAGTTAGTGCAGTGGCTTCTATTAGTTATCCAATGCTATACTTTGGAAGACAATGTGACATAATTAAACTTATCAGTGGGCAAAATAAATCTTTTTAGAAAGAATTGACAGTAAAAGAAAGTGCTAATTTTCAGTGGATTTATTTAGTTTCATTTCAGAACCCCCTGGGCTTTAGCTATGATATTGTTCCTAGAAATGATCATAGAACTCAGCAGGTCACTGGAACCAATTTTCTTATATTCAGACAAAACAGTTTCTCCTCAGGTTTTATACACTGAGGCATGCACATGTAACTTTCAGCATTTGATTTTACTGTCTTGGTATCAGGCCTGTCAAAGGAATCTTTTTGTTTTAATTTCTGTGGTTTTCTGCCCTGGATTGTGTTAATTCTACACTGAGAAATTCTGCTGGAAAAAAAAATCTAGGATAAACTCTATGCTGCTGTAACCTATCTTTTCGGGTGGTGAATAGACATGGAATAGTAATGCAGCCTTGATTTTAATGTAACTGATCTTATGTTTAACTCTGAATGCACATGGGAAGAAAGTCTTGCTCAGATACTAAGACAGCAGATAGGAGAGAAACAGTAGCCTAGTTTAAAGTAATTAACATTTTAATTTAATTACTTTAAGTAGTTTTTCAACAATCTACTCAAGAAAATGAGAACAGGTGGTAACAGTACAAACTTCTCATCCAATGATTTGTGTGGCATTAGTAATTCTTGCAAGTTTATCTCTTCTGTGGGGTGTCATATCCAAGAATGTATCTAAATATGAATGGGCAATAGAACTCACGTACAAGTATATTTGTTTCAAAATCTTCAAAACTTGCCTGAACCTTACAAGTAGATCTATAGATCTATCTCTTTCATGTTTAGGTGTGAATGTGTATAGAGGAAGTGTATATTGTTCTCACTCCGCTATCATTTTTGACCATATAATCACAGATGATTTTAGGTATGCTAAAAAGGTTAGATAAATCCAAGATTAAATAAATTACTTCATTGCTGCTTTATCTTATCCTAATTTCCCACTTAAATATCCGACAAGGGCTTTCTTAGCTGATGCTTGCATTTCTCTTCCTTTCAGAGTAATGAAAAGCACTCTTTACCCTTTTTGCCAAGAGCTTCTTTCTTAGTCTATTTCCTTGTACAAACATTGCCTCCCTCTGAGGCCCTTGGCAGTCACTCAGGCTCTGTGTTACAATTCTTTCTGCAGTGTAAAGTGAGGATAATAGCATCACTAATCGCACCTTCACAGCAGTGTGGTAAGAATTAGCTGGTTACAGTTAGTGAGCTGCTTTTATGATAACATGCATTATTGGTTCTAGCCTTATTCTTACTGAAGTCAATGGCCAAAATTATGTAAATATTGTAGTATTCTTCAGCACCCTTCCAAGGGGGGGGGGAAAGAAAATCCATGATGGCATGTAACTATCAAGAATGCAAAAAGAATAATGGGAGAAGTCCCTAAATTGTCATCCAAGAATGTGTGAACTCTGGCTAATATCATGTTGCATCTATGAAATTTATTACTTCATTAGAAATGAAGTTTAATAAAAAGGTGCTTTTTCTTTGATACGGATAATTGTATTCAGCAATCTAAGACCCTGGAAAGAAATAAAGACTGTGAATTAAAGTGAAATAATCCATACTGAACTCTTCCATGAAGCTTCGTGCAATTGCATAATTATTTCAAATATTTCCCCTGGCAAATATATGATACTAAGAATAAGTTTTGTGAAAACCTAACAGACATATGTATACTTAAGTGAGGCTTTTGATAACTGATCGGTAGTCCTTCAGCAATAGTCTTTATATAATCTGCAAATAATTGAGCTAAACTGCTCACAAAGCTGAAGACAGTGAAAATAGGAAAAACTTTGTCTTGAATCCCATTTCACTTGTCTATGAAAAATAAAAATTACTGTAGTTTTGTATTGTGCTGTTGTATACATTGCCTTCTAAAGATAAGGTTAGGTATTTGTTGTTACATCTGAGCTAAAAGCAACCGAGTTTTTTAGCTGCTATTACCATAGAAGTTACAGAACTGTGAGGTTGGAAAAGACCTTTGAAACAGAGTTCAACTGTACCTTCCCACTACTAAATCATATGTCTAAGCACTTTATCTACCTGTCTTTGAAATGCCTCCAGTGATGGTGCTTTAACTGCCTCCCTGGACAGCTTCTGCCAGTGTCCAATAAAGCTTTTGTGAAGAACTTTTTTCCTACTGTGTAATCCAAGCCTCCCCTGACACAACTTGAGGCCGTTCCTTCTCATCCTACTGCCTGTTGCTCGGGAGAAGAGACCAACACGCACCTCTCTACAATCTCTTTTCAGGCAGTTGTAGACAGTGATGAGATCTCCCCTCAGCCTCCTCTTCACTAGGCTAAACAACCCCAGTTCCCTCAGATGTTTCTCATAAGACTTGTTCTCCAGCCCCTTCACCAGCTTCTTTGCCCTTCTCTAGATGCGTTCCAGGACCTCAATGTTTTTCTTGTAGTGAGCAGCCCAGAACTGAACACAGTAATTGAGGTGTGGCCTGACCAGTGCTGAAGGCAGGGGCACAATCACTTCCCTTGTCCTGCTGGCTGTGCTGTTTCTGATCCAAGCCAAGATGCCATTGACCTTCTTGGCCACCTGGGCACTCTGCTGGCTCACGTTCAGCTGGCTGCCCACCAACACACCCAGGTTCTTCTCCTCCAGGGAGCTTTCTAGTCACTCTGCCCCAAGCCTATAGTGAGAAATGATGTCAAAGGTTTTACTAAAGTCCAAGTATGCTACATCCACAGCATTTCCTTCATCCATCAGGCAGATCACCTTGTTCAGAAGGTGATCAAGTTAGTCTGGCAGGACCTGCCTTTCATAAATCCATGCTGACAGGGCCTGATCACCCAGTTCTCTTGCATGTGCTGTGTGATAGCATTCCAGATGACCTGCTCCATGACCTTCTTGGGCACTGAGGTCAGACTGACAGGCCTGTTGTTCCCCAAGTCCTGCCTCTGACACTTCTTGTAAATGGACATAACATTTGCCAGACTTCAGTTGAGCAGAATTGTGATGGGAGCAGTAGCAGGAGTGCTGCTGGTCACAGTGCTACACCTGGCCTCTGTCCCAAAGCAGAGAGAAGAATTCGAGGGTCAGAAGCTTAGCTCACACTATTAGATCTTGTATAGGTCTGTGCATATAGACTACCTGAGACAGACTATTTTATGAGTAGGACACATATTTTAATTTGTTCTGTTTCTCATTAAGTTATGAGGCTGCTTGGAATACAGCTAACCGAGAAAATATTCTGTAATGTTGTGCCTTTTCCCACCAGCATAAAAGTTATTTACCGTTATTTACTAGGCAAGTAAGTAATCTTTTTCCTAATTTCTGGTGAAGGATGATATTAAAGGACTCTGCGGTGCAAGAAAGTTTCCTCTGCAGCCCAAAATAAAAATCAAGTCTGCTGGTTACAGAAAGAGGCACCAACTCATTAATGGAAAGAAGTGCCTTAACTTGTTCTGTGATCCAGGACACCTATTATATCATCTTAAATATTTGCTGCAGCCTTATCTGCCAAGATCTTATCTTGTAGTATAACAAAAGCTTCAGTCAGTTTTCAGGAGTATTTCTATTTATGAGATGAAGCCACAGAATTGTGTTGTTTAGTTTGACAGGTTCTTTTTTTAAAATGAAATGACTGCTCAGAGCTGTGTTCACTTTTGTGTCAAGCATCCAGTATGCTTCAGAGTAAGAACATTTAATTACTAATCCTTGATATGTTTGCAAAACAGATCTTTATCTATTGGGCTATTCCTTGTGCAATTTTTTTTAGCAAGTTAGTCCATGGCTTGCTATACTTAAAAATAATTTTAAAAAACCCCAAACTTTGAAACCTACTTGGGTGGCTTCAATCTGAATTTAACTTCGGGGAAACATAAGCAGTCACTCTTTGAAATCTCTTTGGTACTGGTTCATGCCTTGGAGTTCAGCAGTGCTTTTATCTACTTCTGAGACAATCCAGTTGGGACTGGATCCTGGCTGTTGTTAACTAACACAGATTCATCAAAAGAAGTATGCTGATTTATGCTTGCAAAGGCACTAACCCTTTATATTTTTAGGTCTTAAGCCTGTTTGCGGAGGTCTCAATGTATTGATAATAAAAGAAATAAGTTTAAACAGGAACATCAGCATCTTAGAGCTGCCAGATGAAATTTTAGGTCCTTCAAATATTTACATGTGCAGATGATGTGTATTTTGGAGAGTGAAACAGAAACAAATGTACTTCAGTAGAAGAAAAATACGTATCACCATAGAAATCAAGAAATTTCCCTGGCTGATAGAGGGACATGTTAGTAAACTCAATACTGTTAGGGGCATAAACCTTATGCGAAGAGGAGATAAGAAAAAATAGATTAGAAAATTATTACAGGGCAAACTGATGTGTTATGAAACATTCAACCTGTCTAATGCTGTAAGAATGGATTAGTTTTCTCACCAAAGTTTAATATGCTCCAGAATAAACTGGGAGCACTGGTCAAAAAATAGGGTATCCTATAGCTGAACTGGTTCATTAGAACTGACCTGCTGAAACCTTTGTAATCAGTCTAGGCTCATCCAATGTTTGCTCACTATGAATATGTTCAGTGTGCATTACTGCTTCAAGTGAATTCCAACTATGTTTCAGTAAATGGATTGAGAAATATTATCTGATCAATGTTGGATATAAGATGAAGCCTGAAGTTGTGGCTGATCTGATTTTTCTCTGATACGCTAATTCATTTTTACTTGACCTAGTGACTTCAGTAGCCAAAGTTCCTACTCTTCATTTGGGCAAAAAAAAAGAAAAGAAACACACCAAGCTAACTCTTTTTAGTAATGTGACAGAAAACATCAATTTTGTCTAACACTTCTCCAACCCATTTAAAGTATTTAAATCCTCTGATTCAATGGATTTTCTGCAGGTGTCAACCTGAGGCCAAGTGAATGTTTCACTTTCTCTAGACAGCAAATTACACTGAGATTGATTTATAATATATTAATTTCAGATATGAAAGTGGATGATCTTGTGCCGTTGTAAGTAGAAGACACTGTCATGTGCAGCCTTCTTCAGTAGGAAGAGCTTGATGGCTCTTCTTAGAGATGTGCTTTAATGATTCTTTAACACCCTGTGGGGATGAGGTGACTTCAGCTTGGGTCACAACTTGCAGAAGATGGTCAGCTCTTTTGATGTTTTTTTGAGTGTGTTTTTAAAAAGGAGCAGTTGAAAAAATAAGTGAAACACTGCCAGCTAATGCCAGCTAAAGAAAAGACTAAGGTTGTTCTGATATGGTAAAGTTTTGGAGGTCTTTGTTTGCTGACATGCCACTAGTGTCAGTCTACTCAGTGTACATACTTGGTATGTTCCTTGATTCCTAGTTTAGTCTTGCATAAAAACAAGTTGGGGTTTTATTTGTCAATTGGCTAGTACAATTATAACAGTCTTTATTCCATACACAGATACAGCTGGACAGGCAAATGATGAGATAGTTTAACAATTTGCTAGTAAGCCAAAACTGCTGCCATATTTTATAAAGCAAAAGCTTTGTTTTGGTGAAGGCAGGAGAAAATCCACGGTGTTCTAGTGGCCTGGCCTCTAGAGGGGTTTCCAGAGTCCCTTCTAGAAACTCTCCTACTCTGAAACTTTTCTAATGATGAAAAGCTCAAGACTCATCCTCAGGAAGAGGCTCACTCTTCACAGGTTTGATCCTTAACATTTAAGTGTGTTTTTTAGTCTGAGGGGTGGACTATTGTAGTGCTCTGTAGTCAAGTATACTTGTGGGGTGATTAGATTGGAGCTAGCTCAGAAAACAGCAGCATGCTCAAATGCCTTCTGAGCAAGCCTGATGCTATCTACAATTCCCAGGCTAAACTGCTAGCTTAGTGGCTACAAAATGATTCTTACTATGCTACTTCTGCAAGTCCTAAATGATCTCCCTAATATGTGATGTGCATTTTCCTGTTTTGCTCTACTGTGCCTGTTCCCTAGAAAGAAGCTCCTGAGATATATGAAAGTTAGTGAGTACCAGTGTTATTGTCCTGGGTTCCTTCTCTTCCGTAGTCTTTGTATGTATTTTAGAGAGAGGCTGGCAAATAGGGGAAGCTGCAAATCCAGTTATGTGTATTATGCCTTTATGGACTTCTAATTGGGTTTCTCATAGCTGAAATACGATGGAAAAACTCCCTCTTTTGAAAAGAATTTGTTGCTGATTTTGTTCACAGCACTGTATTTAGAGCTTAAGAAAGGCAATCTTCATTTTTAAAAACTGTGTTAGCACATTGCCCTCTGTATTGATCACACAATAAGGGTGGGAAGAAAAGGTCCTATTCTAGTTTTACATGTCTGAAGCCTGGAAAAACTACACCTCAGTCTTTTGTTCCATGATTTATATTTTGAAATTGAGAAAAACAAACATGGAAATGTGATAATTCTCTGGGACTACTTTTCCAAAATGAACTTTATTTTGCATTTTTATGTACAAAGGCTATTAAGTCATGGTAAACATTTTTGCTAATTTTGATATGTAATAAATAAGGTTACACACTCCCTAGGACAGAAATTATGTATTATGCTTCTTGATCACTGTTTTTCTTTCTAGGAGGTAATGTTATTTAAATAAGTGGCACTTAAAAGCTGTATTTGAGTCAGTCTGTGGTCCATGAGGCAATTACTGTATCACTAAAAAATATAGGTCTTCTAACTTAATATTTAATGTGTATTTGAGGAAGGAATGCAATAAGAAAAAGTGTTTTGACATGCAGAACAGATATCTTATGTAAAAAACTAGCTCAGAGTAGTGCTGTATCAGTGAGCAGCACATATTTTTTGCTGCTGCTTTTGACTCTGGACCTGGTGTTATATCAGTATGTTTAACAGAGCCCTCCTGCTGCTATTATAATGCTTACAACAAGCAATGTTGCATACTGTTTATTTTTAAAGTTAATTCACATCAGTGTCCATGTGTGTCTTGGGAGGGGAAGCCCAGCACTTGCAGATGGGCAGGACCTGATAAAACAGTAAGTAAGGAGTCCCTAAGGCAAAGCCTCCTGTTCCCAAGCCTACCCTGCACCCCCTGGCCCCAAGGGCGTCCTGACTGAGACTGAGGTCAGAAATAAAATGGGATTTGATGCCAAGCCCACAAAAGAAGAGTGTGCTGTGCATGTGACAATCTTTAGCTTTTTCACGTTACTCTGGGCCATGCGAATATTGGTATAAATTAAGAAGAATTAGGCTTTGACAATTTCTCACCATAACAGCTTATTATCAGCAATTTTTTTTCTGAAATAGCTTTATATAGGATATTCTTGCCTCAGTCCCAAGGAAATACTGGCAGACTAGTCTGAAAATCTGTAAGCTATGCTGAATGAAAAATTATACACCTCCAACAGTAGGGCTGCTGTGAGCTCATCATTGCCAGGCCCCCACTACTGGAGATGGAGGTGCTGTTTAATATCTTCATCAATGATATAGATAGCAAGGTTAAGTGCACCCTGTAAGCAAGTTTGCAGGTGGCACCAAGCAGAGTGGCTCAATTGTCACAACAGAAAGACAGGATGTCATCCAGAGGGTCCTGGACAAGCTGAAGAAGTGGGCCTGTGTGAACCTCATGAGGCTCAATAAGGCCAAGTTCTACACCTGGGTCAGGGCAATCTGCTGTTTCAATAGAGGATGGGGGATTATGTGATTGATAGCTGCTCTGCAGAGAAGGACTTGGGGGTGCTCATTGATAAGAAGCTTGATATGAGCTGGCAATTTGTGCTTGCAGCCAAGAAGGCCAACTATCAAAAGTGTAGCTAGTAGGTCAATGGAAGTGATTCTACCCCTCAATTCTGCTCTTGTGAAATCCTTGTCTGGAGTATTGTGTTCAGTTCTGATAGAGTCCAATGGCATAGGGTTTAACAAGGCCAAAGGCTGGGTCCTGCACTTGGGATACAACAACCCTATGCTGTGCTACAGACCAGGAGAGGTCTGTCTAGAAAGCTGCCAGGAGGAGAGGGACCTGGGAGTGTTGGTCGACAGCCGACTGAACATGAGCCAGCAGTGTGCCCAGGTGGCCAAGAAGGCCAATGGCATCCTGGCTTGCATCAGAAACAGTGTGACCAGCAGGTCCAGGGAGGTTATNTCTGCCAGGGGATATTTAGGCTAGATATTAGGAGGAAGTTTTTCATACAAAGGGTCATTGGGCACTGGAACAGGCTGCCCAGGGAGGTGCTTGATTCACCTTCCCTGGAAGTGTTTAAGGTGTGGGTGGATGAGGTACTGAGGGGCATGATTTAGAGATTGGTGATTCTATGATTCTATCACTGAAGTTTGTTTTCAAATATCATTCAACTATCTGTAGTGAACAGTTTCTCACAATTGCAGTATGTGGCATTCTTTTTTTGCTACTGCTGCTCCATCTTGGAGAGTATCAGTGACATCCAGAGCCTCTGACCACTGCCGTCTCTTATGTCACCTGAAATATAAAGATATTTTCCTTTTGCAAGTTCCATTGGTTGCATCAGTGCTCCTACAATTGATGTTCTCCATAGGAGAGTTCTTCGAACTGTTTGTTACAGCCCCTCAAAAGCTTCCAGTGATTCACAGAAGCTGTAAGTTTTTAGACTCTTGAAGGAGAAATGAACTATGACTTCTGGGTGGTACATATCTGCAGCTGTTATGTAAAGCTAGGTTTCACTTCCTTGCTTGGGAAGAGCTGAGCAGATGCTGTTTCCTCAGAGAAGTGGAAGGACTGAGTGGATAATATCTCCTCTGAGATGCCCTCCTCTTTTTCCCTGTGTAATTTGCATGAAGATGAATAAATTTGTGCTTGCAAATAATTTGAGACTAAGTCCTCCAGAGGGACTAGTTGTTAAACAGTGTCAGTCATTTCTCCCCACCAAACCAGTATTTACTCTCCATAGTCTCATCTGTTCTCCTCCATTTATTCCTCTTTTCTCTCTCTTTTCTGATTTTCTCTCTCATCTTTCTCTGTCCTTGTGTTTCTCTTGTTTTCATCCCCTTAAGTTCTTCCCATTTGAGTGCATGCTTTGTCCAGCCTTGTCACCTCTCACCATAATAAAACAACTGCTTCTTTTTAGGGCTTCCTTCATCCTGTTTTAGACCCGGTTTCTCAAGGAATGTGATTAAACAGGATGAATGCATATATTTGCCTTTTACTGTGAATAAAGTAATCAAACTTTGGCAAAACTTGGAAGAGGGGTAAAGGGATTTAAAGTATCTTGAAGTTTTATCAAAGAAGGTGGCCACAGGTGGCATTGTCCCAGATATGTAAATGGACAAAAATAAGAAAAATGTGAC
>WAAB01008222.1:6942-41977 GCA_013389865.1 Piaya cayana
TCTTGATAAATAAGTTATTGGATGAATTGAGTCCTAATTTTACATATCATGTCTAATCCTAAGTTATACATTCATTATTCACAAGTGGTTGATGAATACTTTATAAAAAAGAAACACAACAAAATATTAACTGGACTTTTTGTTAGATGATTGGCTCATTGTCAGTGACAAAATTGTTTTTCCATGATTGAATAGTTAAACTTAAAAAACTAAAGTTCATCTTAATCATAGAAATGTTGAAACTTGTTACGCATACATGCAATTGTCCAGATAACTAAAAAATGTTTATCCTAAGAAAAAAACATTTATCAATCACTAGCAGAAATAATGGACTTTGGTAATCATGGTTATGGAGTTCACAACCTGTTTTTAGTTGACTCAGCAGCTTGGAACTGAAATATGATGTTGGAGCTGATCAAGACGTGTAGCTGAGAGACTCAGAGTAATTGTGAGTAACCACGTCAAACTGGCTATGAACAACAAGTAGACCAGGAATTGTTTGCTTTTGAAACAGCGCGAGGTAAATATACCTATTCTAAACCTCATCAAACTACCAATCCTGAATTCCGTGCAGTTCTTCTGTCTTGTCCTTCACTTTGTTCAGCATCCAAAGACTCAAAGGTCTAAGGCTATGGAGGAACCTTTGATGTATTTTGTGATGCCTATGTGGTCTGCATTGGATTTGCATATTTTAATTAGTAAGGTAGAAAGATTGTAAGAGAGGCACAAGATCTATGTTATTGCTAGGACTGGCTAACGTCACAAGGTGTTAAATTCAATCCTCCATCTCAGGCTGGTGAAAAGAAAATATAAATCCACAAGATACTACCAGAAATCTTTAGGAAAACTTTGTTATTAATGTCTAAAATGCCCCTAACCATGTGAACAGGCAGCAATGACCTGGTTAAATGGAAAAACCTACAGAAAAAAACCCTACTCAAGCTATTTTAATTGATTGTTCAGTCACCTGCAAATGATGCCTCTGGCTACAAAATGCAAATTTGCCTCAAAATATTCTTGTTCATATAATGAGGAAAAAGTCTGCTGTACTTTGAATCTCAATAAGTCTGGCTTGAGAACCCTCTCCCTTGCATGCCTCAAGTTATATATATATATGTACATGAATATATAGTACATATATACAAATTATATAATATATTTTAAATATGGATATCGCATCTATTTTTTAATAAATATATTTGATAACGTGGATTTGTAGACAATTCTAAAAGGTAAAAAAGGTACATTCCATCAATTTCCGCAATTGTGTGTGAACATGGACATTAGCCCAGGGCAATTGCTAGCTCTAACTTCAGTTATGAATCTGTATTTTGAAGATGTGGGATATCCACTTCAGGAGATGAAAAATCACATGAATCTCTGCTGATGAAGATGTATTTCATGCAAAGAATGATGACAATACTTGCTGTTCACTGCCGTGTGATGAGTATGTAAAAGTTTTTGAAGTTCAATAGATATTTTCTGGTTAAAGCAATATGTTCACAGATTTAGGGCCATTATTGTTGAGGCAGTGAACTTTCTGTGCTAGTGAGATCAGTTGAATTAAACCTGAACCTGTATGGCACCTTCTACTGCTGTGGATGGGGGAAAGACACAAAGATGAGGCACAGCAGAGAACTTCTTGTGGCTTGTTTAAGCAGGTCAACTGTTATAAATATTGCCTATGTGGAAAGAGAGCCGTAGAGCATATATTCTAAATTGATTTCTCTAGCTAAATTCTAAAGCCACACCAATAGTGTCAGGAGGGCACCTCAAAGAGATGTGGTCCAGCCTCAAAGTGTGATTTCAGTTGTGGTCTCTGAGCATTCTCCCTTATCATGTCTACATGTCCTTACTCGAGGCAGTCTCTGTGCATCTCTAGTGAAGATCGATGTCCCATTGACTGCTGGTGGCAGGGTCTACTGCACCTCCTGGATATCGTCTTTCATCTTCTTCATGATAGAAAATCTCTATCTCGCACTCATTTGGCAAGAGCTTAAAAAATGGTAACTGGTAGATCTGGGTCTTGTCACCATTTGTCTTCTAGATTGCCCTCTCACATGCTGGGATATTACTGCATGTTGTAGTTTTCTGGTGATTTCTTTAATCATATTTTAAGTTATCTAAATTATAGGGTTGATACTTCTTCCCAAGAGACCATTTCACAATGTAATATGTCTCACTGTCAAGGAGATTTCTCCACATCGCTTTAAGCTATACCCTCTTAGGTTACCATGCATAATTTTTTCCTGCTTCAGCTAATTCATCAAATATATGCAGTTCATGCACCTATTTACTCATTACTTAGCCAGATTTTATATACTTAGCTCATCCTTCAGTCTGTAAGTGTTTTCCCTAAAGGTTTATTTTAGCTTATAATGTGATTTGGTTGCTAGTGCAGTAGAAAACTATTTTTCAGATTTATATTACCCTGAATGTGTCGAGGCAATATCTGTATTACTTATACCTCACATAGTTTCAGTGAATTCAGATGTATTGAATAAGTATAGAAATTAGTCTGTTGGGTTTGTTGCACTTTGGACAGCATGTGGTTATCTGAAGTGACATCCAGTTGAAAAATACGGGAGGGCAGTGAGCCAGTATACAGGGCCTTTGCAAAGGCATATTTTCTTCTTCGTCATCTGGTTATTGAAAAATGGTGGTGCAGAAATAAAAATTACATGCATGTCTATACACGTGTATTTCTGTGTACATGCCTGTGAGGACAGAAGGGTGGTAGAGAGCATTGGAGCTGCTTGCTGAGAGAAAGGCTTACGTTCAAAAGAGAAATCAGTAATATTCAGTGTTTCTCACAGAGTTGTATTAATATTTTCGTGTTGTTTTTGCTGCATTTAGGGAAATGCATCTATTCTGCCTCGTTTTCCTTTTCGTGTGTGGGTTACAATCATTGACATACATATCCCATCTTCTGAGCATGGCAGCTTGATGTTGTGCTCTAGCCCTATTCAAAACCTATTATAGGAAATCTTTTCTTACTGACTTCAACAACAGGTGAGCTGCACACAGGTTTGTGCTGAGTGGTCCAACTTAGAAATTATTCATGTCCTTGAACTGGTGAAAATGTTTTATGGAGGCGTGTATGATTCTCATGTCCAGTGGTCTTGTATTTGATTAGGGAAGTAAAAGTATTACTTCTTTGTAACTCTGCAAATATTAATTATTGTCTATTAAAAAAGTATTTGAGAGAAGTGGCATATAGGTCATCTGCTAATGTTGCCTAGAGTTGGATGTGTTGCTGAAACCCCAGTCTGAACCTCTCAGTTTGAAGGGAGAAACCTTATGATGTCAGTTGTTTTTTCATTTTAAATCAATTACTTTTTCAGGCATACAGCAGTTTTAAAATTTCTCCTCGAATGTCTTGTAGAAAGAGCCAGAAAGTATATTATGAGGCATAAACATCTTCATTTACCTGGCAAAGGAAACTGGGACAAATGTTGTCTCTTTGTTGGGTTTCTGCCCTACTGTGTTTTCCTTCCCATTTAGGATAAATCATGTTTGGTAGCTTTGAACAGAGCCTACCAGTTCCTGGTAGTCTTCCACAGCCTCTAGCTTTTGTTGGCAACTTCCAGATACTGCAGCAGCCAGAGGTGTTTTAGGTTGTCATAATCTTCGATGTGTCAAAACTCCCTACAATCCAGTGCCCACACCTCCAGGCAAAAACACCAGTCTTATTCTAAAATATTTTTTTTTCCTTAATTAAACAACTAAGTGAACAAATATTTAGAAATTGTAAACAAATAAATTATGCAGTATAAAATAAATTATAAATGACAGTTCTCATAAGAACTCTAAAATTTAGCAGCTTTTTTCAACCATTTTTTTCCTCCACCAGAAATGGCTCAAAACTCTTGGTAATCTCCAGGAGGTTAAATTATGATATTTGCTATGATGTGAATTTTCTCAGCAAAGGGAAACGAAGACACTTGTACACCCTGTGCAGAACTAGGCACAGAGGTGACAGAGACCATTGCTTTGTAGCCAGGGGAGGGACTAGTACAAAGTACAGAATAAAGAAGTCCAGAGTCCTTATTGATAGTCAGGTTCATAAGACTATAAAGTGCTCCCATGCTGTGTAAAATCTTCCCCCCTTTGCTTTATGAGGATGTTTTGATATACACCATGTTCCTGTTTTTGTTTTTATTTGATATGAGACTGCATTTTATGGACTTAGCTCAACCTTATCTTTCTCTGTCATAGCTAAATCCATATCAGCAGCTGCTCAGGGAGAATTTATCTGACAACGGATTTACTTAAATGCCATCACCTGAACCCTCATCCTTACATGCAGCTGAGGAAGACCTGGGGGAACTTGTCCAGCTGTTCTTATGCTACCAGGGTGGTGAATGGTAGTCATTCAGCCCAGCTCCCCAAGGAACTGGGGTAATACCCTGAACAAGGTGAGAACTGTGGGCATTTCTGCAAGATGCAATTTCTGAAGGTGATTGGGTTTTTTAATTTTATTTTTTATTACTTTTTAAATATCTGTGTATCTCTCCTCCAACAGATCCTGAGGAAAATTGTCTACCTGAGGCCATCTAAGCACTTGGCATTATATTAGCTGGGATGGAGAGAGGCTGCAGAGAGGGTAGATGAAGCATGGGGAGATGCGTATTAGCATTCTTCAGGAGTTTAAGTGATGTGAAGGAGGCCAGTAATTCCCATGCCTGGGTTATGTAAGTTCACAGAGAGGTTGTGTACCTGGTAACTACACAGCAGGCATGTCTCTCTCACTGCCCGTAGAAGAGGCTGTGTCACATTTTGCAAAATAAAAGTGGGAGCAGCTGGTACTGATTGAGGAACTAGAAAGGATTGTTCTGCTCCTGCTTTTTTGCTTTGGTGTTATCAGTAGGGCTGCTCTCCTCATTGCCAGTATAGAGAGCCTCTCTACGCCAGGCTCTGTGCTGCACAAGGGCAGGCTACTCTCTTTTCTTGTCTCATTTTAAACTCCAGTTTTACTGCTTGCAGTGTCGCTTTGTATTAATTTCCATGGGGATGGTTGAATTTAACAGACACCTATGCGTTGCCTAAATTTATTTCTTCTTGCAATTGCTGCAAGTCTTCATTGCTTCAGCAGTTTTCCTGACTGTCTCTGTTTTGTTTTAGTTTCCTGCTGCTCTGTGGTTCTGCGGAGTTCTAGTATTTTCCTTTTCTGTGCAGTTCCTTGTGCTGAAGGAAGCATCGTCCGCTGCCCCATCACCGCTGCCCCATTCACCTGGGCTGAACTGGACAGGGAGAGTAAGGCAAGGAGAGCGAAAGGTACAAAACTTCACATTCGTGGTAGAGATACACATCCCCAAAAGCTTGATTTCAAATGTGGGCTGTGCTTTTATTTATGTATTTCTTTTCAGAACAGAAGCTACACGGCCAAACTCACAGCTGACACTGGTGACTGTTACCCTCACTTAACAGAACCACTAAACAAAACTGTGAAAATGCTGCCAGCATTCTCAATCTTATCATAGAATCATAGAATCACCAGGCTGGAAGAGACCCATGGGATCATCGAGTCCAACCATTCCTATCAAACACTAAACCATGTCCCTCAGCACCTTGTCCACCCGTATCTTTAACACCTTCAGGGAAGGCGAATCAACCACCTCCCTGGGATGCCTGTTCCAATGCCCAATGACACTTTCTGTCAAAAACTTTCTCCTAATGTCTAGCCTAAACCTCGCCTGGTGGAGCTTGAGGCCATTNATAACCTCCCTGGACGTGCTGGTCACACAGTTTCTGATACAAGCCAAGATGCCTTTGGCCTTCTTGGCCACCTGGGCACACTGCTGGCTCATGTTCAGTTGCTGTCGACCAACACCCCCAGGTCCCTCTCCTCCTGGCAGCTCTCCCGACAGACTTCTAGTCTGTAGCTCTGCATAGGGTTGTTGTGCCCCAAGTGCAGGACCCGGCATTTGGCTGTGTTAAACCTCATCCCATTGGACTCAGCCCAGGGGTCCAGTCTGTTCAGATGCCTTTGCAGAGCCTCCCTACCCTCCAGTAGATCGACACTTCCACCCAGTTTAGTGTCATCTGCAAACTTGCTAAGGGTGCACTCGATGCCTTCATCCAGGTCATTGATAAAGACATTGAACAGGGCTGGACCCAGCACTGAGCCCTGGGGAACCCCACTTGTGACTGGCCTCCAGCTGGATTTAACACCATTCACTAGCACTCTCTGGACCCGGCCAGCCAACCAGTTCTCCACCCAGGAGAGTGTGTGCCTGTCTATCTTGACTCATGTAAATTTTATCACCCTATCTAAGGAAGGAAACTAAGAGAGATACTGACCTTTAAGGTAAATACGATGTGACTGTAGTTTTATGAGTTGGTTTTTACCAACAGGAAAAAAAAACGTTCAAGTAGAAAGAGCATTGTGGAGTTGAACAGGACAATGTTCTCCAGGGATGGAAAATAGACTTCAGATTAAATTATTTCCTCAATTTATTTCAAAGAGGTTAAATGAAACCTACCATAGGATATTGTCTACAAACAATTTTCTTGGGTATCTTCAGGAAAAAATGGAGCAAAATTATTAAGAAAGTTAGTGAGAAGAAATTATAGACTTTTTTAAAAAATAGTTTTATTATTTTTATTTTTTTTAGGGGGATCGCACAAGAAATAAATGTAAGTACGCTTAAAAAATACCTAAGGTAGTCATGGTGAATGGTCAAAGATTCAGAAATGGCTGGGCAACTTTTATATATGCACACTTTTAATTCTCCTTTTTCATATGTTTGAGTTAAAATAGTCTCAATGTAGTTTCTCTAATACAAAAGCTTTTATACATCTTTAGATCAGTTTTCCACTTTTTGAGGTTTTGATTACCTGTAATATACTAGATATAAAATAGAGTCCTTTCAATTTTGAACTGGGAAAGTAACATTTAAAATGCTACATTAAGCTTTTGAACATGGTATTTCTAGAAAGGGGTAAGTAAAAGAGTTGTAAAGAATGAAAAAAAGAAAAGAGTAAAACATTTATAATGTTGGACTGCAGGAAAGCTGAAGGTACTCAATTTGAAAAAAGAGATGACAATAAAGTAATGGGCTGCAAATGCATGAAGTGATTTCACGGGAAGACTAAGGACTAATTTCTCTTGTTAATCTTCAAGGTTAAATGAAGGAGTTACGTGGCTAAATGAGAAACATAAAACATGGGGCCCTGATGCTCCCTGGGATAGGACTGTGTCTTCCGTTATTAAGAGTTTTGCTGAATAGTGATGCCATGGGTTCCTTTAATTTTTTCCTGAAGTTTTGTTGTTCAGGTTCCCTAAAAAAAAAGTTTTACTTGAAGGTGCCTACTTTTTGTAATAAGATTACGTAAAATGTCAAGGAGTAGAAAGCATTTTTCAGAAGCAATGACCGCACAAATTAAAATGTTTTGGTTTAATAACTTAAAATTAATTTTTAATATTCTTTAATTAAAAGGGGCACAAAAATATTAATTTTTCAGGGAAAGCAAGTAGGTATCTTTCTGTGTTTTAAAAGTGCTCAGAAAATTAGAAAGCACTAATAAAGTAATAAAGAAAAAAAATATTCCCTCTGCCTCCTTTCTCTTCTTTATCTTTCTCAATTTTGGGATTCTTCAGAGCTTCCAGGGAAAAATGTACTGACAGTAAACACACTTTTCTCAGTTACCTTCAGTGCCTCGGTAGTAATCTGTGGCCCATGGGGATCTGTAAATCATGGATTGAAAATGGCTATCTAGATAATAAAAGCTACGGGATAACTCATTTAAAAGTTACTTTGCACAAATTACGATTACTGAGTCTTGCAGCAATATACATATGAATTTTCTCTTGACTTCAATGGAGTCAATTAAAGCCACTTAATTATTCCAGTTAGTAATCATCTGCTAAAATGACAGACTTTCTTTTCTGTTGTGGTTTGTCTGTTTTAATACCATTTAAGAAATGACTCCATGTAGAGAAATATGGTTAAGCATTTCTTTTAGTTTGCAGCTTGCTTATGTACTAAACGACTATGTTCAAATATTTAGGAGGCCTCTTAATATCTTAGACTTCTTATAGCAACGTAATTTCTTGTGTAGGTTTCTATTTTTCTACCTGCTTATAGCTCCCACTTTTATTACTTGTGATCCCTCGTACTTAAACCTTCTTCTGAACTCTGAGACATGTGCATCTGCATTCCTTTACTTTTTTTTCTTTTTAAATGAATTAGTTAATCATGAAAGACCAGCAATCTTCCCTTATGGAAGACTGCTGTTTAGTGCACTAGACTCTTAGATTGCACTTTGACTTTGAAATAAATCTGTTCACTCTTTCAAGGAGTTCTGGTACAGAGAAACCTGATAATTCTACGTTTAACATATATACCGGGGGAGGTGGCAGTGGAAGAAGCAGATCTGGTATATCTGTACTGTTCCCATTGTGTTGAAGAGGAAATAGGCTCATTATTGCCTGGAAGATGGTCTTGTGAAGTGGGGTGGGAGGAAAGGGAATCATAGCAATAAAGCTTCCAATATTGATTCTCCTTAAGCAACAATAATGTTTTCACACTTCGCAGGGATTCTGTTATTGTGCTCAATCAGAATGCTTGTGTCTAATGTGTTACCTGCAGCATCCCCAAATGGGCAATCTTTTTCTGACTAGGAAATGATTCTCTGGCACACAAAGCACTTTGCTGAACGTGGTCCATGTTTAGTTTCTGGAGTTGATTCTGTGATGACAAATCCCTTTAATTTTGATTTGTTCATACTCTTCAAACAAGTGGGAATTCGAAGTATTTCATGAATTATTTTCAAGCAAAATATTTGTTTTGACAGTACTGGAGGGGGAAAAAAGGCAAAACCAGGAGCAATACTATCCTGTGACAATATGCTTAAGAGGCATTGATTCATAGCGGAGGCATTTACAGCTCTTCACACACAGCATGCACCTCAAATATTGTTTACAAGAGCAAGACACATCTACTAAGCTGACCTGCAAAATTCTGAGCTTTTTTTCTAGAACAGTCATTCCATACTCCTGCACCCATGAAAGGGTGAGGTGGGTAGAAGATGGTTTTAAACCACTTTGCTTTCCTACTTTCTAGGTCTCTATCGATACCAATCTGGTTTTAAGAACTGGTTGTACACCTCAGGAAATGACTGTAGTGCTTACAAGGGAGAAAGATCACAACAAAGGATGCAGCCCATGAGCATAAAGTGCTCACAGGAGAGGAAGAAGGGCTCTGTACAGCCAAAGCCTCATCTTGTCTCCCTTTGCTTTGGGGTGAGACAAAGTGCCACCTGGGCACCTGAGTGAGCATTGCACAGCATTTGAGACACGGGGTGGATAAGGATTAATAAGAGTACAACATGTATGTCTTTAAGAAGATGCAACAGTGTTTTATAGTACAATTCCAACTCCACTAACTGAACCAGGCTGGCAGGTTTTGCTTTCTCATCAGGAGTCTGTCGTCAATTCTGGCTATGTGACTTACCTTACTACTTTGCTAATTTTTCAGAAACTCTTTTCAATCTTGCTGAGCAGCCTGGTAAAGTGTCTTACCTTTCTGAATAGAAGCAATTTTGTGGCACTCCTTTATCTCTACTTTTTCCTTATTTTTTCTTTTTCTCCCTGTATGGATAATAGAAGAATCTGTCCACCAGTGAAGAGCTTTGGTTTCCAAAGCTCTATAATATTTAGTCTCAATTTGTTCCACATGAAGTCTCTCAAATTTTTGTGTGGAGACTGCGCCTTCAGTTGGGCAAATTCTCCCCTCAGTTGCATGAGTGTATCCAGAGGAGTCAGACTAAAGTCAGTAAGACATTTTAGATTTATTTTCTCCTTAAATTTAAATTCAGATTCATAGTAAAAATGCAACCTAAATGAAATGTAATTTAAACAAATACATTTGCTCAATAAATACATTCTTTTCTTTTTTTTTTCAAATATTTCTCAGATTCGAGTAATAAAAACCATATGGAATGTTCCTCTTACATTTCACTTGCTTCATCCATGCGTGTGCATGTGGGAAATATGTCCAGGCCTCAATTCCATAAAACATAACACAAAGCTGGGAAATATACTTTATATCCATGTGACAGATGAAATTGTAAGAATTGTTACAATACAGAGATCAATAACACTTGTCAAAATGCTGTTATTAAATATAGTGATGCCTGAATAAATGAAAAAAACACATTATATTTCTATGAACCGATGTTTTTCAGAGGGAGAGTAAGCCATAGATCAAGCTTTGACAAATTCTGCTACTGTTGAATAGATGAATTTTTTGCTAGCAGTCTGTATTCTGCCTTTCAGAGAGAAAGCGAAGGTAATTCACAGAGTCAGTGATTTCAAATGAAGCAAAGGAGCGTACAGCATCAACCAGCAAAGTTTTGATTTGGAAACAATTCTGCACAGACACTAGTGCATTGTAAATTTTAAAATGTTTTCATTTCTACTTAGATAATTCCTACTTTATTGGGAAAAAAAAGTTTTATATTTATGACAATGTGGGAAACTAAAAATTAAGTCCTGATGCATTTTTGCACATAATAATGTTATGGAATTGCAATTCTACTGAGTTTTGGTTTTCTTAACGAGAAACTACACTGGTAATATTTTAAAGTTTTCAATTTTTAAAATGCATTATAACTGGCATTGTTTTAGCAAGATGTCCTCACTTCATAACTGGCTTGCCAGCTGAAGGTATTACAGGTATTCCTTCTCAGGAATTTATTTCAGAGAAATTTAAAAAAAAATGTTTATCCAAAACAGGATGACTTCTGTATGACACTATCTATTTGTAGACATCAGCAGAGGTCAGATTTTTCTATTAACACATATTACCAAGCTTGTCATTATTTGTAGGCATCTTCTCACTTATAGTAACTGCAAGATAAGCTGAAAACAATTTTTCCAACAAGGTTTGAAATATCATATCCAAATAAAAAGAAAATGGGGTAATAATAAGAGAAGGACATGTGGCCTTTTATTCAAACACTTTATGAAGAGCAAAAACTAAAGAGGAAGAGGTGGTAGAAAAGGTAAGCATATTGCTTTGCAGGGTACTAATAAATGTCTAAAAACATTTTCTGAAATATTGGTATATGCACATACAGGCCTTAATTCCCTGTGTATATATTCATTGCATGTCCCTGTAAATCCATGTTATCTGTATTTACGTGAGCCCTACATTTTCCTGTGTTTGTGACTGTCAAGTAGAAGTAATATAATCTTGGAAGCTATAAAACATTACTTGTTTTATAACTGGTTCAAGAAGTTGCTCCTGATACATCCCACACAAGACAGTGTGGCTAGATTACCAGCCTCTTATTCACATGTTTGCCTTACCTACAAATGAAGTGAAATTATTTTAATAAAAATGGATGTAATATAGATTGGCTTTCAGCAAATGTTCATTGCAGTCTAAATCAGTGAATAGGGGTTTTTTTTGTCAAAAGAAACTTACTCTTCTATTAGCTTGATATTAAAATGAAAATCAATGCCTTCATTCTATAAATTAGACCAAGAAATTTAGTTTCTACCTGTACTGACAGATCCTTAAGGACACAGGATGCTAATTTGTTGAAAGTTAATGATATGACTATAACCGACCTTATCTGCTTTCCTGAATAAGCTGACTATAACATTATGCCAGTGGTGTCATTTACAGAAAAGACCAAGAAGCAGAGACTGTGGAACAGACTAAGGAGCATGGAAATCAAAGTGCTGCCAACCTCCTTCAGTGGTGAACATTCCTCACAGCCCTTCATGAACAAGAATTGCTCAGGTAATTTTAGTGCAGCTCCAAACCGTGGCACTTGCACCTATAACTTCACTTGCACTACAACGAAAAAGTCCAAGACTTTGTTGCAGGTTTTGTGACTGTCTCCAAAGTCAAAAGAAGTCACATAACCAAAAGAAAGATTTTTCTTTCATGATATTTGAGAGTACAGTTTTCAAGCACAATTTTTTTAAGGAACTCTTCTGATCAGATATCTTTCAGGGCAAGGTGATGTTGAGCTTTGTCCTTGTAATCTGTTATTTTAACGATGGTACTTCGGAGTCTTGCAAGCTTTCCGTTGTCGCCAAGTCCAAGGAAGATATGAAAAAGCTGGATAAGAATGACAGGGAGATTAATGGACCAAGAAACCCATGGGAAATCTCTGGCTGTTTTTTTTCAAGGGCTTAACAATCATTTTATACCTAGCCTCACAAAAGGAACTGGTGTTGTCTTGCTTAGATCACAGTGTTTTCTTTGCAATAATGTACTCTTGAGAAGGAAAAAAAAATAGAATTTTGTTAACTTTAATAATCCATGTGTAAAACAAACAAAGCACTTTGTCAAGAAAATGAATTAAGTTTTATTTATGATACTGTTGTTCCTTCCCCTTGCAAAATCTAGCATCCTCTGTGTAGTATGACGATAAAAAAACCACAAAATTGTTGGCTTTTCTTAAGAAATTCTCATTCAGGTTTGAGTATTCTTCCTCAGACAGTGTCTGTTAATCCAGTGATGTTAGTATTTCATTTTGCTATTGTTCATCTTGGATATTAAAGTTTCAACACTGACATATAGACAAACAGTAGATTTGTTTGGAAGCAACAATATCAGAACAATGCAGAATACTTGCATTTTTGAATCTACATAAAAATATATACTTTTGCTATTCAGACTCCATACTGTGTTCTGTTGCTACAGAAAGATCCTTTTTACAGTGTTTTGGAGATGCCAGTGAAGACAGAACTTTAACTTTGCACTTGCAATCTCTGTAAATCTTTCTCTGCACACTGCAATAAACACATATTGATGGACCATTTCCATGCCACTTTAGTCACAGTATTTTTTTTTCTGTATTTTGATTACATATTATGATATATGAAGCAAAATCAATAATGATTGCTTTTAAAGTTAAGAGCACAGCTGATTAAATAATTCATAGGTCATTTGATCAATGTGACTTCAAAGAACACCCACCAGCTGAGAACAATTTTCTCAGATATACCCATTATTTGAAATTATCTGACTATTGTCTTGGGTAAATTTTTAAGTCCTTATATTGACCAAGGCTAATTTTAAATAAGCACTTGCTGCTCGTGCTCTGCAGCTTGTTTGTGAGCTGCCAACTCTGAGTCACCTTCTGTTGCCTGGCTGATTGGATCAGTTGCAGAGCTCTTTCCCTGCAAACGCTTGGTGAACAGGCATGAATAAGCCTTAAAAAGATAATAAAAATTAATTAAAAAGTCATAATGACAATAATAAAATGTAGATCTGTGAAGAAGAGGTCAGTCCATCCACTCACTAAATCCCTAGCTGACTGCAGCGTGGTGGTGGCACTTTTTTTTTGGGTCATGTTACATATATTGCACTTACATGAAGAATAAATGTTTTGGGGCACCAGCAAGTGTCTCTTTCTTTTATATACTCCCTTGAGAAGTATCATATGAACAGAAAAAATTATCCATATAATTAAGAACAGTACAGTCCTTTTCAAGTTATATCTTTTAAGAATATATTGTCTTGAGTAATATTCTCTTAACCTACTTATCTGTTATTGGCACTGTGAAAACAATAGTTCCAAATGCATTAATCTTCCTGCTTTCTCTTTTAAAGTATTCATTCTAGAGAATGTAATACATTTATCTTTCAGTCCCTTGGGTCTAATCCAAGGAGTATTGAAACCAAGGGAAGAACTCATGGGGCTTTCAGGAGGTAGTAGAAATACATTAAAAGAATGTTGGGATGCATTCAAGTTGGAGATATTTCTTACAAGGTAAAGTTCAGCAAAATATCCATTCTGGTGAATGGCAGAATCCATTATCAAATTATTTTAATTCAGAAATTAAATGGAATGATAGGAGGTAAGTAGAAAGAGATCTTAGTCAAAAGTTACCTAATGTTCTGGCTTCATTTGCATAGTTTCCATATGAAGTTTCTAATACACATCTCCGTATTTAAGCCTTGTCCACATCACGTCTTTTGTAATAATCAGTTGTTTTTCTCCAACTTTGATAATTGCTACCCTGCACACAAAAGATCCTACTGCTGCTTCTGCTGACTTTCCTAGTCTATTCCTTGGAGCCATTTATTTCTATGATTTTTTTTTCAGCTAGATTCTCTGCTTTAAATTGCTTCAGGAATAGTTTTATTCATTTCTAATATTATTAACAGCTTGTACATCCCTGAATTTATTACCTCTCATTCAGCTTTCTGTGTCTGACTCCAGTCACGGTCACACCAGGAAAGCCCGTATAAAGCTAGTAGGTATTCAGCCATGGAATCAGTCCTGCAGTTCATTGCTCATATGCAAGTCTACTTCTTTATCTTCTCCAAAAACTCTCAAAAAGTTCCTTTATCTCCTTGTTTCAATGTACTCCTGTCTTGCCTTTTGTTTTATATTTTGGTGCCAAATTTCTGTGTGTAAGAGATCTAATTCTCTACTCTATTCATAGAGCTCTAGGCACTGAATTTATACAGATTATAGATGATGTCATATGTCTTTGTATAATGCATTCTGATAGACTTAAACTGGGAAAGCATTTTGTAAGTTATGTGTAGGAGCTTCATCATGAAATCCTATTTGTTTTTTGGATTTATGTTCTAATTCCCATGAATCCCTTTGTAAATATCCTTTTCTTCACAGAATAATGTCAAACAAATTTTCTGATTGCTGGGTATTGTTTCTCCTGGAACATGATGGATTCCTCTCAGGTAGGATTTGTCAAGTTTTTACATCTGTTATTCTTATGATGACTGAGAATATTAACAATACTTGCGTTTTTGCATATTTGTCCTGGATTTCCTAAAATCTTCCCTTACGAGTAAACTCATGGAGGACTGTGATGTAAGATACTCTGAACCTGGGGTCACTGCAACCTTGTATGTCTTGAGTTTGTTATTATCATAAGAAGCTTTGCCAGGCATCTCGAGAGACAAGATGATTTCTAGGGCATAGCCATGATGGTCAAACTCTAAGGCACCCTGGTGCAACAGCAAAAAGTTCTTTTGACAAAATAGGTGACTTCCCTGATCAAAATAATTAATGGTTACTGCAATAACCATTGATATAATCAGTTTGCTTCTGCCCTAGGAAGGCTATGATGGCATAACTGCACAGAGATCTGCACTGTGAATATGACTTCGGCATTTCTCTATTTTCAGTCTATAAAAAAGAGGCTTCCTGTGGAGGAATGACATAGTTATCGATAGATTCATTATATGTAATCAAGTACCCCAGTGATGCAATATTATCTGACATGAAATACTAACCAGCCAAGAGCCTGATAAAACACAGAAGTGATACAGAAGAATAGAACTAAATTCTGTATCATTTACATTCAGTAACGCACCTCTGTTGATCGGGTCAGCAGAAAATACAACTATACAAAGATGAATCAAGTGTCCTGTGACTGAAATTTTCCCTATTGCCCTGCTCTGTGGGCTGGATTTTTTTCTTATATTGATGCAAAAACTAAAACTGGTGAAGTTCTACCAGCTGATCAGTGGAATGCAAGAATTAGACCCATGTAGAACATTATTCCTAATCAGTTACTTGAACCAGCTTGTTGCATAATGAGGATTGTTTTGAATTCAAAGGATGAACTGTTGTTCTAGAGTTTATCACTAGTTCAGGGCTGTATGTCTACGCCAATGCAATCCCAATGTCGTGTTTTATTCATACACTGGGTTTCCTGACTCAGGCCTCTGCCAATGTAGACGTCTCCATTGCCTGGTATGGACGTGTCCTCTGATTATGGAACTCATCCAGAAAATTATATAAACTTTTTTTTTTTCTCTAGAGTATGCTGCACTATAAACCTTCAGTTTGTCTGATATTTTTTGTATTTTTAACTTTTTCTTCAAATGCCCCAGTATTTGTCAGACCATTACATCTCACTCTGCAAATGTGATGACATTTCAGAGAACAGAACAAACAACCCACATTTTAGAGTCTATACTTCTTTCCTCAGAAAACATGATTAAAACCATATTCTCACTGTTCTGAAGAATTAATTTATTTGTCTTTCACAGACAGATTACTTAAAGTCCCTAATATTCAAATGTAAATATTCAAATGTAAATCCTATTTGCTGTAGATCTTAAAACAAAATCTTTGTTTCTTAAATCTTTGTTTACAATAGAGGAAAATATCTTATGAAAAAAAAGAAAGAGGGAAAAAGAAAAAAGCATTTGTGGTTCATCTTTTGGTTAAGACTATTACAAAGCTGTTTGAAGCAAAAATCCAACATACAAAAATGCATATTGTATTGCCTCAGGTATATAAGAATTAATTACAGAATTCATCTTATTTATTTTCCATAACAGCTTAAGAATGTTAAAGAACAAATTAAAAAGTAGTCACTTGTTTCTTTGTTCATGGTTTTGTTGTTGAGGGGCTTGGGGGATTTGTCTGAGTTTTTTTTTTCTTAAACTTTATCAAACCACTATAATAAAGTAGGTCACTGCAGCAGAGCAAGGGCCTTGTACAGCAGAAAACAACCCTGTAGCCACCAGGGATGGAGCCACATCAGAAATGCAGTGTCACACTGTGGTTTCAGAGCTAGGTCTGCTTGAGCAGCACGGTTCAAAAGATCTGGAGCTGGAAATGTTATTTACCTCATGGTAAATGTGGCCTCATCCAGCAGCAGAGTGGCAGCACCAGCCCTCGATCTGCTCTGCTAAACCAGGGGACCAGGGAAGGACAAGCTAGTTGTCTTCTAGATTAGATCATTGGTGTTACTTAAAGTTTATAGATTCTCTAAACCTTCTCCTCCTAACATATGAAATGTTCTCCTCCAACTTAGACAGTTGTGACCTGAAAATTTAGGAGCTGAGTTTATGAGCTTCCATATGGGTTTAGAAATGGCAGGTCTATGGATTGGCCACTACAATGTTTTGGAGAAGGTGTTGAAGTACCATGGTAAATATGTGTTTTCCTTCTTGAAAAGGATTAGCACATGGAGTTAGTTAACACCATTTAACCCTGGGACAACTCTCTTCTGTGCAAAGTGAGTTTTGTCTTTGATGTCTGCAGGAGTCTGGTGAAAAGAGGAGCAGATGGGACACAGGAGGACAGCTTCTTCCTTTGAAAGTGTGAATCCATCAAACAAAACCTTAGGACATTGTTTTAAATGCTGAAAACAAAGCAAAACCTTGATAAGGCACACTGCTTTGTAGAGTTAATTTGTGGAGTTTACAGATTCCCCAGAAGGTTGGGAGAATGGGGAACAGAAATAGTTTCTTCAAATATTTCTGTGGTGCCAGACATCTGATTTTATATCCCCTCCACAGCAGTGGGTTCTCGTCACTAAATTTCACTGATAAAAGCAGGAAAGTTGTGAATGCCTACAAAAGAGACAGCTCCAAAACAATCGTTTTATGCATGTAAATAGAGGGTCTATGATCGCAAGAAGAGGTAAGAAAAGGGAGACAGGATTTCTCACATGTGGCTTCAAATCACAAAGATTAAACTACAGTCTGATCACAGACTGAATAAGAGCATGTTGTCAAAAGAAAAGTAAATATGAGTAACTTTTCTGACTTGTGCAAGGTACTTGCATTTATGTTTACTGCCCTTCTCAACTGAATGGGCTACTTGTCCAGACGCTTTGCATAGTTACGGATTTGCCATTTGAGAAATTTCACTTGAAGTCTTAACTTTACTTTAGAATTTTGACTGTAATTTTAACAGTAGCTATAAACTTGAATGGATTTCACCAAGACTAAGAATTTTGGCATCTCTATTAATTTTATTTTTATCCAATGCGTAGTATTATTGGAAATATTCTTAGAAATTTCCTGTCTTGAAGTAGCTCCTGGTAAAGCTAAAATAAAAGTCCAGTTCTGCTACTTCTAACAAGCAGAGAAATGGTTTCTGAGTATAAATAAATGATCAGTGAATTTCTCATGTTTCTATTTTAAATATGTCTACTTGTTAGGAAAAATGAGAGAACAGGCTAACACCCTTCTTATTTACACTCAGTTGATATTTATATAAAGTTTTAAAGATTCACTTTCACATGGAATCAGTTTTAAAATGATGTTTTCAATTCCCAGAATATAATTATTACTTTAAGAACATTTTAATTTAGCCACATTGACTAAGTTATTGGTCAATTATATATCTACTTTTTCTTGGATGATATGAGCTAAGACTTACTTTAAGTGTCACACAGAGGAGCCATTCTGCATCAGATGTTATTTATATGGACATTGAACACTAGAGATTTCATTTCACCTCTTTTATTTTAGGTTTAATATTTAGCTTAATTTTAACTTCAGCTTTCATGTTTACTTTAATATAAAGGCATACTGGTTTTGTTCTATTTGCAGTTAGAAGGATAGAAAATCAACAAAGAAAAAACCTATCATTATTGTTTTGATTAGACCTCAAGCTTGCTTTTGAAGATTTCAATTCATCTTTTCAAAATAAGGGAATATTTCAGTCCTCTTAGCTTCTTTCTGTCCTTGCTGAGCCTGTGAATTATTTTACAGTCGGTTGTCCAGCAGCCAGCTGGACTGACACCACCAATTAATCTGGTTTATGCCCTAACTAGCCATCAGACTTGCAGACATAACAGACCTGAACAGAGCAGAGGTGGTGATCTCACTGTAAAAGGCTCTTTATCCCTTTTGCCTCTCCCCTGCAGGGATCAAGGCCCAGGGAAACAGTAATACAGCAGAGGTAACTCTGAAAGAGGGGGAATAAAAAGCACAGAAGCTCTATCTTTGCATGGTAATACTCCTTTCTTGTATTGTTGAAAGCGAGTTTCAAATTTAATTCCACAAGTTCAGACACATTTGAAAATAATTATTTTTGGCGTCTTGCTGTTGCATTCAAATTTGTCAGTACAACTGATTCTCAGTTTCTTTAGAATCAGATAATTTCTGCTTAGAGGTGAAGCCTCATTAGCCTTCGCTAAACAATATAAAAGGAAAATGTCTGAAATGATGATGAGAGATGTGTAAAAACACAGATACCTGACAAGCCATTAATGAGATCATTAGAAATATTCAAAGATTCAATTTCATCTGAAAGTAAGACTTGTTGTAAAATGCTTAAAAGTATATTAAAAACCTGCATCTCAGTTTGACAATGTGCAGTCCATTTTACTTCCTAGCGTGGGCCATCGACTGACACACTAGTGAAAGAAAAATATCAATACTTAAATCCAATTGAATGGCAGACTCTGACTTTTTCATCCATGGAAACGGTTCATGTGTAAATTGTACAAGTATTTGCAATGGAAGTACACAAAACCCCCCCAGCCCCTTAGGGGTACTGTAAGGTGGAGGCTGCAGGTCTGCTCACACCCAAAGGTACATCAAGTTTAAAACCACACAGTCACCAAATGTATTCCTTGATTATTTTTTTCATTAATTTTATTCTCAGACATTCATAGGAAATTCCTCAGGTTGAAAACACCTAAAGCCTGGCAAAGAGGCTTCTGTTTCTAAGGACAAATGTTAAAGCTTGTGGCTTTAGATTTTTTTAGTTTCTCTTGTGCTGGCAGTGGACAGTCCTGTTTCATCCACCAGGAGCCAGACCACCTTTGGATTGTCAAAGGAAGAGTCCTACCAACCTGGATAAAATTAAACTTTTACCTAAGATACTGGCTCTGCATCAGGTACCCCCTGGGCAGGACAAGCTGCCTGGTGTGTTTCCATCCAAGCTGCTTGACGGTGGAGAACAGAGATGCAACCTCAGTAGAAGCAGCGGTTTCAGCAATAAAATCCTGACTGATGTAACTCACAAGGGTAAACTTTTGACCTCATCAAATGCTGCCTGAATACCCCGTGTTGTGAGCCATGCCTGTACACTGCAGTTGCCAATCATCGAGATGGCCGTGTCAGATGATGCTCCGTGCCCTGCAGACAGGCAGCAATCAGCGGTCCTCACTGCAGCGCTCCAGCGGAGTGAAAGGTGGAGAGTCAGCTCCTGTGCACCTGGTCCCTGACACAAATGGTGGAGTTTTGTCTCTTAATACATCTGCTTGTCAGGCATCTTTTCCATAATCTCTTGGCAGAACGCTGCAGCTAATCTCTCCATTGATTTGCACTTAGAAACACCTAGAGCTGTTCAATCACTAATAAAATCTAAAGAGTTCAGTTTTCAAGACATTTAACTTGTTTGGAGGTAAGGCTTATTGTCTGATGGGCAGTCAAATAGCTCTGCTTGTTTCTAAGGAAAGGCATCACACAGACAACTGACAACCGAGTCAAAATCCATACAGCTACACTGAGCTCTAGCCTGGCAACTGGGCTCAATTTGAACTATTAATGTTCATGCACCCACCTGTCTTTTTCCCCCTCTTTTCCTTCTCTTCTGGTCTATTTTGCGAGTTTAGCCAGGGGAAGAAGTCTATATATCTTTCTGAACCGATGTTTCTTTAGCAGCAGACACTGCCGTCATCAATACCGCATGGCAAATCTCGATGGACCCAGTTCAGAAGGAAAGGCAAACTTTCTGATTGCCTTTCGATTTGCTTTCCTTGCCTCCCCTACAGTTATTTTTCCTTCCTTACTCTCTTACTCAGGGAGATATTGTTTCATCCGCAGCTCTGTGAAGACTTGCTGGAAAGAAGCCAAGAGGAGAAAAAGCTGCAGGTGCAAAGTTTTAGGGGGGATTCTGTGCTTAGACGGGGCTGCTCCACTGAAGTGACCTTCCTCCATCCCACACTGGCTGCACTGAAAGCCTGCTCAGTTTGCTGCTTACCTCTTCAGGAAAGGCATAAATTACAAAACAACAAACACAGAATCAACAGCAGGAAAAAGAATCCCAAACAAACAAAAAAGACCCCCCCAAAAACTCACCCGAACTAGGCATCTCTCTCTGAGGTAGAAATAATTACTGGCATAGGGAGAAGGCTAAGGTATGCAAACGTGAGACTTTGTGACTTTGATTTATTTTTACCTTTAAATAAAGCCAAGTTTTTAGTAAAAAAAAGTCTTATTTAATCCTAAGTCCCTCAGGGCTCTTGCAAAAAAGCTGTAATAATTCATTGCATAAATGGCATACCTAAATCTATATAAGGTAATGTCTCATTTTTCCATTTATTTAAATGATGAAAGATGGCTTGTTATGAGTAAGATAATTTTCTTTCTGACTTTTTTCTTTTATATTATTTCTTAACAGGGATGACATTTAGACTAGGGGAAAAAAAAAGTAAGTCCAGCCATCAATAAGTGGTTTTGTTGGTTAAATTCTAATGTTATTTTTAAGTAAATAATTAATTACTTTGACTATTAACTGCAGAGCCAGACATGATTCATTCTCATAATTAGGTTAACAGTCACCATCAATCCTACAGTTTTAGTTTGTGTGATTATAAAACCTTGTCTCCTTTTCTCGTATAATATCTTTCCAAATTGCACCCCTTGAAATATGATGTGCTTGCTGGGGCTTTGCCCGACAATTCTGTTTTGCTTGGAGAATCCTCAGAGTTGACTTCTGCAGTTGCAGAGCTACAGCCACAGTGGATCAGCATCCAGCCCTGAGATTGATAGTTTGGAATAGCTTCTGGGCTTTGAAGGTCCTGGCTTTTGTTGTAAAAGAGCTAAGCCTAGGAAGCTTCAGATGCAAATCAGTCTTGCTTGGAGGAACTGAGCACAGACAAGCACTTTCATTTGTTGGACATAGACCAGTAGCCCTCAATGGGACTGTGGCAACATTATGCTCCATTTAATTATTGCACATACATTTGAAGAAAAGAAACTACTTTGTATGTGGCAAGAGACTTTAATGTCTTCTAGATAAGATAGGTTGGTGATTTCTCAAATGCAGGCCTTTATGACACTGAAGAAAAACATATTGCCAAGAAGTTTTCTCAGTTCTTTTCATGAAGACTATCTTCCCAGCAATAATGTTGAATATTTGAGAAGATAGGGGTATTCATTTATTAAGGAAATGGGAGTTGAATAATCATTTATGTTGGAAAAAACACTTAAGACTGCCAAGTACAGCTGTACACTGATTAATTGCAACTCTCTGATCTGCCTTATTACCTTTTATTTTAGAAAAATGTATTCATGTACACTGAGATGTTACTTCTGTAGCTAAAAGGATATTATCTACCTTTGGTTGTACTCCCAGCAGTAAGACAGATAAGTTATTTGAACATTCCTGGGTGTTCCCACAATAGCTTGCGAAGTATTTTTCATACTGATGCGTAGGAGAATAAGCATTTATTTACTATCAAACTGTATAGCTTTTTTAAAAGAGTAAAAACTTTTTGGCATGTGCTAATAGTATATAAACATACCACTTAATCACACAGTGGTGCCACGGGCTGGCTGGCTGTTAGGCAGCCAACTTTCATTGCTCCCTCTGCAAGAAGAAACGCTCCTCTTATAACAACTGGGTCACCTTCTTAACTGTGTTTTTATACTGTAGTTCACACTTTTGCTTGTTGACAGATTTAGAGCACATTGTGGAAGCAATAATTGGCCTGGGAATATAGCTGGCATGCTTCCCCAGAAAAGAGCTTGAATTAGATTGCCTTAGGTCTTTCATTAACTGGTAAAACTAATGCAATGTGCTACCGCAAATGCCGCGCCGTTTCAGGAGCATGGTGAAATGCTGCTGTTGAGACTGAGAGGACAGCACGTGCAGTTCCCCCTTCTCAGCCTTCCCTGGCTGCACTGGAGTTTTTGGCTGCTGTTGCAAACATTAATAATTTTTAACATTTATATAGTGGTTTCCCTCAGAGGAGCTCCCAAGTTACCCCCAGTTGACACCTCCCTGCTGCACAGTAGGAAGAATCTGTAACTCCTACATCACTCCAGGGGCTGAGGCAGATGCACAGTATGTGTTTCATCTGTGCTGCATAAGAGCAAAAGCACAGAGACCTTTTGCCCATCTGAAGTTGCAGCCCATCAATATCTCAACCCTCAGACTCTTATGAAACATCTGAGAAACCTGTGATGTCCTTCAGTACAGAGGGGAGCACAGGAGTGACCCGTAACTGGGTGCTGGGGTGTGAGGGGGTGTTGTGAATGCTGTCAGAGAAGGTGAGCTGATCCATCTCGATGAAGAAATGTTGAAGATGAGCAGGGAGGTCTCTTGTCCTGCAGCAGTCTCTAGTCTTTGTCAGAAAAGAAGACTGGAATATCTTCCAGTACTGAAGATATTCACCTCGGTTTTGATATCAGTTTATTTTGGTTTGGGCTTTTTTTTGTTGTTATTTGAATGTTTGTTTTGTTGTTGCTCCTCCCAACCCCATCCCTTCATCCCTGCTTCTACCCCCCACTTGCTCTTTTATCTCTGAAAAATAAAGCCTTTCTTCATGAATTTGTAGAAAGATGCTTCAGAAACTTAATGCAAGAGTGTCATGTTCTGGCTATTAATATTAATACCTTAATCCTGGATTTAGAAGGATCTTCTCGAATAAAAGTACAAAATTGTGCACTTTTCAAAGAATTGTCCATAATACAGGAGAAGTAAAATGTGTCCCATTTCAAGTTATGTATATCAAAAACTCCCGTCTGGAGAAATATTTCTGAGAGGATTCAAAGATTCTGAAAAGAATCCTGCATACATAATCTTTAGGTTTATTGTTAATTGGGATGGAATCTGTATAGGAGGAGATAAAAAACTTTATATCTGAAATCATTGTATCTTTTTAAGTGAACAGAGATTGGAGAGAAGGCAGTAGGAAGGTAAAATTATAACTATTACATAAAACGGTTTTGGGAAGAAAATAAAGCGCTTTGCCATCTAAGACATCCCTGTTTGTTTGGAAAGGGAATTGACTGATTCCCTTTCCTCTGAAAAAAAAACCCCAAACGTAATTGATTATATACCTTATGCCTGGTTTCATTCACAGAAGTTAAAGTTAGGAAATTAAATTACCCTCATTAGTTTGTACAACACAATAATAACAAAAATACCCCTGTGCTGGAACACTTAAATAGTTTAAAGTATTCTGCTCATAGATGCATTACAGAATGAGTCAAAACTAAGTACATGCCTTTAGGTTAGGCCACGCCTCTAACTCAAAAACAAGTGCTTATCATGAAAATCATACATATGAAATATGTATATTTGTCCTGAAGTGTTTTTGAGACCTGTACCCTGTAAACAGTGACAACTAAATAAGGGAAAACGGAGTTAAACCAGAACATCTCTCTGGTTATTTGGTATTTTTTAGAAGGAAATAAAACAAGAGATGTATGACTTCGGCTCTTCCCATGTGACAGTGGATCTATACTGACAGCAGGCTACTTATTAAAGTCAATATATATTAAGCGATAATGCAATGTAAATAATTCTTCCTGAGAAGAATATATACTTCTATAAGTGGTTCAGGCAGGAAAACTAAAGTAGGAAATTGAAACAAAAGTAGTCATTGTAATCATTCATATTCTATTAAAACCAGTAATAGCACGTGTACACGAGTTTTGTTACTAGCCCTCTATATATAACATAAATACCTGATACATATTAAAAATTTCAACCCACTACCACTGAAGTGGAGAAAGTATGTGAAATGAAAAATAATAATTAAAAAATTTTACTTGATTAAGCAATTGGGATTCCTTCTGCAATTAGGTCCCCAGAAACTTCATACTTATATTTTTTAATTTCCTTCAAAACTAATACAAGCATAAAACAAGTATTTCTGGCTATAAAATGATTTCCCAGTATTTTTACTGATATGAAATCTAATCCTGAATCTTTTCTACTTATGCAATGACTTTGATTTTAGCAAGAGATTCACACATGTATGTATGATATTAAAAGTTCCCTTAAGTCTTCCCCATAGATCATCATAGTGAGGGTTTTCTACTCCAACATTCCTCATTGAGACTGTTGACAAAACAATTAATAATTATTTTGTTGGGCTTCAGGGGAAGTCATAGTTAGAAGTCCTTCAAAAGATGAAATTATGGAAGCTGCTGAGAAGTGAGGTAAAGTTTCATTGTGGATTAAAAACTGGCTAAAAGACATTATGTGAAAGAAAGAAAATAATTTCTTCATAGCAAGAGGCAACGATGAGGTTTCAATAATAATAGTGAGATCGTAACATTTGTAGGATGATTATTATTTCACAAAGTTAGGTAACATTAGAGGGCCTTAAAAATACACGGAAAAATTGCAGTGCAGAGGCTGATACATCCATTGCTGGCAAGTACACCTACACGTAATTTTGGGCATCAATACAAGATACGAATTTAATATGCATAATTTTCAAGCTAATAGTCAAAGTCAGAGTGTGCACAAAGTATGAGCACTACGATACAGACCAGGGAATAGATGTTATTCTGCTCACAAAAGCTAAGTGCTCAACCAGAATATTATGCTAATAGCTAGAAAGTCTGGCAGAAGGAAAAGAGAGAGAAAAAAAACTGGAGGTACTTCAGATATATTGGGGCAGATAATGTGAAGCACTGGATGTATTGGAAGATTACTGTAAGAACTGAGAGTCAAAAGAACAAGATAAGATGCTCAAGACCAGAAACAAATCAGAGGAGATATGCTTAAGATACATTATCCAGTAAATAATTAATGTACCAGGAGTAAACTAGCTGCTGCTGTTTGCTGGTTTTATAATGTAATTAGAACAATAAGCTGTCAAGCACACAATTTACTACATGAGAAATACCTGTGTATTAATAAAACCCCAACTGTAAAAGAAGAAACTACTGCTGTAAGTTAAGATGTACCAAGGCTCAAAGTTTAACTGGGGCAGAAAGTGATACCTGGGTGCCTGGATTGAGATCCCTCCTCAGCTCTTCTGAAGAAATATGCATCAGCATTCTTCAAGGCATATTTCACCCTCTAGCATTGGGTTAGAGGCTAATTTCCTCTGAGGGATGGAAAAAAAGAGAGAGTATCATTCTTTTGATTGCATTTGCCTATGACAGGATTTCTTACAATTTTCTGTGATGGATTTGTTGCTGCCCACTGGCAGAGATAGAGTGAGGTAGCCATGAGTCTGCTGCACTATGGAAATTCTTTTACCCTGTGATATTTTTCTTGAAAAAGAACTGTAGATTTGGTTTACACATAGGCTGGCAAATCAAATTCAATCAGTTAATCAATATAGAACGTAACTGAAAGAACACTGATATTGTCGATAAATATATGAGTGAATTAAAATATCTTTATTTCTTCTTTGCATTCAAATTTAGAGATAACTGTAAGCTGTACAAGTATGAAAATGTCTGGAAAATTTGAACTTGGTGTTTTAAACTTGGATTACAGTCAGTCATTGACTGTAAGGATCTTACTTCCATTAATACATTACCAGAATGGTGCTGAAGAGCCAGCTGTTAAAACCTGGCCTCTAGCTCAGGGAAGAGATGTTGGCAATTTAGATTTCTATGCTCCTGAGCATGAATAAATCCTCCTATTAACTCCTTTTTTGCTAGAGTGACTTCTCACTTGGGCTCTCAAGCATACTTCATAAGATCCTACCTCGAAGTAGTGTAAGGACCACAATGAATCATTTACAATATAGACAGGCCAAAACTTTCATGTGTCAATGCTAAAAGGTAACTACGGAGAGCCTAAGACTAAAAAAAACCCAACCAAACCATAATCCCTACTGCCAAACACCCGCACCCAAAGTATTTTAGTATAAACCCCTGCTAGTAAAAATCAGATACTCGGTGCACATATATCTCAGGCTGCACCCAGTTTGTAGTGGGGTTTACAGACACTCATCTTGGAGGAAAAGAACCTAAAATCTCAGTAAAGAACCAGGTTTTTCATGACAGGAGTATTACAAAACAAGCCCCCATTGAAACAGGCAGGGGAATCAGATTTGAACTTGAGGTTTGAAAGTCAGTAGAGAAGGGTAAAGTTCATTAATGGTCTTAAATTACATTAAATAATGATAGAGCTTCAAGAAAAAGTTTTTGCTGAATATACTTTTCATTATAAGAACAGAAGCCACAAGTAGAAAGTAAAGAATTAAATATATATAAATGCTGAGAACTGGGAATACAAAAAAAGTGAAAGACAAGTTAGCATGTTACATAAAATATGAACAAATGGTTAGCAACATTTTACAGTTAAAAAGAGGAATATTTTAAAAAACACATTAGCCTGGGAAAAGACATAAACACTGACATTTTCAGGCTTTTTAAAATCCCTGGCTGATTTTATCTGGACCGTGGTTTTAACTCGAGGTTTTATTGGTGTTAGCTTGGAGGACTTTGGATATCTTAAAGGATTTATTTAATACATGATCTAAAATTGAAGCTAAGAAAATCATTATGCTTATGTTTGAGGAGGACCATCTCATGCTTAAATTAAGAATGACTTTATGAACCTTATTTGCTATATCATTGTGATTTTTGTGAGGTTGATCAATGATGTACATATGGATAAATGTGTAGTGTTTAGTAAAGTAGTAATACTCATATGAAATGTTGCTATATTTTCTTCTCCTTTGATTGAATTTTTTTTATTTAGATTTTCTACTGTTGCTACTTGTTATTCTTCAATATGGGGTGAAAATTCAAGTAAAAATATAATTTTAAATATTTTCTACTTTAGGTAAAGCATAATCTAATCTAATGTCTTCTTTCACTGCTTTATAAATAAATAAAAGGCTGCCTTTAGCATTCTAACAGTTGTTAAAGCAGGAAAAGCTATAAAAGAAAGCTAAAGGACGTGCAAAGATTGAATTGAAGCATTTCCCAGCATTTTGATGACAAAGTTTGACCATTACAAGGAATAAATCAATTTGCAGTCACTGTGGACAGGTAGCTGAGATGGGATGTGAAGCGGTTCCACTGGGACATGTGTTAAAGGATAAAAGAAGTCATATTCCTTATTTTATGTGAAGAAATATAGAAGGGCTTTTTACAGATTGGGACATGCACAAATCTTTTCTAGGAAAATGAGAAGGAAGAAGATCTAAAATTTCCAAATTAGTTATCTAAAGATATTTCATACTATTTTTAGAATTTAAAGTGGAATGTGTACATCAATGATGAACATTCAATTATTTAGAAATTGAACAAATTTCATATTTGTTGCTCTTCTGTGCTGTATGCTTAAAGGGATGATGGGACTTAATCAAGAGTCCTAAATCCATTAACATCTAACAATACAAGTATTTCTTATTTCCAGCTGTCCTCCTGCTGTCCCTGGTAAGCTAACTCACTTGGAAATGTGATCCAGATCAGATCCAGAGTTCATAAGAGGAAATAAATATGAGATAAAACAGACCTACTGTATATTGCCGTAATGACTCAAGAAGATAATCCCGTTTCCAGAAAGGTCCCTTTGAACATGCTGAGGACTTTAAGTCACTTAGGAAGTCCCCAGTCTTGTTCCTTCAGACTGTGTTTCCCAGCACCTGTGAGCCCTCAGAGAAGTAGAGCTGAACTTATGTGGGCTTGAAAGTTTAGGGCAATCTCTATCTTTTTCCAAGCTCTACCTTGGTGGAAAATAAACTGAATTAACTGCTGTGGAAATTATTCACGTGCTCCTCTTTATTATCTGTGATACCTGTTACTCAAATATAAGCATCTTGGTTTTAAGCATCTCCTTTTTCAATATGAGATCTGATTTGCAGAAATCTGCAGTTTCCCCTCTGCCACTGTTTCATCAATGTGATGGGACCGTTTGTCCTTCAAAACTTTGCTCCAGCCCCTGACCCTATGGTGCCAGCTCTTGATTACAGTTTACAGCAAATTCCTTCAAATCCCTTGAAGGAGTGTAAGGTTTGTAAATCCATTGAGTGGTTTCTAACATGATTTAGCCTTTTTTCCTCTGATGTTTTCTTATTTACTTTTTTTCCCACAAGAATCCTCAAACAATTGTAGATTTTCCAGATTGTTCTCAGAGTCATTTACTGTCCTTGTTAATTTTTTTTCCCATGAATGAAGAGTTTAATTCCCCATAATCATGTATCAAATGGCAAGCTACTTTGTCTCCCTCGACCTTTAGAGCCTTCTGTAATTGGATTAACTGGCAATTGTTTCCTCCCCTTGTGCAGCCTCAGCAGCCTGCAAGGAAAGAGAATGGCCAGTCGCTGAACACACAGCATTTTAAAAGGTTAGTGTGGTTAGTCAGGTGGGGTTTTTGTTCTTCCCACTTGCTAAATCAGGCATAAGGTTTATTTTCCTGTTGTTACGTCCTCATGAATCAAACTCGAAAGAAAGCCCAAATTCAGGAACAGCACCGATCAATTTGTGTGGTTCTGACTGTAACAAGAAAGAGAAATAGCAAGGGTGCATTTTTATCTCTTCTTTACATTCCAGGTGTGTTTATTCTGCTAATTGAAGGCTCTCTCCTAGGCTTCAGGTGGTGGCACTACAAACTAGGGGAAGTCTCCTGCAGCATGGTAGCCAAGGTAATGCCTGTATGAATTTGAATAAGTTTAACCTACCTCAGGCACCAGATAAATTCTTTTATGGCATGTGATCCATGGGAACACTTAAAAATTAATTTCCACATGCCAGAGCACTCTTTCAGTGTGATTAAGGCATAGATTAAAGTAAGCTGGAGAGCCCTGGGCGCTCCCACCACTCCAGCTGTGGTGCCGCAGAGAGGAGAGCTGCTTGTCTGCTGAAACATGTGGGTATGGCACTTTTGCATTTTATCAAACAAGATATACAACCCATCCTTTAATGCAGGTAATAAACCTTAGTGATTTAAGCTTGGCTGTATCTCTCTGCCTCTGTTAACTGAAGGAAGGAAAGGCAGTTGCTTTCTGAAGTGGGCAGGGCTGGGGAGATGCTCTAGGTGAAAAGAGAGACTAATTCTCCTCCCTGTTGTGAGCAGCCCAGTTTTGCTTGTCTTCTGGGGATAGATCTCAAGTGGTCCTTTGAGAATAACATTTGGTAACTCCTATATATTTACAAGTACACTTGTGTCCTTACAAGCTTGTCACTAAAGACTCCTTTAAATAATGATACATGGAAATGATTAATTAACTTTGTATATAGGAAAAAGACTATTTAAGCCCTGATGCTGAGAGGCTTTTTCACAGTAAATTGTGGTATTCAGTGTCAAGTGCCTGTATGTGTTGCTAAACTGGTGTCCTCTAGGTCTCTTTGTCTAAACACTAGCAGCATGAAACCTCAAAGTTATACACCAAAACCAGTCTGAAAACACATTGAACCATTCTGATTTCAATTAAACAAGTATTTTCCTTTTGATCTGTAAATGATGTGTATTAGTGACTGCCTGGGAGGAAAACTCTGAATATATATACATAGCCTAAAGCCCAGTAATCATATTTGATTACATATTTGATAGGAATTGTTGGACTCGATGATCTGATAGGTCTCTTCCAACCTGGTGATTCTATGATTCTATGATATTTGGTGAAATCTTCTACTTACATGTGTACTGATTGTGGGTGCTTACCTAACCAGGAGAGATGATTATATACTTAAGTGCTTCTAGTGATTTTTTTTGTCAAAGTTATTTTATAATAAAATTGTCTTCAGCATTGCACTATGTGGTATTACAGGCTAGAGTCCTTTTCTGGAGCACAGCTCTCATTTTGTCACAGATGAATCAGTCTCCCAGAGGAGATTCTCTTCTGGGCTAACTGGACAAACAATGATATTTCAAAAAATTAGAGGATTTGTCTGTTCTATAAATATTTCTAGCATTTATTATTTCCTTCTAACTCAAATGCAATTTGACCTAAGTGTTTAATTAGCTGTGATGTGGAGTCATATCTAAGGGTATTTTAGTGCAGGCAAGTTTTCAGTGCTTTGGAATTCTGATTCCAGCATGTTCTGTCATTGTTTAAGAGGAGGGGTGTTATCTTCCTGCAACATTCCCTGTATGGAAGCTGTCAATACTCAAAATAGGTGAAATCTGTTCTTCTATTGATGCTTCATAGGACTTCAAGTCCTATTGGGGGCTGCAGTAGTACAAAATTATGACATTTCAATTTATTCTGGGATAGTTTGAGAAATAATCTAGCCAATGTATTTTTTCCAAACATCCTTTAAAAGAATGTGATTTCATAAATATAACGATCTTTTAGTCACACATTATTAAGTCCAAAGTGATTCCACTTGGATGAAGTTTTATAGGTGTCTGAGAAAAGTTGTCATTCCAAGGGGGGGAGATGTTTATAATTTTTTTTTTTTACCAGGCAGTTTTAACATCTGGAGAGGCATGTGACTCTTATTTTTAGGTTCTGTCCTTTCTCTCTGTTCTTTCCAGCTCCCCCAATATTGGTTTTGCCTTACAAACCCTGGCTGTCAGTTGGCATCATAAAAATATGAAATGACACCGAGCTGTCATTTGGGGGAGGTGATTATTGTGCAACAGTGTGTTCTCTATAGCAGGTAAAAGGCTTGGGTTGTTTCTCTTCCTGAAAACAATAATTTCAGTCAAGATTTAGGAGAGGAACCTGTCTCTACTTCCCTTTGCATACCTTGTTAAGAGCAAATATTACTCTGAGGAAAAGAGCATTGCTATGCAGAGTTATAACCTTTTTAAGTCCTGAGTTGTGCTCCTGATGCTGAATAGATTTGTTGTCATGAAAGCCGTATACCAGAGTTGCTTAACTCTTTTAAGGTGTTTATGTACAAACTCTCCCAAGGGTGATATTTTATCAAACCTTATTACAAAAACTCTCGTCTCTGCAAGCTATCAAATTCTCAGTGAGTGATTAAAATTCAGTGTTGTGCCTGGTCAAGGATAAGCTGAGGCTGTCTTTCATATTCATGTAAGTAAGCCACAGTACCTAGAAATTTCCAGAAGGCTTTATATGAGCCACAGTTATCCTGTGCTGCAGTCATCTATAAGGTCCTGCATTAGAAAGGGTTGGAAGGATTATTTTTTTTGTTGCTCTTATATTCAGAATTTTTTATTTCTTCTCTGCCCTGCCTGTTCAGAAAAGCTTTGGTTTACCTCTTTTCCTGTCTCCTTTATCACTTGTGCCCTTCCAAAACCCTTCTTCTGCATTACACCTGGACTTCTTGACTCCTTCATCAGACGTAAGAGCTTCTTTAACCAGTTTGGGAAAACAAATTAGATTTCATTACTGGAACATGCCACCGCTACTGACTGCATTAAAGACAACAAATTCTAGCTGGGATTTGTGGTTGTTGCACATTGAAATCCAAAGCTGGTTTCTTCACTGTGGTGGGGGCGAGGGAAGGAAATGAGGAGAGGAGGTTCCTGGCAGACTATTTTTCACAGAGACAGACAGTGTCGCCGTTGTCTTCTCCAACTCTTCTAGAGCAGATGGAGTTTTGTGTAGCAGCTACAGCCTCAATATTGACAATCTTTCCCTTCACACTTCCCAGCAGATCGGAGAGTGGTGAGGCAGTAAGAGCCAGAGTCCTTGATCAACCACTCATGAAGTCAACCAACATACAAACTTATTGCAGTCACACAAGCTCACACTGCTCCCCTGAGCTCTCCGCTGGACCCTGTGTGGATTTTGCCTTAGATCCAAGATGTGAAGGTGGATTTTATTTTGTTCATCTGCACATATGTAAACTGCTGAAATTCTGTATTTGAGGATTATTATCCATGAGACCTATCAAAGTAAAATCCATTGAAGTAAAACCACTCCCTTCTGGCATTGTCACTCCACTGGAGGGTTTATTTTCATAAGATGTGTCTAGGAAACATATAACAAGTGTTGGACCTCCCATCTAGGTGGGTTTAACTCCAGCAAGCAGGTTGCATGGAGTTTAATTAACCTGTAAATCTGTGTGGTTCACAGGTTACTTAAGATGTGATTTACAGTACAATGACTCTCTAGGTACTCCAGAAGGGTTTGCACACTGCAGTAGTTTCTTCTCTGAATGAGGGCTATGGGCACTGCTGCTTGGCTGCCTTGTGCCTTGGGCTTTCCAAGCATCGATCTGGGTGACAGGGCAGAACCGAGCTGCCACTGCTGCTTGCCCAGATTTATGGATGCAGCTAAGGTGTATGAGCTTGTTTTCATACAGGTCAGGCATGTGTGCAAGGACACACCAGATGACCTGTGACAGAAGGAGGGAGCACCTATCTGTTTATATTTTCTGGAAGTCATGGAGCACTGGTCTGTAAATTCACTATCAAGAGTTGTCTGACAGCATCTGGGAAGGATGTTCTGCAACATCTGTAAGTATTCCCAGGTAGTCTTTGCATTTACAGGATGACATATGAATTCTAGGCTTCTTGCATCCATTTACTTCAGTTTTCTTGCTCAGATAACACTTCATATAGCTAGCTTAGACTTTCATAACTTGCTTAGTTTTTAGATTTTATGCCTTTTCATTTCAATCACTTTGTCTCTCAGACTCCATCCATTCAATTCTATCCACAGTGACACGAGGCTACTTTCACAGCACTTAGTATTCACATCCTGACTTGTCCTTATTACCATATAACTTGTATATAACCTCAGTTACAGTGTCTTGAGTGCTGTACTGTGAAAGTGTTTCATAAGCCAGACTGATATAACTGCAGGCTTGTCCTGATTTTAGTTTTAATTTTTGTTTTTCCTGAGTGCTCACCAAAATGAGTTATTGCATTCCAATTGAAATGTATAACTCCAGCTCTGTCAACTGAGTTGTACTTATGAAAATTGTTGTCAAAAATGGGAACGATTACTCTGTTTTAGTAGAGGTCTGTTTTAGTCTTTAGTTGTTGATCTGTGTATGTCACTTAGAATTTCAAATGTATATTAGAAACTTCCTTCTCTATTTTTCTGCTCCTTGTTATACTTCATCTTTTAAAAGTTTATATTTGTACCTGTAAGGCACATCCTTTCTTTCTAGAGAGTTACATTCTTGACAGTGTACACATCACAGATTTTATTCATTTGTGTGTTCTTATAGCCCATGAAGTGTTGGATTGATGTTTTTCAGATTCAAATTCTAAATGAACCCTCCAAGCCATCAAGTTTACACTTGAGGTATCCTTGGGAGACTAAAATCTCACTACAAACCATAGTATTGAATAAATGCGGAATTCCAAACGTTCTACAGATGGGAGTTGCTGCTGAACCTGTAGGACAGTGCTCAGGGAAAAAAAAAATATATATTTCATCACAGCATGTGGTAGATGCAAATATGAGCTGTGTGAGTGTGCATAAGAAGGCATGAGAAGTTAAGAAATGAAAACCCAGACATGATAAGTAGAATCAAAAGGGAATGAATTAAATGTGTGTAATATCTTTCTGCTCTATTGCTTGATCAAGGAAGCAGGTAGCACAGAGGTTTTCTTGTTTGTGCAAATGTAAGCTAACAAAATCGCTTGCATGTAAGCGTGAGTTAAGATTTAACAATGTACCCTTATGTGTCATAATGAAGTAGCCCTGCACGTACGTATTAAAAAATAAATTCAGTAAGAGAAATATTTCTCAGTTAATACTTACACATATGTATAAGATACACATGTATAAAAATACCATTAACTCCTTATATCCAAATCTATGTATCTGTTGCACAAGTGCTGAAAGAAAAAAAAATCCATCGCCTTCAAAACAGAGGAATTGCTGCACTGGATCAGGCTGGAAATGCTCTTGTTTTAACCCCTGTTTCTGACTGTCATTCCTTAGAAAGGCATGAAATTGTCCATTACAGACAAGTGGGGAATGAATTTCTCACAAGGATGTGGGTTTTTTTACTCACTCTGTCAGTTAGCAGCTGACCTGTGCCCTGAAACACAAGGCTCCATATCTTGGATATAACTATTTTTACTCTAAGTAATGCAAAAATCTAAGACTTTCCAAAAAACTAAGGAAACAGATACACCTTGCGAAGTTCCCACAATGTAAAAGGGAAAGGAAAGCATATTCCTTTCTCTTTTAGTTCTTCATCTAGAGAATCATAGAATCATAGAATCACCAGGCTGGAAGAGACCCACCGGATCATTGAGTCCAACCATTCCTATCAAACACTAAACCATGTCCCTCAGGACCTCATCTACCCGTGCCTTAAACACCTCCATGGAAGGTGAATCAACCACCTCCCTGGGCAGCATATTCCAATACCCAACGACCCTTTCCATAAAAAAACTTCCTCCTAATCTCTAGCCTAAATCTCCCCTGGTGGAGCTTGAGGCCGTTCCCTCTTGTCCTGTCCTGTTGAATGTCACTTGGGAGAAGAGGCCAGCTCCCTCCTCTCCACAACCTCCTTTC